>OY744607.1:16159100-16269100 GCA_963556255.1 Allolobophora icterica | reverse complement strand
GGTCTATCTGGCAATCAATGGACAACCTCTCTGACGTGACCCAGCGCTCGTGAATAAGCCGTCGCCCTGCGCTTAGCTTTAGAGTATAGAGCTTTACAATTCTGGAGTTTACGATTACGATGATTATTATCACGTATTTATTAAGCGCCACTATATTATTATTACTGAGCATCAATCAATGGCGCTGAGCAGTGGTGAGTGGAGGACTTGCTCAAGTTCCGTACACTGTAACCTTCTCAGAGAAGATTTGAACCCGCACTTTGTGCGTTACAGGGCGAGCACTATAACCAATTAGGCAACAGTGTTCCAACATCATGTGATACTAGGGCTACACATGATAGCCTCATGATATCAAAAGTAGCAATGGGTATCGAACCTCGTACCTTGCAGTGAAAGGCTATCGCGTTACCATTCAAAGTGAACTATTGCCAAAGTCAAGTTATTCAATCGTGAAGCAGCTGGTAGCACCACGCAACTACACAGTAGATTATGCCATAGTGTGTTTACGCCCCTCTCTCTATAGCATATATACATGTATAAATGTATGTGTGGGTAGAGGTGTGTGTAGGAGATTGTAGGGCCCTATAGGTTGTGTGCATATATTCGTTCATTTCGAATGTCCACAGGCTCTTTAAATAGGAAGTTTCTGGTCTACTGCTTATGATTGCATAATACATAGCGGTATTACAAGCATTTGGTAAATTATTCTACAGCAATAAAACCAAAAAGTTATTTATATATAATTATAAATATATGCAGGTATGCATTCGTGTATATGTTGAACTACTGAATATTTATAAAGGAAAGTTTCATTGTATACTGCGCCTTAATATTGCAATATCGACGAAGGAAGAAGGATTTGGAAACGTCGCAAGAGCTTGTGAGAACCATAGAATAAGATAGCGTTTAAAGGTATGCAAACAGTGTCTGCAATTGATATCGTGTTAATCAGATCATTCGCGGGCCACAGTAGCCGAGTAGGTTGAACGCTCGGTCTGTAACGCTGAGAGCGCGGGTTCGATCCTCCATCCACTTAGGCAGTCATTGCGTAAAGACCGTGAGCAAGTCCTTAATGCGCAGTTGCTCAGCGTCATCGATGGTCTCACGTATGGCCGTGTGCGCAACTCTCAACTTTGAAAGGTGGGCATTATCAGATAAAGTTGTAATCTATTGTATTGTACACGTATTTGTTACCTAAATACAGAGTTTGCTGAATTTCAGGCATATATCAAGAATGAGCATCATGCCTTTCGCATTCGTTTTCTTGCTGGAATCGCTTTTCTGGAGTTTCTGTGTATGCCAAATCATCGGTAAGTACAACATTAATTTGCTCGTCTTTGATCACGACTCATCTGAAAGTTGGGACAGTATTAATGTAAGAAAATTGATAGTATGGTATAAGTTATGCAAACTATACCTATTTTATTGATATATAAAACATTTGCCCATAAATCTGAGCTCAACCTAAATATCAGTTCAAACGCTTCTATTGGGTTTTACTTTAATCCAGTATGCTTGAGCGAATCATTGTTTATGCAACAGTACTAAAATCTCTCCTACAGAGCATTTTAAATCAATCAGCTTAGACTATTTTAAGCTGAACTTAATCTAAATTTGCAATTCAAATTAAACCAAAAAATGAGCGTTAGTAATTGAGGTGTAGAAAATGAAGTGTTAAAACTTGATTTTTCAAATTCTTAAGCTAAACTGTCACTTTAATAAAAAAAGTTTGAGAATGGCAGTAGGTATATTTAGACTATTCTGGGACAACCACGCAATAACCACGTGACGTCACGACCATCGTATGAGTCATCAGGTGATTACGTTGGTTTTTATAACCGACAGTTATAAAAGCTATTCATCTTATTCCTGTGCGTAGAAAAGACGCCTTTGTCTAACGAATCGATCGAGGACTATGACGTCGTTTACTTTTACCTGAATAGACGGTTTAGCCCCGATATAGATATTATCGATGCGAATATCGCAAACAACCTTACAACGCGTATTTATGAGAGTTTTAGGATCTATCGGTTCATTGTTTAAATCGTAAAATCCTGTAGTTATCTTAGGTGGTACATCCGGATTTCGTGATTTTTCATAGGAAGTTAAAAGTTTCGGATATAGAGTAGGGGGTATATCGGGAAGGATTTTACCTTTCTCTTTCTTTCTGTAAAACATATCCATTTGATCAACATCCGCATTCATTTCGTATTTATTAAGCGCGTCTTTCACATCAGATTTTTTAAGATGTTCTTTTACTAGTTTTAAACACGATTCAAAAATTTCAATCGTTTTCGCTTCGTCTTCGGTTTCACCAACCATTCTATCGTACATGTTTAATGGTAAAGAATACGAGTCTAAGAGACCCGTTTGTGAAGATCGGTTTTCTTGAATCCCATAAGAATACAGCGGAGGAGTTTTTATAGATATTTTGTCGATTGTCCCATCGTCGTATTTGTACTTTAGAAATATGCGTTGAAATTTAGTTTCAGCGGGAGTAGACCTTTTTGTAACGTCTTCGAAAATAACATTATTAATATCAAAGTTTTTCCATGTGATTGCCATAGTATCTCTTTATTATATGAAAATTATTTTCTTTAAGTCGAAATAGCATTTTGAATAATCGTTTCACAACGTCATCAAGTTATCGTTATCGACCCAAGAATTGAACGAGTCTGAGTATCCTAACCATTTAACGAGTGATTTCTTCCCATGTTTTCTAATCACTTTTTCGATCCTAAATATTTCTTGAGTCGTCTTCTGTAGCTCCTGTTCATAGAATGAGCCTTGTACCTCCTCACCGTTAGAATCAGTAATCTTATAAGTTTCTGGATTTGTATACTGAACTTGCGCAATTGTGAACATTTCCTCAGTCCATCTAGGTGTATATCCTTTTTCAAATATGTTTTTCTTCTTCGTTATTCTGACTTTATCTCCAACCGAGAATCTAAGCGCAATAGGCTCTGAGACCTCTTCGCCGTATAAATTCATATATACAGTCTTTTCATTCGTTTTCATACTAGCCTTAGCAGGCGTCATTTTAATGGAAGAATGTCTTGTATTGTTGTAATTACTAACCATTCCGTCTAAAACGTCGATATATCTTCTCGTCGAATTAGCTGTAAAGTACTTAAACATTTTATCTTTCATCGTCCTGTTCCATCTCTCGGCAACGCAAGATTTTTCTTCATTCTCCGTAGAGTACAGCTCGAGAAAATTCTTAACGTCCTTGTTATAAAACTCTTTCCCATTATCTACCCATAATTTAACAGGCTTTCGTCCACTCTCGAGTATCTTCAAGAAGCCACTAGCTGTAGATTTCCCACTCTTATCGTTCAATGGCACGATCCATCCGTACTTTGAAAACACATCTATAACGGTTAATAGGTATTTCACACCATCGTTTTCTTTAGCGAAGGCTTGCATATCGACTAAATCAGCAGCCCATATCTCATCTATTCCACTAACGTACACTTTTCTCTTTTTAAAATGTTTTACTACCGGTTTATGCAATTCATCCGCTAATTGATCGGTCCATTTCGGGTCGGGGCTTTTTTTAAACCTAACCCGAGACTCGATTTAACAGACAATATAGGTTTAACTACCGCTCTCTCCATACGCTCTCGGATAGTAGGATTAGGAATATTATTCAAATCATTAATCATTACTCTATCGGCAACATTCCTAGAAGCCGTATCGGGGTGTCGATCGTAAGCCAAATCATGATAATACGCGGCATTATCTACTCTGTTGATGGGGTTACTCCAATCTTTAGGAGTGCCGTCGGGATTCAGTCTCAAATCTAGTCTTGTCCCGGGTCCTGTAAACGAGTGACCTGGAAGATGCATCTCACCTGGATATTTAGCCCAAGGTAACTTTATCTTACTAGTGGCTGCATTCAACGAACCAACTACATCTCCGCCTTTCGCAGTGGTTCCTTTTACGAATTGAGTTTTTGTTTTCCCACATACAACGCATACACCTCGTTGCATGGGTCTCCCATTCTTAGCCACGACATCTTGTATATCTTTTGTTTCGGTCTGTCTTTTACACTTTACGCAATACATTTCAGTTTTAATATAGAACTTTTATATATTTAAAATGGAAGTGAAAGACTTAACGTGGAACGATTTACAATCGAAAAGATTTAATATCAACCTATTACCTAAAAGTATAAGGGGTGTAATAGTAGGGAAATCGGGATGTGGTAAGACGACGTTATTGTTAAACTTACTTTTGAGACCCGGATGGCTCGACTATGACAATTTGCAAGCATTCGGAAAATCTCTATTTCAACCGGAGTACAAAATTCTTAAGAAGGCATTCGAAGAAAAACTACCAAAAGAAACGACCATCGAGCTGTTTAACATTCGAGATGAGATAATGAGGTCTAATATTTCTCCGGCGTGCGTTGTAGAAGAGATAGCGAAACATTTAAGAGACAAGTCGGATATCGAATGCAGGTTTTACGAATCCGCGAACGATGTACCGGATCCGAGAGAGTTGAGCCGTGAAAAGAAGAACTTGATGATTTTTGACGATTTACAATTAGAAAAGCAGAACAAATGCGAAACGTATTATATTAGGGGCAGACATAGTAACGTCGACTGTTTGTACCTCGCCCAGAATTATTTTAAATTGCCTAGGCAGACTATCAGAGAGAACGCAAACTTTATTTGTTTATTTCCCCAAGACATGAAGAACGTTTCCCATATCTACAACGATCATGTAAGTACGGACATGTCTATAGAGGAATTTAAAAAACTATGCGTGGAGTCGTGGAAACAACCGCATCAATTCGTAGTTATCGACTTAACGAGTGAAAGGAGCAGCGGTAAATACCGTTGTGGATTAGATGAATTTTACATCCCCAATTCTGAATTAAAATAATAAAATATACTAGTAAAAATGGAAGAACTCCTCGTGAAGATACAGGTGAACACAGCACAGACTGCGACTAACACGAATCCTAAATCGTCGTTTTACATTTTAGTGGGTAACGAAAAGGACAGAACCGCACGAATAATAACGAGGAACAATCCTGTAATCGAACTAGATAAAACCAAAAAGTATGAAATGGCTCTAGTCGATTTGTATACTTACTACGTGTTTCCTAACATAGACGCGAGCAACAACAACTTCAGGTATTCGCCGGATCATGGCGTGACGTGGTTTGACGTAGATATTCCAGAAGGGTCCTATGAGCTCGAGGATATAAACGACTACGTGAAGAAAATCATGAAAGAGAACAGCCATTACGACGTCTCAAACGAAGAATATTGCATTACGTTAGAAGCAAACACTAATACGTTGAAGGCGGTGTTAAACATTGCGCCGAATTATAAGGTTGATTTCACATCAGACAACTCGATCAGAACGGTCCTAGGTTTCACTCCCGGGACATATACGGAGGGTTATTTCGAATCGGAGAACATTGTGAACATAATGAACATAGACAGCTTTAGAGTAACTAGCGATATAATCGGAGGTTCGTACTCGAATGGATCGACGACGAACGTGATATATTCGTTTTTTCCTACCGTTGGACCTGGTTATAAGATCATCCAAATCCCAGCTAACTTAATTTATCTCCCCATTACGATGAATACGATTTCATCGATGGAAACGAGACTTACCGACCAAAATGGAAAACTAATTAACATTAGAGGGGAAGCGATGTCGATCAAGTTTCATATTAGAGAAGTGTGAAGACTTAAAACTTTATCTTAGTTATATATAAAATGACTCAGTACACAAACTTCTATGTTAATATTTCGGAAGGACAAAAAGACAAGATTAAACGAGCGCTTGAAGCGGGAATCGATTGCGTCAGTATTAGACTATCTCACGATGATCTGGAGGGAGACCACGTTTTAGCTTTTACGAAAGCGCAAATTAAGAAAGTGGCGAAAGCTTACCAAGACGGAAAGGGCACGACGATCAAAATGAGTAAAACGCAATTAATATATAACGCTAAAGTCGAAGGCGGTTTTATCGGAGCTATATTACCATTTCTAGCTACTGCCGGAAAATTTCTTCTTACAAGCGTACTACCTAGTTTAGCACAAGGCGCTTTAACGGGTATAGGTTCCGCAGCTGCATCGAAAGTTGTAGATAAAATAAGCGGATCGGGAGTATTGTACGTTAAAAAAGGGGACTTGGCTTGTAAAGTAAGACCGGATGGAAATGGGTTGTATCTGTCTCCGTGGCCGAAAGGCAGTTCGATGGGTGGGGGACTGTATATGAAAACGGGTAGTGGGTTGTATATGAAACCCGGTTCCGGGCTTATACTAGGGCCTAATTCGCCTTTCCGAAATATTCCGATTCTCGGTATGTTGTTTTAAAAACTTATCCTCGTATAAATAAAATGTCGGGATTCAACAGACCTATCCATAAATTTATAACGAGACCCACTCGTCGGATCGAAGTTAGAACCCAACCGAAAGAGGTGCGTTGGACGTTGAAAAAAGTGACGCATACACCCTGCAGACAACTAGGTGGACTAAGATGGGAGATTTTTGCGCAACAACTGATAACGATTCAACCTAGAGAAACAGCTACGGTGGCGCTAGGACTAGGTGTTCGAATGACAAAAGGATCGTGTTTAGTTTCGCTTAGACAGGAAATCGAAGCGAGTCTACGAGATGGAGTCGTTATCGGACAAGTAGAAGACATCGAAATTACTATTCAAAACGACTCCGATTCCGTAGTTAGTATAATCGAAGGCGATTCGTTATGTTTCGTTAATTATATCGCAGTTTAAAAAATTATATCGCGTTATTATAAAAAGAATGGAGATCCCACTGAAAATCGATGGAAGCGCCCATGCTTTCCGACTTTCGAAAATCACTGAAATTCAACAAGAGCTCGAGCGGGAACTCAAAAAAAGAGAGACTCTAGGTAAAAAGTATCGTAAAGGTGTTAGGATTATCAACGTAGTAGACGGTATATCGACTCTAGTCGCGTTGGGCTCAACTGCTTCGGCAATCACGGTTCTGTCTACGATAGTCGCGACACCTATCGCGATGGTTCTACAAGCACTGGCGGTTGGAGCGGGTGTTTTCAGCGTGATCGGGCGCGTGATCAACAGAAAGCTCACACCAAAGGCGGAGAAGCATGAAAATATTAAAACGTTGGCCGAAGCGAGACTCAACACCATCAGTCACTACATCTCGAAATCTTTGGAAGACGGTAATATTTCGGACGAGGAATACTCGTTAATTCTAAACGAACGCGTGAAATTTAACGAAATGAAAGAAGAAATCAGAAAATCGAGAAATAGCGGAGAAACTATAGCCGAGTCGTTGAAGGACGCGTTTGCGAAATCGAAGGAAAACGTAGAACGTGAAACATAAAACGTAAAACGTAGAACATAAACGTAAAAACGTACAAATTCACGTTCGTTCCATTTCAATGTTTTAACGCGTGTTCCAAAAACGCTTTAAAACATTATACCACCTATTTAAAAAATGTCATTTCTAAAAATAACCGATCCCACCAAAAGAGACTTTATCGTTGAAGAGTTTCTGAAGACGAAGAAAAACATTCAACGAGATTATTTATCAGAGAAACTAGGCGATATAGGATTGCAGCGAGATTTGGTAAAGTTGTACAAGCCGATCGTGGACTCACAATCGACCATATCGAAAGAACAAAACGCTTTGTTGTCTACTATTAAGGAAAACTCGGCAGCCGCTCTAAAAGCGCTTCCCGCATCGATATCATCATCGTTAAAAGCCATACAGCTTCCACAGTATCCCTCGATAGAGGCTTACGAGGATCCTATAGAAGACGTTAGAATGTTAGAATTAGGAGATGTGGCAACGAAATACCTAAGTCAATACACCTCTAAAACCAAGTCTACCGATACGACGTTCGGTCTAAATTCTAAAGACGGGAAATTTTATATCGGAGACACACGCGTATCGTTCCAGAACGACGATATAATAGTCGGAGAGAAGACTTATACAGGTACTCCAGGACTTTGGGAGCTAGTGACTATGACTAAACCGAACAGTTCGATTTACGACGACAACGATATGTCCGATTACGTCGAGATTCTAGACGCGACGAATGCGATGAGGCAACCTAACAATCCGAGTAAACCAAAATCGTCAAGAATCTCTAAGTATAAAAACATCATTAAACCGATATGGGAAACGAAGACTGGAAAACAGACGCCGAAGACGGGTAAAGGAGTCGTCGTAATTCCACAAGATCCGAATGCTTTAGTAGAAATGTTGAGTCTGCGTTTCGCTAGCTACGACGCGGGTAATACGGGAGTAAGAAACGAGATCGTTGGTATATGCGATGAACTATTACGACAAAAAGAGATCAACAAAGAACGGTATAAAAACTTAATGTTGCGATTATAAAAATGCTCGTCATCGCTAATAGAAGAATTAAGAGAAAACACGTTATAGGAGGAGCGGGAATAATGGATACTATTACGGGAGTTTTTAAGAAGCTCTTCACTTCGGATGTCGGTAAACGAGCCGCATCATCCGCCCTTAGCGCGGGTAAAGACGCCGCGAGAGAGTTGGCTAAAAAGGCGCTAGAAGTTGGAAAGAATACCACCGTAGAAGTTGGTAAACGCTTGATGGATAAAGCTGTGACTAAACTCTTAGCAGCGTCGGTTCCGAAGACGCCTGTAGTCGAAACGATACCAGCGCTTACGCGAGAGAATGCAGCTATCTTAGCACGGCTAATCGATAACGATGTAGGAACTACTGATATTAATAAGATACTAGCCGGTGACGGACTTTCTTCGAATGCCGTGTCCATTCGAGATCTAGTGCGTGGTCTCAACAAAAACGGAGCGGGATTGAAACTCGCGTGAGTTTAAATAAATAATCTTTAGTAATTAAAATGCAATCGAATATTCTAAACATTACAGCACCCACAGAGGTCGATGAAGGAATCGAAAAATACGAATGGCACGAATACGAACCAGCGGCGAGAACGACTTTTAACACACCCGGCGAGATTCGCATAAATATCGAAACTCAAGATCTATTTTGCCATCCCGCCGAATCTTACCTGCTTTTCGAAGGTAGGCTAGTCAAAGCGGATGGAACAGCGTACGCTAATGCTAACGCAGTAGCCCTCGCGAATAATGGACTCTTGCATCTTTTCAGCCAAATCGCGTATTCCCTATCGAATCAAGATATCGAAACGGTATTTCACCCAGGCCAAGCAACGACGATGCTTGGTTTGCTTAAATATCCAGACGACTTCGCCAAAGCGCAAGGTCTTAATCAATTATGGTGCAAAGATACTGGGGCAACCGCGGTTATAGCGGATAATGTAGGTTT
This sequence comes from Allolobophora icterica, assembly GCA_963556255.1. Taxonomy (NCBI): domain Eukaryota; kingdom Metazoa; phylum Annelida; class Clitellata; order Crassiclitellata; family Lumbricidae; genus Allolobophora; species Allolobophora icterica. The sequence goes on along the minus strand of OY744607.1, from coordinate 16,259,786 downwards.
CGCGACTCGTCAAGGGTATCTTATTCAAAAACCAACGACTAAGGGAACGTTTAGTTTCGTCGTGCCCCTGAAACATATTTTCGGATTCTGCGAGGATTACGATAAAATAGTGTACGGTTTTAAGCACACGCTAACGATGGTTCGCAAATCGGACAACGACGCTATTTTTAGACACGCTACCGCGGATGCTGGGAAAGTCGACGTCGAGAAAATCTCGTGGTTTATGCCGCACGTTACTCCGGTGGATATGGAGAAGATGCAATTGTACAAAACTATCGAATCGAAAGCATCGGTACCCGTCGCATATCGAGCGCGACAATGCGATACTATAGGGGTTCCTCAATCCAATACTTTTAGTTGGCGTCTTAGCGTCAAGACGGCTCCTGAAAAACCTAGATGGATAGTCGTAGGATTTCAAACCGCTCGAAGCGATGGCAACCAAGAACATAACCCCTCGATTTTCGATCATTGCAACCTCAAAAACATGTACGTGATGATGAATCAAGAGAGATATCCGGCGGTCGACTACGACCTATCGTTTCCCAACCAGAAATTTTCGAGAGCTTATAGAGACGCGGCGTCGTTCAGCGAAAAGTTCTACGGAATGGATCCGTTGATTACGCAAAGCAACATCACTCCAGCCGATTACAAAGATCTATATCCGCTCATAGTTTTCGATGTTAGTAAACAATCGGAAAGACTGAAATCGTCGGTCGTCGATATCCAAATCAAAGCTACTTTTAGCGCCGCGGTCCCAGCCGATACGCAAGGTTACGCGGTTATAATTTCGGATAAGTTGCTAAACTTCCAGTCGGATGGTCAGAAAATGAGCGTGTTGTACTAATCGTCTGTATGAAAATAAGTTTCTTGTTTAAAGACAATCTTGTAGTATATAAAATGAAGCTGCCAGAATTACACAAGTTAGCCAAAGAGAATAAGATTAAAAGCGTCACTCATCTCAACAAACCGGAATTGGTAGAGCTGCTGATCGAGAAAGGATTGATTCCCGCGGACAACTCCCTATTAGGTAAACCGAAATTAACGAGAAAAGAATATCTAAAAGAATATCAAAAAGAATATTGGAAAGATCGTCGAAAAGAATATAATGACGATGGTAGATACGATAGATTGAAAGGTATCAGAAACAACCCGAAACGAGTCGTTATTTTTGACTTGGAAACGGGTGAGACCATCGAGTATTCGTCGATGCACAAAGCGGCTAAAGCTCACAGAGAAAACGCCCGACTAATATTGTATTATAACGGAAAAGTATGGAGAAACAGATACGAAATTACGGTGTACGACGGAATCTGTGAGATCGATAAAGAGACTTCGAGAGCATACGATGAAACAATCGATGCAGTTGCACACCCAAGCGAAGAGTCTTCTCAACAATAAGAAGATTTGTACATTTTTAGAAACCTATCGTTTGTATACACGCGATAGGTTTCTACAGTTAAAATTACAGACTTAGTTTAAGGTCGTAAGAATGCCGCTGAAAAGTCTCTAGCTATTATGGGTGTGGCGATGGACGAATAAACGAATATCTCGAGGTAATCGGTACCGGTTAGAAAAACTATAGTACTACCGGTTGAATTGTTATGCGCAATTCCCGTACCCCCTCCACCCGCAATTTGCATGTGCGACACCCCGTTTTTATACAGGAAGACGTTAGCAAAAGCGGTATTACTCGCGCTACAAAATTCTATGTACGTCGTAACGATATAGTATCCGGCTTTACCAGGAGTGAAACGAGTCGGTCCTGTACTGTTATCACTACTATCGGTATTGAATCTTACACTATCGAAAGAAACTATTGTGTGAGTTGCAGCGAGTATGGCTTGTTGAGATATAGTGTAAACGCTAAACGCGGGTCCGACTGCGGTTGTATCAACATATTTTTTAGTCGCTGCATCGCCGTCGCCGCTGGGATCGCGTAGGCCTGTAATGTGCGCGCCATGCATAAAGATGGGCTTATGCACATTTATTTTAGAAGGAGGAGTGCCATCCATTGACTTAACCATCTCTTTGATGGTTTCATTATTTATTCTAAAACTAAATCCATCCGTCGATTGCGATATAATCGGCTGGTTTAATCGACCTTCTATTTTATTCGTTGTATTTCCTAAAAATATAATAAAAGCTTTATTTCCACCTAAATCCTTACATCCCATCCTCCGCGTAAGCTCTCTACCGACGCTTAAGAGTAAGTCGCCAGTCATGGTATCACCGGTTTTAGACACTTTTAGATTATCGTCGGACGGTAAATCGGCGCGATTCGTTAACAAATCTATGGCTTGTCCTCGACTGACAGCCTCATCCATTCCTGCTTCTGAAATATTCGTCGTAGGTAAACCTTTTATCGTGTGGCCGCTCATATTTAGATTTCCAGTCGCCGGGTTTGCTCCGTCCATTCGAAGGAAACTAGCATTTACTTGACTAAGAGTAACACCTCCTGCAATTATTCTTTGCGTAGATCCTGAATCTGTATGTCCAAATTTATCTACTGGCATTGTTTTTTAATAAGATTATTTATTAGTTTAATGCAAGTCGTTTATGATTTTTTGAACTTCGCATCCGTCGTTCATCGCCTTCTTTAACACGTACAAACACAAATGTCCGCAAAACACTTCGTTATCCGGCTGTATTCGCTCGCTGTTGTAAAGCAGCGGTCTTTGGAGATATTTTATTAATTCCGTAGGAGGAGGCAGTCCATAGCTGTCGAAATATATTTTCTCGTTGCCGTTCTTTAAAAAGCTGACCCAGTGCTTGCCTACCCCATTAGAATCGTCTAAGTTCATTATCCCACACTCATTCCGTCTAGGTTTTTTCGGTAGGGTATCTCGTAGAAAAACTCCTCTAAAATTCTTGATATTTAGTTTCTTAGCAGCATCCAATAATTCAAAATTCGTTAACGGTTGATTTGGAAGAACTAAGCCTTCAACATCTATGTTTTTCACAGTTGTAAAACTCATTTTACTATTCGACTAATACTCTTATTAACGAAGCGAATAATGTCCGTATGCTAAAGTATGTATACCATCTTCCAATATATCTCGTTTGTCATCGTCGGCTGAAAGAGCGACCTTATTTACTTCTTCGGTGTAGATATCGTGTAGGTGGGATCGAATGACATTCATCTTTCTCGATTGTTCTCGTTTGGTGAACAAGCAGTCTCTATAATCTTCGTGAGTGATAGATTTCTTGACGACGTTCGTCTTAACGCCTTTACATTTCTTGTGGTCTACTCCAGCCATCTTGTACGAGTACAACTTCGACCTCAAACCCACGAATTCTTCGATCTGTTTTCCTCCCGCTTCATCTTTGAACATACCAATAACCTTTTTATTGATACCAGTTTCTATACCGGATGGATGGTCCTTAGGATAGCCGCTAGTGTCGAACCTACTTCTAATGTCGGGCGCTATATCGGCGTAGAAGTCTTCGGTCTTAATTTCATAAGCTAGAGAATCCGTATCGGTGAATAAAAGCTTAGCCCTATCTCCGTATTTAGTCTTGATGTAATTATAATGAAATTCATACATAATCGTCTTGCTCAAGTCTAAAATACACATACCGAGATATATAGGCTTGTTGTAATATAGTTTCGTACGTTTCATATGAATGGCGATTAGATTTTCATCAAAAATAGTTCGAGTGTCGTAGCTCGTTTTCGCCGCTAGTTTTATAGCTTGCTTCTCGCTGGAAACTAGTTTTATGTCTACTCGAGATTCTATATTTTCACACGTCTTCCCAAACACACTATTATTCATTAGTTTGAAAAAGTCTTTCTCGAAATCGTTGGTAGCTCTAGTCCTCAGGCTGGTATTTAGATCGATATAGGTTTTCAACCAGGCACTTTCTTCAAACTTAATTCCACGATGAATTTTGGTTATCTTCAAACCTAGGCTTTCGTACAGCTTTAAATTTTCATGATGGACTATGTACTTTACTTTATCGTTCAGGTTTGGAATGAGTTTAGGTACAGTCGAAAATTCGGGTGTAATATTCTCAGGGGCAAGAGGGTAGTCGTTGTGAAGATCGTGCAAATCTCTATGATATTCCAAGTCCACTTCTAATATACTCGGCGTTGATCTCCAGTCGTTTAGCTCATCATTACCCATCCACTTGAACCCGTGAGTTGGTAGATTCTTACACATAGCCCCTCCATACAAATTGTTAGCGTCTAAATAGGTTATAAATGATGAAGGCTTGCTGTCATCAAACGAGGGTATGTACTTATTGTTTGCCTGCCCATAACGATGTGAAATTGTGCTAACACCGCCTCTTATCCCGTGTTTAACCATTAGTATCATATCGTAATCGCTCAACAACTCCAACTCTACTCCAGTCAACTTTAATGCGGCGTCCCAAGCAAGCCCTGGAGAAGTATAATACCAAGCGGGGTCTAGACCATAGTTCTCGCAGCACACTCTCTAAAATTCTCAAACACGTCGGCGAGCAGGAGAACATCGGACAGGTTATATAAATCATGATATTCTCTGAACGTTTTAAATCCGAATTCGTTCCATACCGCTAGTGCATGGTTGTAGTCTTCATCGCTAATGTCCGAGTCGTTAAGTCTCGAATAGAATGCTGACTTCGGTGGTAGTTCTGTTTCGTTCAAGCGATCGATAGAATCGACGTAATCGTAAGCATACGCTCCTTTTCTAAACAAGAGATCGAGCTGATTACCAGAGTAGTGCTTGCTTATATTTTTACACTGGTCTTTACTTAGGTTCCTCGATAATGCGTCGAGACTCGAAGCCATAAATCGAAAACTATCGATGAAACGTAATTCATGTTTAACCTCTACTTCCTTATCTTCTTTACCCATAAACTTATCAACTACAACTTCTCTGCTAAATGAGATGTACTTCTCTTCATTGCAAGGAATGCAGTTAATCTTTTCGTTATCATCGCCTCGTAGTTTCTTTACGAATAAATGACTGTCGTATCCGGATAAATTATGTAGCAGTACCGGGATAAACTTAGGGACTCTATAGCGTAGATTACAAATTGTATGAGCGGCTCCTCTATATTTTCCAGTTAAATGACAGTGGTCTCGAACTCGATCATCGCCTAGTTCGCCTTCGCAAATGTGGCAAACAGTAGCCGAGTCGTATAGCTCCTTGTCTTCCTTCCTGAATATCATGTCTTTTGGAAATTTAAATCGCTTGTAAATATCTTTTATATCATCTATAAGAGTGTCTACAAATATCTGCGCTACATCATCGTCTTCGTTCTTCGCTGTGAATATTACGGGGGCTCGCGAATATAAGTCATCATCGAAACATTTTATGTAATAACAGAAAGAACTTGGAACGTGTTTTTGGTATTTGTTGGTGTAGGACGTGTTAGGATCTGGTTGACATGTGTCTATAGGTTTAATAAAACTTTCGAAATCGGCGTAAACTACAAAGGGGACCCTCATCTTTCTATAATAATTTTTAAAACTCAACATAGTTCCTGGTTCTGGAAGTTCTATCTTTTGCGCCTCGTGTTGGGAACAGTACTCGGTGTGTTTATGAAGCGAACCTAGCTCTCTATATCCCTGCAAACATCTTTTACAATAGTGCATCGAATTTACAGATTTTTCTGTTCGTGCCGCCATCATTCTATTAAAGTTCTTGATCCAGCAATAATGCTTCTTTTCTCCGTCGGAAATAAGCAGTAGATCTACACAGATATCGCTTTCGTGCTTCGATATATATAATGGATATACATCCTTTTCATAGCCGAATACGTTAACGCTAACGTTATTATGACGCTCAAACTTATTTATTACGTTAGCATCAGCAGCGACTGGGAATTCAATACCACTCCAATCGAGTTTCATAGATTGTTCTTTTAAATCTCTTGTGATTCTATGCGGATTGTCTTCCGTTGGATTCAGCGCTCTAGTAACGCACCACTTGAAACATTCATCGTCGTCGTTTTTCAGGTTAACAACAGCTTTTTTATTGGCTAAATACTTGGGAAGAGGAATATAAGAACTACCTTTCAATGGTTTATATACCACTGTATCGATATCCAACTTCATAACGGTTTTAAACCGCCAATTACTACCTCTCATCTGAAAACTTGCCATGCTCTCCTTAATTTTATCCACTGCGTTGCTATATATTTCACACACGTCGGTTGCGTCTAAAATGATATCAGTCTTTGATTTAAAATTAGGTTCGGCTTCGACTTCTTCCCCGGATTTAATATCTACTTTCTTCATTACGCAATTAAGATTGAATTGAACTTTTACCCCACGATTTTTCGCTAACAGACTGACTACCTGAGGCCTTACAGCGTTGAGAAAAGATGTGACGTCGATTCCACTAGTTCCTTCGATCGTGTATCGCTTAGTAAAACCTTTAATAGCCTTCGCAGTCTCTCGGATTTCGAACTTGTTTTTATTGATTTTACTAAAAAATACTCGAAACCCTCGACTTCAACGATTCCAATCTTTCATTCACGGTTTTCTTTTCTTGAGGAGTTACAAAATTAATCATCCAATCCGCAAAAGAATTAATCTTCGACCTTACCTTATTCCCTATTTCAATCAAAACGTTTTGGCTGAAACGAGATTTCCAAGACGGGGGTGTATACTTACCCGGAGTAAGCGTTGGAACCTTAATGTCTGGAACCGGAGCGTCTAGCGGGTTGCTCGCAGACCTCGGCGACAATAATGCTATCAGTTCCGCTTTTCGCAGTCTCGAATAACCGACCAAGCCGCTCTCTCGAGCGATATTTTGTAGTTCTTTGACAGTCTTCGACGAATAGTCCATTTTATTACGGACATTTATTCCTTTAAGCGATTTCTTGAAATCAGACTTTGTATCCATTTTATTATAGACATTCTTGCCTTTAAGCCCTTTCGTAAAACTAGATTACTAGATACTATAGGAAATTCCTAACCAACGTAATCACCTGATGACTCATACGATGGTCGTGACGTCACGTGGTTATTGCGTGGTTGTCCCAGAATAGTCTAAATATACCTACTAATGGCTGTAAATATATATATATATATATATATATATATATATATATATGTATATATACATATATATATATATGTATGTATATATATGTATGTATATGTATATATACATATATATATGTATATATATATATATATATATATATATATATATATATATATATATATATATATATATATATATATATATATATATATACTTGTTACCTTGACCGAATTACAATCGTGAAAACATTGTAAACTATCCATATAGCTTGTTCGTAGGTTAAAACCTACAAACGTAAAAACAATTTTTTTTTTATTATCATAGGCATTGAAAAAATAATATTTTAGGCTGGCTACGTATTAAGAACTCTGCTAGCGGAAGCGTTGCCATAGCTGTCATTATGACGATATAGGGGCAACCCATTTTGGCTACATTACAGAATCATGGGCTAAGATTTCTTGGCCATCAAAAAGCAATGCAGCTATTACGAACATATAGCCTTATAACAACGCCTGTTGTAAGTGTAATTGTAATCAGTAACTTCTAATACACAAGGCATCAACCGAAAACACACCAAAACCAAGCCGTAATCAGATCAATGTCAATATCCATAAGATCACTCCTATGGTGGATAAGCAATTTGAAGGAGGTAAGTTTTAAGTTGAGAACGAAACGACGCAAGTGACTGAGTATAGATAGACACAGGGAGAGAGTTCCAAAGAGTAGGTCCAGCAACTGAAAACGCTCGTTCACCAAGAAGAGAATTCTTGATTTACACGACTGTAGGTATTGTGAGAAGGCAACCGATACTTAATTAACAATTCAGTTTTAATAATCTTGGTTAGAATAAAAAAGGCCTGTGAAATTGCTCTCTTACATGTATTTCACTTTATGCCTAGATGACACGGGGACTAATTCTGCAACTGACGAGATGTCTTCCGCCTCTGCATCATATCAGCCACGTCTGACTCTGACCTCCCTCATCAGCAATCCCAATGATGCGTCTACGACCTACATAGGTTCCAAGTCAGATCAACCGAAAGACTCCTTGACTTCACCTACCAAGAGTCTTACAGAAGACACATCTGCAGCGTATTCAGCTTCCGCGTCAAATCAACCGACCAGCAGAGCTCTTACTTTTCCGTTACCAGATGATACCACAGCCAATACCGTATCTGGTCTATCAAGCAGCTATATGGCTTCGCATAATCAATCAACACCGGAAGCTTCAACTGTGTCGGGCCCTTCCTCAACTATCAACACCACTCAGAAAACTATACTAACAACTACACCTGTTACTACTGTTATTGCTTCCACTCTCACTTCTAGCAACACTACAGTTACTACCGTTTCCGCTAATACCACACCGTCTACTACTACTGCTTTTGATACTACTACCCCGACTACCACTAGGCCTCCTACTACTACTACTACTACTCCACATGCATCGACTGCCGGTGCAATGATGTCATGCGTGATGTTCTACCTGATTTTCGCTTCATTTGTTCTTCTGGACAATTCTAATCAACTTTGATCGAAAAGAAATCTCGATGCGGTCGCAAATCGACATGCAAGCCGCTTAATTTTCGCATAAGATCGATTTTCCTTAAGCAATAATTATCATATCAAAATACCGGTGTACAACGTGCATCTTTATAGGTTTAGAGGCTATTGTGAAATGAAGATTCTAAGTTGGCAGTAAGACAAATCATAGAATATGTTGACAAATCGTTCCGTATGTGCACTTTTATGACGCATAGACCTTGTTTAGCTTTAAATTGTTAAAAAGCAACACTAGTTTCAATTGTTTAGCAGTAAGGCATCATTAGTAGTTGCCCAGCAGTAGGCTGTGCTATCCTATCCGAGAAATTGGTTACTCAAGTAATAGCTCAACGAGTTCTCGATTACTCGCCAGTTTCTTTGATCCATTTTGCAGTTTTAAAATTAGATCTTTATGTCAAGCAATAGATTATTTGAATTGAATGTTTGTTTTGTTAGCTGTAGGTAATAGACTCCATTGTATTGGCCAGTAAGCGATCTTGTGAAAACGATTGCGGCTTGTTAAGTAGGCCTGTTGACTAAAATAAGGACACTTGTCACAGATTTACAGCATCAGCGTTAATTATAAGCTTGCATTTAACAATTAAACGGTCATTTATTTTCGAACAAGTAAACCCTAACTCAAATTTGAAGTCGAGTACTCGAATAGGCATATACTCGGCTCAGCCCTATATTTATACCTTGATAATTGTTTAGAACCTGATTTTTTACAAATATATATATATATATATATATATATATATATATATATAATGCTAGATATATATGCATGTAGCGTTGGTTTCAATATTTGCAGCATTGCTATTGGCAGTTGCGCTGTGTATTTTGAGAAAAAAAACTATTATAATAAATACCACGGTTTATTTTATTGTGCTTTTATTTAAGCATTTCGTTTCTTCTACATGAATATACCTCTGTTATTCTAATAGTCTTCTAATAGTCTATCTTTCGATGCGTTGATTCGTGATGCACAATGGGGTGAGCACCCTCCATGGGTGCTCTGGGTGTAGGCGGATCAAACGCACCAAGTACAACCAGGGGCGTCTACCCCATAGAAACCTTGGAGCAAATGCTCCATCCCAGAAATAGGGGAGAAGATCTGTCAGTGTGTGTGCCACCATTTTAGGTGGGGGGAAGGAACGGGGAGGGGGAAAAGAGGGGGAAAAGGGATGTTGCTCCAATGACTTAGGGGGGATAGACGCCCCTGAGTACAACACATTATGGTCTGAATCGCAACACCAAAGAGTCGGACCTTCTTGATATATACTTGACACCAAATCCTTGCACTTGCTGGGTTTGATTATATTGTTTAAATCAGCGGCTGCTAATTTAGCTGACTCATAATGTAATGGTCAGCGCTGTGGACTTGTAACCTATAGATTGGGAGTTTAAAACCCCCGGTGGATAGAAAGCAGTGCCGAATTTAGACTTGGTGAGGTCCTAAGCTATACAAAACTTAAAGGCCGCTTGTTTTAAAAAATTACACAAAACTATATGCCTTTTAATTATTTAAAAACAAGGCTTTAAAAGTGAAAACTTCGTATTATTTTCAAATTAATGCAGTAGGCCTACTCAGGCGAGACGGAATTTGCTACATAAACCGTTTGAAAAGGTTCTACAATGAATGCAGTAGGCCTACTCAGGCGAGACGGAATTTGCTACATAAACCGTTTGAAAAGGTTCTACAATGAATGCAGTAGGCCTACTCAGGCGAGACGGAATTTGCTACATAAACTGTTTGAAAAGGTTCTACAATGAATGCAGTAGGCCTACTCAGGCGAGACGGAATTTGCTACATAAACCGTTTGAAAAGATTCTACATAATATACACTGTGTCCCGATGAAAAGTAGACCCCAAGAAAAAGTGTCATAACTCGGTCAAAACGTTTAGCATTTGCCTGAAATTTTAAAAACAACAACAATAGCCATATTACCACCAAATCGTAACGCCGTTTGGAAATGTTGGTGAGTTTGTCAAGTTTATCAACGTTTGAGATGCAGTACTGAAAAGGGGAAATTTCCAACATACAAATTTTTGACAAACGTTTAGGGGTCTACTTTTCATCGGGCGGCTACTTCACATTCAACAAGACAATGTCCCTGCGCACCGAGCAAGTGAGACCATTGCTCTGCTGTCCCGGGAGACGCCCGACTTCATATCCCGCAGCTGTGGCCGCCCAACAGTCCAGACCTCAATCCAGTTGACTATCAAATCTGGAGTGTACTGGAGGAGCGCGTTTATCGTTCCCGCATTCGTGACGTTAATCACCTGATTGAAGAGTGTCAGCTGTTTGACCACGTGATCATCGACCGGCCATCAAACAGTGGCGACCACGTCTACGGACGTGTGTCCGTGAACAAGAAGGACATTTTTAACACCAGCTGTAGCTGAACTTAACTTCCTTATGGCTCTTGTATGTTGGAAATTCCCTCTTTTCAGTACCGTACTGCATCTCAAACGTTGATAAACTTGACAAACTCACAAACATTTCCAAACGGCGTTACGATTTGGTGGTAATATGGCTATTGTTGTCGTTTTTAAAATTTCAGGCAAATGCTAAACGTTTTGACCGAGTTATGACACTTTTTCTTGGGGTCTACTTTTCATCGGGACACAGTGTATATATATATATATATATATATATATATATATATATATATATATATATATATATATATATATATATATATATATATATATATATATATATATATATATATATATATATATATATATATATATATATATATATATATATATATATATATATATATATATATATATATAGAATTGTAATAATAAACGAACAAAAATCTCTTGGGTTCAACTTTTCATGTTACACTTCTCTCATTGGACGCTTCCAACTAATTAATGACCAATGACATCACAAACGGCCATTTGCGACTTGAATAGATCTAACACCGATAAATAAACGCGATTAAACTTATTTACAACGGCCATTCGCGACTTGACTTGATATGGCACAGATAAATAAACGGGATTAAACTAATTAAACTAAGTTTTGATGCAAAACATTGTTTACAAAGAGATTTTCACACATTTTTTTTTACTGTTTTTACACTACATAGGTCATAATAAAATTTCATGCACATTGAAAAATACATTTTCAAATTGGTTTGAAAACGTGTTATATATAGGACGGGCAAACATTTAGTATGGTTCCGGTCCACTATTCCGGGGGTCCGCTATTCCGTGGGTCCGCTATTCCGGGGATCCCCCAGAATATACACACATACAATATACGTACATGCATAGATACATACATACATGCATACATACATGCATACATACATACATACATACATACATGTATGTATGTATACATACATTCATGCATACATACATGTATACATTCACACATACATGTATGTATGTATGTATACGTACATACACGCATACATTCATACATGCATGCATGCATGCATGGATGTATGTATGCATGTATGTATGCATGTACAGGGGCGCCCGCAGGATTACAAAAATTGGACGCACACCCTCCTATACCCAGGGGCGTAACTTTAATCTAAAAAGTGGGGGTACCAAAACTTTGGTCTAAAAAGTGGGGGGTACCAATTTCTTCTCCACTTTAGCTTTTCGCATGATGCCCATTTTCAACATATTCCCTGCCAGTATTCTCATTGATTTTGGCTCTCGATTTACCTGTGTATCTAAGTATTTTCGTACTTTGGTGGTGAGTGCGTTCTCTGAGAAGGCACAATAATAAAATATTGATTGGCATTGTTTAAAAAGTGGGGGGTACAGTACCCCCCAGTCCAAAAAGTGGGGGGTACTGGTACCCCTCGTACCCCCCACAAATTACGCCTATGCCTATACCCTCTCATCCTACCCGTCCCCACCTGTCCGCCGTTCGTAGTCATACACTGAAAATGACCCAGAATGGCTTATTAGAAAAAATTCAATTTAGATAACATCTAATGCTTTAACATGCCGTAATGTTTACCAAAAAGATCGATGCGATGCCTATTCCTTGTGTGGATTTGATTTGGTGGGTGGACGCACGTGCGTCCAGTGCGTCCGCCTGCGGGCGCCTCTGTACATGTATGTATGCATGTATGTATGTATGTATGCATGTATGCATGCATGTATGTATGTACCTATGCATGTATGTGTGTTGTATGTACGTGTATGTATATTCAGGCGGATCCCCGGAATAGCGGAACCCCGGAATAGCGGACCCGCGGAATAGCTGACCCGCGGAATAGCGGGCCGGTACCTTTAGTATAGGCCTATAATATATATATATATATATATATATGTATATATATATATATATATAGCTTAGTACATATATTTGTAAAAATTCTGAAATTTTAGGCCCCTGCGGATTGTGAGGCCCTAAGCTGTAGCTTTTTTAGCTTATGCCTAAATCCGGCACTGGCGGAAAGCAATTAAAAGATTTGTATCATGCTTTAGATAATTCAGCTACGAAATACTAGCAACCCACTCGCCGTTTTGACTGCATATTATCTCTGCTTCTCTTGGCAAATCAACAGAACTGAGAGAACCTCCTCAGGTAGGATAAAATAGCACTCGTCAAGATCAAGGATGGCTAGCGTTAGCCAAGTAATGCCTCGGGGAGGAGTTGCAGACATGAGACGAAACAGTTTAGGGCTTAATATGCGAGGAATGTCTTTCTGTTGAGGATTTTCGATTATGCTTTTGGCCTATTTGACCTTTTAAAACTGTCTCTCCTACTTTATGCATTTTAGATTTACAATTTGATATATAGTTTTTCATCGCAGGATTTCAGACAGTTTAGCAAGTTTTCACTTCCCGCTACAGATTGGCGAATGTATCTAAGTTAAACTGCTCCACCTCTAATCATTGCTTTTACTTTGGCTCACAAACATTCTACTTGATCAACGAACCAAACTGTACTGAGCTACCGAGCTTCCTCGGTGGTAGCTATATACACGGTTTCCAGTTCGATGTCTTGTGCTGTTCCAATTGTCTGATGTCATACATACATGAAATGATACTGCTTCTCTAGTGTGAGATGACTGCGTTCCTTAAATCCCACGATGTCCGACAAAATATGACACATCGGACAGTCCAACCTGTAAGCTGTTGTAGTAGTCAATTTTGGTCAAGATCAGACTGGCAACGATCGATGTTGTCATTGGCATGCGCCACTGATCAGCATGGAGGACTCCGGTGATGATCAACGACAATTCCAAGGATTACGATAAGAGACGAAGGCATGATGATATTCTCCCATGGATGGAGAAGAAACGTCAGTTTGAGACAATGTCACCACGACCATAGAAGCTCAGGCTTTGTATCATTCAGTTGTAGCCTTTGTAGGCCATTCACTGTTGTACGTACATCCGCTATGCATCCCATCATCTGATGGTGAAATTATTGGATCTGCTGCGGACAACAGAAACCACGTATTTGACTATCGTGGACATGAATGTAGCCATGGAAGCTATAGACGTGGCCGTCGACCGGGTTTGAACAATCAGAGACGCAAAACAGTAAACGAAGCCGACCCAATCCCTTCCAGCATTCCCACATGGAACCCATATAGGGCCCATATTCGTAAATGGGACCCATATAGAACTCAAATGGGTCCCAACTAATGTCCATGGAAATGCTTGCAGGGGCATAAGATAATCCCTTGAAGAACACCTGATGATATGACGATGCAGAAGTCGCGTTGTTTCCTGCCAAAGGCAACGAATAGCGTGCGACTCATGACATAATAGAAACTGAAGGAAGGAAAGTGTCTATTGTGCTGGTACTTTCAGGCAGTGTCTATTGTGCTGGTACTTTCAGGCAGTGTCTATTGTGCTGGTACTTTCAGGCAGTGTCTATTGTGCTGGTACTTTCAGGCAGTGTCTATTGTGCTGGTACTTTCAGGCAGTGTCTATTGTGCTGGTACTTTCATGCCACACTTTTAATGCAATCGAAGTGCAGTATGAAATATCATGAATTAAAAGTAAAAAATTTAGGCGATTAAGTTAAATGACTAATGTAAGCACTGACTGAAGCAAAAATGGGAAAAATTTGGTACAGGACAGGGCATATTTTAACTGTATAGCTAGTGGGACAAATGTCCCTGTAGTTTTAGGATTTGTCCGAGTAGTTTTAGGATTTGTCCCTGGCAATGTATGTTTAAAGTATAACTAGTGGGACAAATGTTGCAGGAGTTTTAAGATTTGTCCCAGTAGTAAATCAGTAAGAAGAAAATTTTTTGAGGTGAATTCCTAAAAAAAGTCATCAATTTTTTCGGGAGATGAATTCTCAGAAAAAGGTGATGAACTTTTTGTGAGATGAACTCCTAAAAAAACGTCATAAACCTTTTTTGGAGATGATTTCCTAAAAAAGGTCATCAATTTTTTGTGAGGTGAATTCCTAGAAAAGGTCATAAACTTTTTTGGGAGATCAATTCGCCCGACTTTGTCCCAGTAGTGTAAATCTGTTAATATATGCACTGGAACAGGACCATTTCTATCCCGACGAACAACGCACGCAGATGATTTGTTATCCCCGCACCACCCCAAATGTCTTGACAAACAAATATAACTAAGGCATTCGCTTAAGGTCTGCAGTTCTATCTACCAATAGAATTTCTCATCAGGATACGAAACTCCTTGCGTCACCCCTTATGTAGAGCCTACGCGAAAACTGACTTTACTCTCTTGTGTTGTGCGATCATTTTAGCCATTAAGCGACTCTAGCTACAGCAACGCCAAAAATAAGACATTCCCTTAAAAACACATTATCTCGAATTTTGTTTTTGTAAGAAATATAGGCATTTTCAGCTGCTGACGCCTGCTAATATACGTTGGTTGAGGTATTCCAGTATGCATATCCTGTTATACATTCTTTCATTATTAGCAAAACTTTTGATCAAACTGGTCCTTTAACAATGCATTTCATTGCTCATGATGTTAATCGGACCTTCGGTGTTTAATCATATCCGTGTAAGTTAGCATTGTGCTATAGTTTATTCGTTACTTTACAAACAATGGTGATTTCAAATATAACAGTTGAAAAGAATAATAATTTGACAATAATTATATACAGAGTTCATATCAGGTTATTTTAAACTGTAAAATATTTACGTAAAGATTCTTAACACGTCTTAAAATATAATGGGACGTAACTTAATCAACTATAAAACAACCTTAAAAGAACTGCTATCCCTGCTATTCCTAAGCCTACACAGTGTGGTCACTGTGGGAATTGTAGAAAAAAGAAAGGGGGTTGGGCTGAACATTTTATCCGTATTTTACAAACTCATGTCAACGAAATTTGAAAGCAGCTGAATTCAATGCTAGCAGTTTTGCAAGTCAGACTCGAATCAAAATCAATTCCTTTGTTGAGAAAATTCAAATATGCATACATGAAAAAAATTGATGATACACCATGGAAATGTCTTCTCTTTATCAGAGACTCAGAGTCAAATAATGCTAAATCACACTAGCGCAACTGAGGGGGTTGGAAACGACCCTGGGTGTGCAGTGAAGACTTAACTGGGGGTCCTAAGATAGACTAGGGGGTTGAAACCCCCAAACCCCCAACAATTCCCACCCTGACCCTACACGAAAAAACGACATGTTGCTATTGTTAAAGCAAATCAATAAGCGACGTCGTAATGTAAGTGCTGAAAGAAGTATCGCAGCTCTGAGCTTCCGTTGATCGATCGAAACATCCCACGGACGATAATCTGATGGACAGATCTTCTTGAAGTGCACCGTTAATCCTTTGACAGCTTTCTTCAAAGAATTCCGATCACTTCCCATATACATTTCACACTGTACATGGACATAGTGAAGAAAAAGCACAGGGGAAATTTTAATTGCATCAGAGTAGCAATTATGATCATTTGCATGAAGTCCGTAGAACCTTAGGAATCCGACAACAGTCTGGATATCCTCATCAAACAGATCTAACCATTCTGTCTATAACAACACGGGAAAAGACAACTCGGCTATCGCTCTGTGACTACACGTTAATAAACCAACGACAGTATTAATTCCTTTACTAACTTTCACGTATTAATTGTAGTGACTTATTTGGTCTATAGAACAATATGATGGTCCTTGCCACACATCAGCTTCATGGCGCCAAGGAATGATGATAATGATTACGACGACGACATTGATGTTCCATGTGTCAGGAATATCCAAGATGTCTATGATCATTAAAATTTTGATTCTAAAAATAGAGTTGGAATTCCCGACGATTCGGTTACGCAACGCGGTGTTAAGGACGCTCTGGTTGCTTCCGATTGCACAATACATCAGTTTTGCCTATTTAGGCGGACGATTGTAAGTTCCATACTCGTTTAGTACAACAAGACAGTGATCGTTTCAAAATGGGAGAAACATTAGAAGCAGCTTCAAAGTTGGAATTGGTCGAGGATTCGCGTGATGAGGTAATTATCGCACATCTGTAATTAAATAGATCTTTATTCAATAAGTGACTCGCTTAATCTAAGAAAAAGTACTGTTTGTTGCTTGAGTCTTTCAAAAACTTAGCAGCGTAGCTAGCTATTGGACCTGTTCGCATTTCTAATCTGCTTATCTAAACTCGATTCCGTAATCAGTTTCCCAGCATCTCTAATTCAATGGTTGCTGAAAGGTGAATAAAATTGTAGATTTAGATTTCGAATAGATTGGAATCGTCTCGCGTCTATGTTAGTGATGTTCTGATACATCCCATAATCAGATTTTATATATTGCCTTGAAAATAAAGTTGTACACAACAAGTAGGCCTTTGGCGATCTTCTGTCATCGTATCACATCTCAACTTTTGTAATTTCATCACCGATATTTCAGCGTTGGTGTCGAAATATGAGAAGTAGGCTATTACTTAAAGAAGGTTCCACTATTATAACTAAATTTTGTATTACTCGGCCTACACAAGGTTTTCATCAGAGCGCGCAGTTTTTAGCCAGTGCTTATGTAAAACCTCAAAATCAAGATTTCTGGAGTCAGTTTTAGTTACAGCCCGGAGAGATTAATCAATAAAAAAGTCAGTCCAATGTCATGGTGAACAGTATTTGTTATGTCTGCCACAGTTACTCCCAAGATGATGGAAGAGAGGATATGAGATAAACATAGTTTAAAGAGTTCAGTTATAATAGTGGAACAAACTGTTCTTATAGATGGAGGCAGGGAGGGCGAGTTGACTGACACAGAAAGATGGAGGATAAACAACCCAATGGAGTTTGAATGTGAGTCTGCTTGGATGTTAGTTAAAATGAAAACTGTAGAAGAAAGACTACAGAAGAAAGAAAAATACGTGTAGCACCCTATGATGGAAATATATGTTAATTAGTGTTAAACTTAAATTTTCATTAAGCAATTATACTACATTGTACCTATGGTAATCCAAGCGCGTTCTTTTTATGTACAGCTTTTAGACATTGTTTCGCAGCACAATATGAGAAACAACTTAAAAACTTATAAGTCTTCCATAACCCAAATTCTGGAATTCTTCTTGAAAAAGCACAAATTTCTCCAAGAGTGCATTGAAAAGGGTATCTTTCTTGAAGGACTCATCACTTCAGTTTTCATGGTTGACAGCAGTGTCACGGACATCTTTGAATCTGGAATTACAAAAGCAGCAAATTTCAGTGAACTAGGAGATATCCAAACACTTCTAAGTGCCGTTACTCAATGGTGTGCGAAACTTCACACTAAATCAGGGAAGAAGAGATATCAACAAGTGGCATGGTTTCACAGAAATGGCTTCAAAGAGACAACATTTAAAGAGATTGATAAACAGTTGCGTGACCGTTACACAGAGGTCGTTGCAATGGTATCAGATCTGAAGAAGCCACCTG
The DNA here is from genome assembly GCA_963556255.1 of Allolobophora icterica. NCBI lineage: Eukaryota > Metazoa > Annelida > Clitellata > Crassiclitellata > Lumbricidae > Allolobophora > Allolobophora icterica. The sequence continues at coordinate 16,241,404 of OY744607.1, read as the reverse complement.
CACTCAGCTTCAACAAAGATGCATGGCTTGTGCATGAAACAATGATGGAAATCATGGCAAAACTATGGTACAATCGTCTGTGCATATACCAAGGTCACAAAGACTTGGGATATGTGCAGATTTCTTCAAAAGGTCGAGGTCTTATTGGAAGAAAATCCTGTTATGGCTTAACAAACGAACCACCAAGATTCGTCCTGGCTCTTGACGTTTTAAACAATGATCACATTCCAGAGGAGCTGAATCTTCTTGCTTGCATTAGAAAAGAATTGGTATCCTCCATTCTGTCCAAGTACCATAACATGACATCAAAGAAAGTGGCGGATCAGTTCTTTTGCATTCCTGTTGCCACAAAATATATGAGTTTTGAACTCGGTTCTCTTGCATCATCAGAGAAATTTTGTGAGAGGCTTAAAGTAATTTGTGGACATGTCATAAAAATCTTGTATGACAGAGACCTAAAACAGCTGAGTGTGCTGTGTCCAAAAGTCGGCTGTGACAGAGTAAAATCTGTGCTGGAAAAGGAACTTAAAAGCCTTCAAACGGAGCTGGAAACGAGAAAACTCGAGATACCCTTCCCGAATTCTCGCAGTCCTTTACGAATGCAGATTGGAGGAGGGCTACAATGCGTGTGCATAACTGGTTTTCAGTGGTATCGTGGAAAAGAGTTGCGAGAGGTTAATATAAGAAAATGTGCCAGTATTTCAGACTCTTCAGAAGCATCAGAAAGTTTTTTGACCTACGAAGAAGATAAAGATTGCATGCAAAAACGGAGAATTGAAGATGTGTGTAATTACCAGCATTTATCAGCCACTGAAAATGATGTAGAATATGAATGTTACACTGCATCTCTGATTGATAGGCAGACAAATATTTTGGTTGATGACATAGTTGTTTTCGACAGTTCAGTGGAAGTAATTCTGCATTGCTTGATCAAAGATAAAGTGAAAGATGAAAAGAATGGAAATGTTTTGATGTCTTTTAAAGATGCCAAAACAATTGTCATTGCTGGTGTAATTCGGGTGTTTTCAGAAGTCGGACTGAGAACTGATGGAAAGGAGAACAGCACTGCCATATGGACACAGACAAATTCAAAAAGTCCAAACCAGTTTGAACTTAAAATTGTCTTTCCAAACGTTTATACTGCTAGAACTGGAGTCAGATGCGTAGAAAATATTTCAAACTCCAACTTCTCTGTCTCCATAAGACACCCAACACAACTGGCAACAGATCTAAAGACAATTCGCGTCATGATGACCCCAAGTTTTTATCGGGTTATAGAAAAGGCACTGCAAGAATTGCTTCACAGAATGCAACAGGAGAATACTGTAGAGAGCTGGATCTTATCGGATCCACTTTTTTCCGAGAATCGTTCGAATCTGAGTGTGACTGCCACAGAGAATTGTCACACGCGCAGCCTAACCGAAAATTTTGAAAATTTCTTTCAACCAGCCAAAGTCACTATCGACAGCTTTCAGCTGCATTACCTGCAGAGCAATCATGGTACAAAGTTTCTGAAGCTTCTGATGCATTTCACGAAAACTTACATACGCCTGCCGGCGTTTCAGCTAGACGCGTACATCTACGGGGATTCTTCTAATAAAAATCAGTCAGCTAGCATTCTCAAGAGGCAGCTGGCCGCAAAACCTAACCAATCCTGTGGGTTGAAATGGTACTTGTTTGACTTTGGAAAGACATGCTATAATTGCGCTTATTTGAAAATATTTTACCAGAAAATAAAATCTCGTCTGGACCAACTGAAACGTAACGGTGACATTTCACAGTACTTCTTATTTGAGGACCGTCCTGAACTCTGGCTGGAAACTAAAGCCGAGGTATTCGATAGGTACTCAAGAGAAACCAAAACCACACTGCTGCGGCGGATGGATGTTACAGTCGACAAAAAAACTTCTAGCCTAGAGTGTCCACTCTGTGTGCAGAGATTAGAAGTCTCAAGTGCAGACTGCTATTTGCTAAGCGTCTGTGGACATGCATACTGCAGAAGATGCCTGCTTCAGTTGGTAAGTCAAAATATTAGAATTAGATACAAAAAACGGCCAATAAAGTGTGTTTTCGGAAAGTGTGACAAGGCTCTCAGCGTAGTGGAACTGTGGTACATCTGTGGCGTTGTGCAGTATTATGGAATTAGAAAGATACTCCGAAACGTGTTAAAGAGCTTCGTAGGGGAGAATGCAGCTTCCTTTGGGCTTTGTCTACGACGGAGATGCGGTGCAATGTGTGTAGTTTATGAACAGGATAAGATGAAGGCCTGTCTCTTGTGCCAAGGTAGATTCTGTTCGCAGTGCGATGGTAACTTTCATCCGACAAAGGCTTGCGATGAGGTATGGAGCATAGATGACTGGCTGAGAGTAGATAGTAGAAATAGAAAGCGCTGTCCAAACTGTCGCATTGCCATTGAGAAAGATCTTGGATGCGACGTTGTCTTCTGTGAGTGGTGCAAGAAATACATTTGCTGGACTTGTGGACAATATCACTCTGACAGCCCATGCGCGTGTCATTGGCACGCCGACCGTTGCACGTTCAGTAACAGTTAGTTTTAAGTAAACCTAAAACAGCATGATGAACTGAGAAACGTTCTGGAGACAACTCAGTCTGCAAGACATGAATTTAGGTCGGATTTCTGTACAGTTCAGTGTCGAAACTCTTCTTTTGTAATTTCTATGAATACGTTGTGATTGGACTTTCTAAAGGTTCATTTGAGTGGTAAAGACTTCAAGTTAGTCGTAAACTGTGTGCGTGATTATGGTGGATTCAGAATTCTTGGATTGGATTTTAACTGTCATGGAACTGTAGAACTGGTGTTTTCTCGGCAGTCGATAAGTTTTCTGTGGTTTTCACTGTCAGCCATTTTATGCAAGTGTTTGGTAGCGAAGACATCTTGGTGAAAATAGTTTCGGAAGATGAATCTATAATCGGTGAAATCGTGACCAGAATGTGCCTCCGTAGTGAAGTACGGGATCACAATTAGCCTGTTCTGTTGATCATTAAATATGTCTCTTTAGCCGTGTTTGGACTGGGAGCGCTCCTGAGTAGATTACCTTGAAGGGGCGCTCCTTAATAATAATGTTTTGTCTGTAGGTGGCTGTGAGTTTCATTGCTTATTAAGAACCTGCTAGAAACTAAAGCTACTTGCGTTGACTTGACAGAGCTCCTTGGAAAGAGGACAAGGCAGAAGATCTGAGGGACTTCCAGCGGAGTAAAAATGGAGTACCCTTTCTTGGGGCTGGAGCAAAGCCCCCATAAGGTGGAAATTTTTCCACTTGGAGTTAATATTTTTTAATCAAAAATTCAATAAGTTCTGAATTTCCTGGTTCCACTAATACATGATCGTTTTCAACCTAATATGTAGACCTAGTCGTTTTTCTTATGGTTTTATATTAAATAAACCCAATTAAGAAGTACTTACTGAACAAATACTGCACTTTTATTTCTTACACTTTTCACTTTAAATGCTTCAAAATATTAAGGTTTTGTTGACGTTCTTCATAAGTAATTGTTATGGTTAGTAATACTAATTGCTATGCAAAGAACAACCTCGTAATCGCTCCATTCAAAAAAGGATTTGATCTGGGGAAACAGATTTCTAAATCTGCATGTGAATTAATGTCTGTTCAATATGAAAAACATTTTGTCGCCCTCTTCCGTTCTTCTTGAGCTGATCCTTCACGCGCCATAATGCAAACAGTAGTGAATCCACGATAGTTTTTACATTGCCTCCTGTTGCTCTTGCCTATGCTGAGCGGGAGTATAATTCCCCTTCTTCGGTCCTCTTAGGTTAATAGCTCCTTAAGCCTGCACTCTCACTCTCTTTGAGCATTTCTAGTGTGATCCTATTGTAGATGCCAGGTGCCTAACCATTCTTAGGAGCCCGGACAATATCAGCGACCTCTGCCTCCATAAGCATTCCCATACTAATTTCTGAGTCGTAGCCTAAGTCCCGACCCTGGATTCGTTCTGATGCTTACAATAGGATGCCTGTGGGTGGTTCAGCAATGAATCATGATGCTTGCGCCACCTTGCCAGGTGTGCCTCTTCAGTGCATACAGCATACTGCATAGGCATGTTCCATCCAAGATAAAGATTGGTTGCTGAACCTTTAATTGGCAGGACACACGGAGCTGCCTGAATGAAGCATCCACGGGCCAGACTTTCTTCTGCCAGCTTAACATTAACGTCGGCTCGCTGCAGCTTCTCTGCCCAACAGATTTCTTGCAATCTCTGTTGAAAGAGTAGCAACAACCGCTCGTAGAACTGGGTCGCACTCCAGTCTGCGCGAGACTACAATATAGTAATTACCCTTAGGTGATAGATCAAGACTAATGGAAAAATTTTCAAGCCACATAAGGGTACCGTAAAACGGGGTGACTTTGGCCTTTTTTAAACTTGTTTTAATAATAAAACGATAATGTGACTGAATATGGTTGACTTAACAATTTGATTAGATGTGCATAGGGTTAAAGAGAAAACGTATAAAGCAAACTTTTTTGGGTAATAACAGTTGAACACTTTTTTTTAACTTTTGGGGGTGGGCCAAAGTCACCTCATCAGGTGGGGTGACTTTGTCACACAATAGTTTTTCACTTATTAGACAAAGTAAACCTGTTACTGGGGTCACTTTGGCCCGAAAAATGTGTTAAAAAAAATATCTAAACTTAAAACTAACACTAAGTGACAATCATGGGCGGATCCCGGGGGGCCAATCCGGCCATGGCCCCCATGTGAAATTTTAATTTATTTACATAGGCGTTTTATGGGCGTTTTATGATGTTTGCACAGGCGTGGCCTCCCCCCATAGGCGTGGATGAGTCAAATGTACACAGGACGTGGGTGCCGTAGATGTAGACTGAAGACATAAAAAAGGTTAATGACTAAATAAAAGGTCATCAACTTTTTTGGGAGATGAATTCCCAACAAGTTTTTCGGTGGTCGGTTGGTAAACTGATTCCTCTCCCAGAAGATGGTTGGTATGTATGTATAATTTTTGGGCTCCTCCCCCCTGATAGACCTTCTGGATCCGCCCCTGGTGACAATGGTACCATAGGGCCTACCGGTACTGGCATGACTAGAACGAATTGGTACCGTATGCACCGACCAGTCAAAATATCCTTAAAAGTTAAATTTTAGCAAATACATTAATTAATTTTAAAAGAAACATTATATAAACATCGCTAGTACTTTAGAATATGGCCAAAGTGAAATTTTAGCAAATACATTAATTTTAAAATAGAAATTATATAAATATTGCCAGGAGTACCGTACTTTAAAATGTGGGTCAAAGTGAACCCATACTGTGGTCAAAGTCACCCCAAAAACTTTGCTTGCATTTATAAAGTACTTATTGGTGACATCGTGGAGCAAACGGTACGTCATACACATGCCACTACAATGTACATTGAAAAGTGTTATTATCACCCACAGTATTATTAACGGTTTTTCTCACAGAAAAATAAGTTTGCACATCTTCAAAGTTTAACTTTTTTTTAGGCTTACAAACATTTCGGGAAAATTTCAACAAATTTTACAATGAAATAAACCAAATTTTGATAAAATATTCGCTACATGTTTACCGATTGTTATTCGTAAATCAAGTCGAAATGACGTGATAACTACGGAAGGCCAGAAGGTTACAAACTAATTTTTCAATTTGGGCCAAAGTCACCCAGCAGGCCAAAGTACCCTCAAAATCTCACCAGATTTGCAGGAATCCAGGACCCAGTCTGGGCATGGTTGGAGTAATTTCCCACTTGCCCCACTCCACCACCTTGGCCGCACTAATGCTCACCATGCGTCATGCTAGTCCTTGCCTTTGCTATTGTTAAGATGCTTACTCTTTATTAAGTTTTACCTAACATGGACCATGTAGAACTTCTTCGCAGCTGTTGTGTTCGAGAAAATGAAAGGTAATCTCGAGCACTACTGTATTCGTTTAGTGACTAGGCCTATATTTTTCTACCAAGGTATTTCTCATCAGGATACGAATCTCCCTGTGTCACATATGTACACGAAACCTAACATTATTCTCTGGTGTTTTGCGTATTCGACCATTTTGCCACATAGCTGCTCTAGTTACAACAGCGCCAAAAAAATAATACATTCCGTAAAAACACATTACTCGAAAATTTATTAGCAGTAGGCTCCTATACAATGGAGATCTTCTAAACGTGTCATACTGCCCATCCAACTTATAATACAACATGCATGGGCGAGTCTGGTCTTATAGCTAAACGGTGGCAGAAACAGGTCGGAATGTTGACCAGTTGCGAAAAAGGTTAGACTATATGAGAGTTGCATGTGCTGTAAAAGCTGCTGGCTACTCTCTGCCACCAATTTAAATTTTCAAGCGTGAACGCAGGGTTGATAGTTTGTTCTGTGGCACGCCGCCTGGAACTGTGGGTGCTGTTAGTGAAAATGGCTGGATAACAATAAAGCGAGCTGTTTGCGAAATGGCTGAAACATTTCACTGTATATGTGAAACCGCCTGAGGCAAACAAAATCCTCCTTGTTCTAGATGGCCATCGCTCACACAAAACTCTTGCTGCAATCGATCTTGCCCGAAGCACTGAAATCGCTTTGGTAGACTTGCCACCTCATAGGCCTACCGCTCACAAGATGCAACCGCTGGACTGCACAATATATAACCGTCGAAGACTATAACTGCAAATCAGAATGTGATAAGTGGATGGTATTAAATGCTTGACGATGAATCTCGTCAAATGAATACCTTTTTGTGCTGCTTATGTGCGCAGTGCGACTATGCAGAAATCCATTTCAGGACTCAAATGTACAGGACGCTTACCTTTCATTCCAGATATTTTTACTGACGAGAACTTTGCTGCATCGCTTATAACAGACGAAGCACAGCCAAATTTAAACTGATATGGTACTCCAGAAATGTATTCAGTTTAGTGGCTCAGGAATTGATTGGGACACCTGCCTCCTTCGACTGTCCAAGAATGACAAGCCTGACATGATCGCTCTTTCAAATGACCAAGAATCGGTGCCTGACATGATGTTTCTTTCGACTGACCAGCGCTACTTGCTGTTCACAATCACATAATCGGCTACATGGATAAGATAAAAAGTCTTCTAGACCTATCTGCTGCTTTTGATACCGCTGATCATAATTTACTCCTTTTCTGTGGTTCGGTCTACCTAGTTCTGCCTTCAGCTGGTTCTCATCGTACCCACACCCATACTCGATAAAAAGTTTGTATAAATCCACACTTCTGCAACCACTGTCTTGGTCTGCGGTGTACTACAAGGTTCTGTAACCCTCCTATGTGTCATGCGATCGTCAACAGCAAGTAGTGCAATTTAAGTGGAATATTGTATCAATTGTATGCACACTGGAAATGAATGTATGGGTTGTGGGACGAAGGTTGACCGCTTAGGTGATTAGCAAGTAGGGCTACTTTTTCTAAGATTGCTGAAATGAAATTGAGAGTTGACATGAGGCGATAGTTTGATAGAACATCAGGAGAGACATATGGTTATTGAATAAGTGGATGCATCAGGGCTAGAACGAAACTGACCAGGAAATAGCCTTCGACGAGATGAGAGGTTGACAATGTATGTGATGATTGGGCCCAAGACATCGAAGCATTCTTTTAGAAGGGCAGTAGGAATAAGAACTAAGGCAAATTGCTTATCAGAAGATTTGAAAATGAAATTTCGAATATCAGTCGAATATGTTAGTTAGAATAGGTTGAGAATTGGTGACTATCGAAAGAATGAACCCTAACCCTCTTGGGCCCTCATCTACCGTCAATCTCTCTCTCTCTCTCTCTCTCTCTCTCTCTCTCTCTCTCTCTCTCTCTCTCTCTCTCTCTCTCTCTCTCTCTCTCTCTCTCTCTCTCTCTCTCTCTCTCTCTCTCTCTCTCTGGCTGTGGGTTGTTTTCCCGCCAGTTTTGTTAATATCCGTAGTCCGTCGACCCGTAAGAATCCGACAACAGTCTGGATATCCTCATCAAACAAATAACGATGACAGCACAGAAAAAAGCAACTCGGTTATCGCTCTGTGACCACACGTTAATAAATCAACGATAGAGCAATTTCGTAGTCCTTCTCACCCAACAGCTTCAACTGGCTAGAAATGAAATCAAGAAATGATGATAGGCCTAATGATTAAGACGACGACATTAATGTTCCAAATGTCTTTCACATAAGAAATGCGCGAATCATTAATATAGACATGAGACGATGCCAATCTATTCCTCAGTCTTTCCACGGTCATCCGGAATATCCACATTGCCGATCGTCTGCTTAGAGTGCAAATGTGCTATTATTGGCAATGTTAAGTTGAAGCATAGGACGATAGCACCTTTGCAATCTAAGCAATCGTTACGGTCATTAAAATTTTGATTCTAAAAATAGAGTGGGAATTCCCGACGATTCGGTTACGCAATGTGGTGTTAAGGACGCTCTCGTTGCTTCCGGTTGCACAATACATGAGTTTTGCTTATTTAGGCGTACGATTGTAAGTTCCATGCTCGTTTAATACAACAAGTGATCGCGTTCAAAATGGCAGAAACAGGAGAAGCAGCTTCAAAGTTTGAATTGGTCGAGGATGCGCGTAATGAGGTAATTATCGCGCGCCTGTAATTAAATAGATCTCTATTCAGTATGTGACTCGTTTAATCTAGGCAATAGTACTGCTTGTTGCTTGAGTCTTTCAAAAACTTAGCAGCACAGCTAGCTCTTGGAAATGTTCTCCTTTCTTATCTCCTTATCTAAACTCGATTCACTAATCAGATTCCCAGTACCTCTAATTCAGAGGTTGCTGAAAAGTGCCTAAAATTGTCGATTTAGATTTTGAATAGATTGGTATCGTCTCGCATCTATGTTAATGATGTTCGGATACATCTCATGATCAGATTTTATATATTGCCTTGAAACAAAGTTGCACACAACAAGTAGCCATAATCTCTTGTGATCTTCTGTCATCGTGAACCCCATCTCTGTCACATCTCAACTTTTCTAATCTCATCACCGATATTTCAGTGTTGGTGCCGAAATATGAGAAGTAGGCTATTACATAAAGAAGGTCTAAATTTTTAATTACTCGGCCTACACAAGATTTTTATCAGAGCGCGCAGTTTTTAGCCAGTGCTTATGTAAAACCTCAAAATCAAGATTTCTAGAGTCATATTTAGTTACAGCCCCGGGACGTCAATCAATAAAAATAGTCAGTGTAATGTTATGGTGAAAGGTTTTTGATGTGTCTGCCACAGTTACTCCCAAGATGATGAAAGAGAGGATATGAGATAAACATAGATTAAAGAGTTCAGTTTTAAAATTGGAACAAACTGTTCTTATAGATGGAGGCAGGGAGGGCGAGTTGACTGACACAGAAGATGGAGGAAAAACGGACCAATGGAGTTTCAGTATGAGTTTGCTTGGATGCTAGTTAAAATGAAAACTGTAGAAGAAAGACCACAGAAGAAAGAAAAATACGTGTAACACCCCATAATGGAAATACATGTTAATTAGTGTTAAACTTAACCTTCATTACGCAAATATACCGCATTGTACTTATGGTAGTTCAAGCACGTTCTCTTTGTTTGCAGGTTAGGGGGGAATTTCAGCCTACAGACATTGTTTCACAGCACAATATGAGAAACATCTTAAAAACTAAGGAGTCTTCCATAGCCCAAATTTTGGAATTCTACCTGAAAAAGCACAAGTTTCTCCAAGAGTGCATTGAAAAGCGTATCTTTCTTGAAGGACTCATCACTTCAGTTTTTATGGTTGACAGCAGTCTCACAGATATCTTTGAATCTGGAATTACAAAAGCAGTTAATTTCAGTGAACTAGGAGATATCCAGACAGTTCTAAGTGCCGTTACTCAATGGTGCATAAAACTTCACACGGAATCTGGAAAACAGAGGTCTCAACAAGTGGCATGGTTTCACAGAAATGGCTTCAAAGAGATAAAATTTAAAGAGATTGATAAACAGTTGCGTGACCGTTACACAGAGGTCGTTGCACTGGTTTCAGATCTGAACAAGCCACCTGCACTCAGCTTCAACAAGGATGCATGGCTTGTGCATGAAACAATGATGGAAATCATGGCAAAACTATGGTACAATCGTCTGTGCATATACCAAGGTCACAAAGACTTGGGATATATGCAGATTTCTTTAAAGGTTCCAGGTCTAATTGGATCAAAATCCTGTTACAGGCTAACAAACGAACCACCAAGATTTGTGCTGGCTCTTGACTCTTTGACCAAGGATTACATTCCAGAGGAGGTGAATCTTCTTGTTTGTGTTGAAGATGATTTGGCAACATTCATGCTGTCCAAATATCATAACACGACACAAAAAGACATGGTGGATCAGTTCTTTTGCATTCCTGTAGCCACAGAATATATGAGTTTTGAACTTGGGTCTCTTGCATCATCTGAGAAATTTTGTGAGAGGGTTAAAATAATTTCTGGACATGTCATAAAAGCCTTGTATGACATAGACCTAAAACAGCTGAGTGTACTGTGTCCAAAAGTCGGCTCTGACAGAGTAAAATCTGCACTGAAAGAAGAACTTAAAAGCCTTCAAACAGAGCTGGAAACGAGAAAACTCGAGATACCCTTCCCGAATTCTCATAGTCCTTTACGAATGCAAATTGGAGAAGGGCTACAGTGCTTGGGCATAACTGGTTTTCAGTGGTATCGTGGAAAAGAGTTGCGAGAGGTTAATATAAGAAAATGTGCCAGTATTTCAGAGTCTTCAGAAGCAGCAGAAAGGTTGTTGACCCACGAAGAAGATAAGAGTTGCATGAAAAAACGGAGGTTTGAAGATCTTTATAATTACCAGCATTTACCAGCCACAGAAAATGATGTAGAATACGAATGTTACACTGAATCCCTGATTGATAAACAGACAAATGTCTTGGTTGATGACATTGTTGCTCTTGACAGTTCAGTGGAAGTGCTTCTGCGCTGCTTGATCAAAGATAAAGTGGAAGATAAAAAGAATGGAAATGTTTTGAGGTCTTTTGAAGATGCCAAAATAATTGTCATTGCTGGTGTAATTCGGGCGTTTGCAGAAATCGGACCGAGAACTGATGGAAGGGAGAACAGCACTGCCATCTGGGCACAGACAAATTCAGAAAGTCCAAACCAGTTTGAACTCAAAATTGTGTTTCCAAACGTGTATGCTGCTAGAACTGGAGTCAGATGCATAGAAAGCATTTCTAGTTCTAACTTCTGTGTCTCCATAAGACATTCGACAAAACTGGCAACAGATCTAAAAACAATTCGCATCATGATGACCCCAGGTTTTTATCAGGTTATAGAAAAGGCACTGCAAGAATTGCTTGGTAGAATGCAACAGGAGAATGTTGTAGAGAGCTGGATATTTCCGGATCCACATTCGTCTTTAAATCGTTTGAACATGAGTGTGACTGCCACAGATAATTGTCACACGCGCTGCCTAACCGAAAATCTGGAGGACTTCTTTCAACCTGCACAAGTCACTATTAACTACATTCAGCTGGATTACCTGCAGAGCAATGATGGAACAAAGTTTCTGAAGTTTCTGAGGCATTTCACGAAAACTTACATACGCCTTCCGGCGTTTCAGCTAAAAGCGTACATCTACGGGGATCCTTCTAATAAAAACCAGTCTGCTAGCATTCTCAAGAGGCAACTAACAGGGCAACCTAACCTATATTGGGGACTGAACTGGTACTTGTTTGACTTTGAAAAGACATGCTTTAATTGCGATTTTCTGAAGATTTCTTACCAGAAAATGAAATCTCGTCTGGACCAACTGAAACGTAACGGTGACATTTCACAGTACTTTTTATTTGAAGACCGTCCTCAACTCTGGCTTGAAACTAAAGCCGACGTATTCAACAGGTACTCAGAGGAAATAAAATCCACACTGCTGCGGCGTATGGATGTCATAGTCGACAAAAAAACTTCTAGGCCAGAGTGTTCAATCTGTCTTTCTAGGAGATATGAAATCTCAAGCCCAGAGTGGTATTTGCTAAGCGTCTGTGGTCATGGATACTGCAGAGGATGCCTGTTTCGGTTGGTAATTCGGTTTACAAATGACAGAAAACTGCCAATAAGGTGTGCTTTCCAAAAGTGTGACAAGTCTCTCAGCGTAGTTGAACTCTGGTACATCTGTGGCGTAAAGCAGTATTATGACATTAGAAAGATACTTCGAGACGTGTTAAAGAGCTTCGTATGGAAGAATGCAGCTTCCTTTGGGCTTTGTCCACGACGGAGATGCGGTGCGGTGTGTGCAGTTTATGAACAGGATAAGATGAAGGCCTGCCTCTGGTGCCAGAGCCGATTCTGTTTGCAATGCGGCGGTAACTTTCATGGAACAACGGCCTGCGATGACTCCTGGAGCATAAATGACTGGCTGAGAGCAGATAGCAGAAATAGAAAGTGCTGCCCTAACTGTCGCATTGCCATTCAGAAAGATCGTGGATGCAACGTTGTCTTCTGTGTGTGGTGTAAGGAGTACATTTGCTGGACTTGTGGACAATTTCACTCTAACAGTCCATCAGAGTGTCATGCTCACGAAGACAAGTGCACGTTCCATAACAGTTAGTTTTAAGTAAACCTAAAAATAGCATGCTGGACTGAGAAACGTTTTGGAGACAACTCTGTGTGCAAGACAGGAATTTATGTCGCATTTCAATACAGTTTAGAGTCATAACTCTTGCTTCTTTTGTGACTTTTATGAATACGTTGTAATTGGACTTTCAAATGGTTCATTTGTGTGCTAAAGGCTTCAAGTAAATCGTATGCTGTGTGCCTTATTATGGCGTATTCAAATTCTAAACTGTCATGGAACTGGTGAACTGGTGTTTGTTCGGCAGTCGATATAATTTCTGTGGTTTTCACTGTCAGCCAGTTAAGCGTTTGGTAGCAAAGACATTTTGGTGAAAATGGTTTCGGAAGATGAATCCATAATCGGTGAAAGCGTGACCAGAATGTGCCTCCGTAATGAAGTACGGGATTTTGAGTCACAGTCTGTTCGGCCGATCAACACATACTACATACACGTGTTTTATCTGTTGGTGGCTGCGGGTTTAATCGATTATTAGAGAGCATGCTAGAAAACCACTTGCGCCGACAGAGTTACAAGGTTCGAAGGAGGACAAGGCAGATGATATGAGGAACTTCCATGCAGCGGAGTAAAAATGGAGTACCCTTTCTTGGGGCTGGTGGCAAAGCGCAATAGGCTGAATATTTTTTCCATTTTTAACAAAAAATTCAGTAAGTTCTGAATTTCCTAGTTCCACTAATTCATGATCGTTTTCAACTTAGTATGTAGGCTAGTCGTTTTTCTTATGGTTTTATATTAAATAAACCCAATTAACAAGTGCTTACTGAATAAATACTGCACTTTTATTTCTAACATTTTTCACTTTAAATGCTTCAAAATATAGTAAGGTTTTGTTGACTTTCTGGATAAGTAATTGTTATGGTTAGTAATTGTTATGCAAAGGACTACTTCGTAATCATTCCATTCAAAAAGGACTTGGCCTGGGGCAACAGATTTCCAAATCTGCATGTGAAGTTATGTCTGCTCAATATGGAAAACATTTTGCCGTCCCCTTCCACGCTCCATAATACGATATACACGAAGTCCGAGCAGTAGTGATTCCTCGATAGTTTTTACATTCCCTCCTGTTGCTCTTGCCTATGGATAGCGGAAGTATATTTCCTCTTCTCCAGTCCTGTTAGATTATTAGCTCCTTAAGCCTTCAGTCTCACTCTCTTTCAGCACATCTGGTGTGATCATAGTGTAGACACCAGGCGCCCTGCCATTCTTCAGAGCCCGGACATCAGCGACCTCGGCCTCCGAAGGGGTTCCCATATTAATTTCAGATTCGTAAATCTCGAGTCTTTCTGGACCCTGGATTAGTTCTGATGTTTATAGCAGGAGGCTGGTGGTGGTGGAAATTCAGCAATGAATCGTAATGCTTATGCCAGGTTTTCCTCCCTAGTGCATAGGTATGTTTCATCCAAGATCAAGATTAGGTTGCTGATCCGTTACTTCTACAGCGCTACTACACTGAGTCGATGTTATTTAAGAACATTAGCCTGGGTTGGTTCAGTCAAAGTTCACCGTTTCCTAACAGGTATACAACTCAAAGCGGAACTCAGTTCGAACAAAATGTAATAAATCGAGATAAACCAAAGTTTACGATTCGTGTTTTTCAGTGTGAGGCTAAATTGTGCTCATAATTTAATACTGCGTACTCCATATTACAGTTTAATTTTATGTAAGACCTACATTGTACAGGGACGTAACTAGCGTTGGGCTTGGGGGGGCTTAAGCCCCCCCAAACGAAGTTGAAGCCCCCCCAAACAAGTCAAGCCGTTGTATGCTTACGGCTAAAATTCGTATGAACACTGTATAAATGTTGCCATGTTCAAGGTTTAAGCCCCCCAAACGAAAAATCCTAGTTACGTGCCTGACATTGTAAGATGGAATATGAAGTAGAATAACGACATTAAAATTGTCACTTAAGAGTACTACACCCGTTGCGATTGCCTTTTTTATATAAATCGCTTGATGTCACAATCCGAAATATGACGTCATCGCAAAATGATGTAATTCTCCTTTGTTCTCTCGTCAGTTTTCGGAACAGTCGATTCATTTCAGACAGAGAAGACGACAATGAAGGCGACGAAAGATTTCGAAAAAGACGACGAAAACGATAGGATATACTCCGCAGAATAATGGAGAACCGCGTTGTGACCGTGCACAGGCACTGCTTTGTCTTATTTCATTTAATAAACCATTCTGAAAGAAGTTGAAAACTGCCTAAAGACGAAGGAAGGTTGATTCTGAAGATGTTTGAAGAGGAAGAACGACGACGAAATCGCAAATGTGAGTGAGTCGATTGTTATGTGCTTGATTAACCGGTCGACTATGCCTTTAAAATGTAGTATTATCGACGAAACAGACGAAAACTGAATTGAGTAGTTTTTGATTTACTCGATGTAGGTTCGTCGGTGATAGCTAGTTCACGAAGACTAAGTCTTGCAAAGTCAAGAAGACATTTTTCTGACCAATTCAATCGAGTTTTCAGAAGTAAGCATAATCGATAAAATGCCTATAGACTTGGTGAAAATACAGCAGACCTATGTCTCCATGTTATATTACAGTTCTGATCTCCCCTCAAGGTAGCCCTCCAGTTATGTTGGTCTGTTAATCCTCTGCCATTTAGGCATAGAATTAGGATTAACATTATGCATAATATTAGGCGTAAGATTTTCATGCGGCTTACAAGAGTATTTTTTAGAGGATTGAGTTCATGCAATGTAGAGTAATAAGGCCATTGTGTATCGGCTGAACGAAATAAGCTACACACAGGCCATATAATTTACTTCTCTACTTTGAGAAGCCATATTATTTAGCCGACGTTTTATGCATTTTGAGCGTGCGTCAGGGCAACCCTAACATTGCATATTAGGCCTACATTACATTACTGACATCTTACAAATGTGTAGGCCTATATGTTAAGTATAATTTCATTTCATTTGCATACATTTTGTAATCGTAACCTTGATATTAGCCTGGAGAATTTCCAAAGTGTAACCTTAATGTTAAGCGTAGGGCAACTCATCAGACATAAGTAGGCCTGTCACGAACTACACAAGCTACCAAAGTTTACAAGGAAACACGAGCGTGAGGGACTGAGGACTGACTGACGCACTGGCTGAGTGACTGACTGGCTAACGGATTGCCTGACTGACTGACTGACTGAAGGACTGATTGACTGACCGACTGACTAGCTGACAGACTGACTGACGGATGTATGACTCAGTGATTTACCGTGTAAAATGACTGACCGACTAACTAACGGGGACACGGACTACATGATTGATTGACGGACTGACTAATGGACAGTGAGTTACTGACTCACGAAATTACTGAATGACTAAAGGCCTGACTGACTGAAGGACTGACTGAAGGACTGACACTGGCTAATCGACTGACTGACGGACTAACGGACTGACTGAATGAGTGACTTACTGACGGGCTGACTGAAGGACTTCCTGACGGACTGAGAGACTGACAGACGGACTAACGTTACGAGTGACTGACTGTCGGACTAATCGACTCACTGAATGGCTGAGTGACTGAATTGCAGAGTGACTGATGGACTGACTCACTGACTGACTCACTGACTGACTAGATGGAAGACGGACTGACTAGATGGAAGACTGACGGACTGACTGACTAACTGACTGACCGACGAACTAATGGACTAACTGACTAAGCGACTGACTGACAGACTGACTGACTGACAGAGCCACGGACTGACTTACTTACTGAAGTACTGACTGAAGGGCTGACGGACTGCCGAATAAACTGGGTGACTGGATGACTGTTTGACCGGATCACAGACGGACTAACTGTATGCCAGACTGACTGACAAACTGAAGGACTGACTGAATGGATGTCAAACTAACTGAGCGACAGAACCACGGAATTGACGGGCTGATGGTGTCACTGACTTACTGAAGGACTGACTGACCGGCGGACAGGCGAACAGCCTCACTGAATAACTGACTGATTAACTGTTTGACTTACTGACGGACGGACTGACGGACGGACGGAAGAATTGACTAACAGAGTGACGAACTGACGGACTGACTGCAGGACTCACTGGGTGACTGGATGACTGACTGACTGTCTCATTAACCGGCTCACAGACAAACTGACTAACAGACTGACTGACTGAAGGACTGACTGAAGGGCTGGGTAACTGGCTGAGTGACAGACTGACTGGAGGACTGAGTGACTGAGTGACTGACTTGAGGACTTTCTTACTAACTGACTGACTAACGAACTGACTGACTGACTGACTGACTGACTGAACGGACTAACTGACTGACTGACGAACTGACTCACTGATGGACTCACTGGCGGCCTGAGGGACTGACTGAGCGAAGGACTGAATGACGTACTGACATACTCACTGATGGATGGACTGACGCACTGACTGGTTAACTGACTGACTGTTGGACTAACCGACTGACTGACTGACTGAAGGACTGACTGACGTACTGACAGTGTGGATGGCTGACTGACTAACTGATTGATTGAGTAATTGACTGACTGAATGGCTGAGTGATTGACTTGCAGACTTACCGACAGACCAACTGACTTACTGATTGACGGACTGACTGGCTGACAGACTGACTGAAGGATTTACCTTACTGAATAACGGACGGACTGACGGACTGAGTAACTGGCGGATTTAAAGACTGACTGACGGATGGACTGACTGACTGAGTGAGTGACTTACTAACGGACTTACTGACGAATGGACTGACAAACTGACTCACGGACTGACTGACCGGAGGACTGACTGACTCACGGACTGAAGGTATGATTGATTGAATTACGGACTGACTGACTGACTGACTGATTGTCTGATTGACCGGCTGAGGAACTGAGTTGCTGACAGACTGACTGATGGACTGACAAACAGACGGACTGACTAACTGCTAATCTGGCTGACTCAACTGCAACAAACACTATAACGTTGTTTTTTCTCACGGTTAGGGCCTACAACGTTCTGTTGACTTTTATATCAAATATGAATCAGAATAAGCAGTCAATTAAAATTGGATCATCTCACTGAAACTTGGATCATTTCACTGAAAATCACACAAAGATTCTAAAAGGATCAAATATTTTTTCTAAATATTTCTATTCATGCTGTGGCGAGCAGCTAATTAATATTAAAATGCAGTTTGGATATTTAAATTTTTCAAATAATCCAACATTCCGCATTTATTGAGCTCGGTGCTGACCTCTTAATTATGCACGCTATTAAAAAAAATCTCTACAAAGAGCACCGTAAAGAGCTGAAAATAACTCTAACTACCCGATCCATACTTATCTACTTTGACGTGGGCTTTTCCAAAAACTACTTAGAATAATCACCTATTTTAAATAAGACACAATGCTTTTATCAGCAATTACTGTAGAGGAGATTTTCTGGTTGCCATGTATACTATAGCACAGAGGAAGATAGGCAATTCTTTGTGACAGTGTTGATAACAAGCAGGTGAGAAAGACGTCCTGCTAATTAGTTAATATGCAGCATCCATAAAACTTAACGCGCGACCTTCGTAACGTCGTGTCCACATTTCAAAGCCATCTCAAAATTTACAAACTTTCTCACATTTTTTAAATCGGGATTTCTGCAGCGTCAACTTTGCTACTTCGACAAACAACACTGGATGAATTTCAAGCAGCTTAGTCCAGCCGTACTATACTTAATAATGTTTTCCTCTAAATTCTCAAAGTCAAACGGTAAACTCATAATATCGATAAGCTGTAGCAGATTACACTTTAGTAGGCCTACAGAAACACAAACTCTTTCTCCCTAATAATACACGACACTAATCATAAAATCGATTTAGTTCTGACAAATATTAGTTGTTACACGTCCACTCTCTGTCTCTGTCTCTGTCTCTGTCTCTGTCTCTGTCTATGTCTCTGTCTCTCTGTCTCTCTCTCTCTCTCTCTGTCTCTGTCTCTCTGTCTCTCTGTCTCTGTCTCTCTCTGTCTCTCTGTCTCTGTCTCTGTCTATGTCTATGTCTCTGTCTATGTCTCTGTCTCTCTGTCTCTCTCTCTCTCTCTGTCTGTCTCTGTCTCTCTGTCTCTGTCTCTCTCTGTCTCTGTCTCTGTCTATGTCTATGTCTCTGTCTATGTCTCTGTCTCTCTGTCTCTCTCTCTCTCTCTGTCTCTCTCTGTCTCTCTGTCTCTCTGTCTCTGTCTCTGTCTATGTCTATGTCTCTGTCTCTGTCTCTGTCTCTGTCTCTGTCTCCGTCTCGTCTCTGTCTCTGTCTCTGTCTGTCTGTCTGTCTGTCTGTCTGTCTGTCTGTCTCTCTCTCTGCCCTCTTTATCAGGCTGATATTTTAACAATGCGCATTTCAATGCATACGAGGCTTATCGGTCCTTCGGCGTTTTAGTTAGCTAATCCGTGTTAGTTAGCATTGTGCAATAGTTTCCTCGTTACTTTATAAACAAGAGTGGTGTCATATATAAACAGTTGAAAAGAATAGGCCTACAATAATTTGACAATAATGACACAGAGTTCATGTCTGGTTATTTTAAACTGTGATCAGTTTACTTAAAGATCTGTAGCTTGTTTTAAAATACAATACGGACGTTACTTAATCAAATATGAGTTGTGTAGGCTACATAATCTTGAAAGAATTGCTATCCTTTAAGGCTAAAAGAATGGTAGCTATAGGCTGAAGTACCGTGTTGCTATTGTTAAAGCAATCTCAATAAGCAACGTCGCAATGCAAGTGCTGAAAGAAGTATCCCAGCTCTGAGTTTCCGTTGATCTGCAGAACCATCCCACGGATGATGATCTGATGGACAGATCTTCTTGAAATGCACCGTAAATCCTTCGAGAGCTTTCTTCAACGAATTCAGCTCGGTTTCCATGTGCTTTTCACACTGTGCGTTGACATAGCGAAGAAAAGCACAGGACATATTTTAATTGCATCGGAGAAACAATTATGATCATTTGCATGAAGTCCGTAGAACCTTAGGAATCCGACAACCGTTGGTATATTCTCATCAAACAGATCTAACCATTCTGTCGAGAGCAGCACGGGAAAAGACAACTCGGTTATCGCTTTGTGACCCCACGTTAATAAATCAACGACGGTATTAAGTTTTTAATAACTTTCACGTATTAATTGTAGTGATTTAATTGATCTCTGAAACGATTAAGTAATCCTGGCCACCCATCAGCTTCAACTGGATGGCGCCAAGAAATCATGATAATGATTTTGACGACGACATTAATGTTCCATATGTCAGGAATATCCAAGATGCCTATGGTCATTAAAATTTTGAATCTAAAAATAGAGTGTGAATTCCCGACGAACCGGTTACGCAACGTGGTGTTAAGGACGCTCTGGTTGCATCGATTGCACAATACATCAGTTTTGCCTATTTAGGCGTACGATTGTGAGTTCAATACTCGTTTACTACAGCAAGTGATCGTTTCAAAATAGATGAAACAGGAGAAACAGCTTCAAAGATGGAATTGGTCGCGGATGCGCGTAATGAGGTAATTATCCCACACCTGTAATTAAATAGATCTCTGTTCAATATTAATTGTGATTTGTTTAATCTAGGCAATAGTACTGTTTGTTGCTTGAGTCTTTCAAAAAGTTAGCAGCACAAGTTCACCTTTCTTACCTCCTAATCTAAATTCGATTCACAAGGCCTAATCATTGGAAAGGTTTCCGCACCGTTATATCAGAGATTGGCGAAAGGTGCCTAAAATTTTATATTTAGATTTCGAATAGATTGGCATCGTCTCGCGTCTATGCTAAGGATTTTCGGATACATTCCAATGATCCCATCATCAGATTTACATTACCTTTAAATTAGTTTCACACATCAAGTAGGCATAATCTCTTGTGATCTTCTGTCATCGTGAACCCCATCTCTGTCACATCTCAACTTTTCTAATCTCATCACCGATATTTCAGTGTTGGTACCGAAATATGAGAAGTAGGCTATTACAAAGAGAAGGTCTAAATATTTCATTACTCGGCCTACACAAGATTTTTATCAGAGCGCGCAGTTTTTAGCCAGGACTTATGTAAAACCTTAAAATCAAGATTTCTAGAGTCAGTTTTAGTTACAACTCGGAAGGTCAATCAATAAAAAAAGTCAGTGTAATGTCATGGTGAAAAGTATTTGATGTGTCTGTCACAATTACTCCCAAGGTGATGACAGAGAAGATATGAGATAAACATAGATTAAAGAGTTCAGTTTAAAAATTGGAACAAACTGTTCTTATAGATGGAGGCAGGGAGGGTGAGTTGACTGACACGGAAAGATGGAGGTTAAACAAACCAATGGAGTTTCAATGTGAGTTTGCTTGGATGTTGATCAAAATGAAAACTGTAGAAGAAAGACCACAGAAGAAAGAAAAATACGTGTAACATCCCATAATGGAATTATATGTTAATTAGTGTTAAACTTAACTTTCATTACGCAAATATACTACATTGTACTTATGGTAATCCAAGCACGTTCTCTTTTTTTGCAGGTTATGGGAGAATTTCAGCCTACAGACATTGTTTCACAGCACAATAAGAGAAACAACTTAAAAACTGATGAGTCTTCCATAGCCCAAATTTTGGAATTCTACCTGAAAAAGCACAAGTTTCTCCAAGAGTGCATTGAAAAGCGTATCTTTCTTGAAGGACTCATCACTTCAGTTTTTATGGTTGACAGCAGTCTCACGGACATCTTTGAATCTGGAATTACAAAAGCAGTAAATTTCAGTGAACTAGGAGATATCCAGACAGTTCTAAGTGCCGTTACTCAATGGTGCATAAAACTTCACACGGAATCTGGAAAACAGAGGTCTCAACAAGTGGCATGGTTTCACAGAAATGGCTTCAAAGAGATA
This sequence comes from Allolobophora icterica, assembly GCA_963556255.1. Lineage (NCBI taxonomy): Eukaryota > Metazoa > Annelida > Clitellata > Crassiclitellata > Lumbricidae > Allolobophora > Allolobophora icterica. Next base: position 16,219,945 of record OY744607.1, on the reverse strand, counting down.
AAATTCGAAGAGATTGATAAACAGTTGCGTGACCGTTACACAGAGGTCGTTGCACTGGTTTCAGATCTGAACAAGCCACCTGCACTCAGCTTCAACAAGGATGCATGGCTTGTGCATGAAACAATGATGGAAATCATGGCAAAACTATGGTACAATCGTCTGTGCATATACCAAGGTCACAAAGACTTGGGATATATGCAGATTTCTTTAAAGGTTCCAGGTCTAATTGGATCAAAATCCTGTTACAGGCTAACAAACGAACCACCAAGATTTGTGCTGGCTCTTGACTCTTTGACCAAGGATTACATTCCAGAGGAGGTGAATCTTCTTGTTTGTGTTGAAGATGATTTGGCAACATTCATGCTGTCCAAATATCATAACACGACACAAAAAGACATGGTGGATCAGTTCTTTTGCATTCCTGTAGCCACAGAATATATGAGTTTTGAACTTGGGTCTCTTGCATCATCTGAGAAATTTTGTGAGAGGGTTAAAATAATTTCTGGACATGTCATAAAAGCCTTGTATGACATAGACCTAAAACAGCTGAGTGTACTGTGTCCAAAAGTCGGCTCTGACAGAGTAAAATCTGCACTGAAAGAGGAACTTAAAAGCCTTCAAACAGAGCTGGAAACGAGAAAACTCGAGATACCCTTCCCGAATTCTCGCAGTCCTTTACGAATGCAAATTGGAGAAGGGCTACAGTGCTTGGGCATAACTGGTTTTCAGTGGTATCGTGGAAAAGAGTTGCGAGAGGTTAATATAAGAAAATGTGCCAGTATTTCAGATTCTTCAGAAGCAGCAGAAAGGTTGTTGACCCACGAAGAAGATAAGAGTTGCATGAAAAAACGGAGGTTTGAAGATCTTTATAATTACCAGCATTTACCAGCCACAGAAAATGATGTAGAATACGAATGTTACACTGAATCCCTGATTGATAAACAGACAAATGTCTTGGTTGATGACATTGTTGCTCTTGACAGTTCAGTGGAAGTGCTTCTGCGCTGCTCGATCAAAGATAAAGTGGAAGATAAAAAGAATGGAAATGTTTTGAGGTCTTATGAAGATGCCAAAATAATTGTCATTGCTTGTGTAATTCGGGTGTTTGCAGAAATCGGACCGAGAACTGATGGAAGGGAAAACAGCACTGCCATCTGGGCACAGACAAATTCAGAAAGTCCAAACCAGTTTGAACTCAAAATTCTCTTTCCCAACGTGTATGCTGCTAGAACTGGAGTCAGATGCATAGAAAGCATTTCGAGATCTAACTTCTCTGTCGCCATAAGACACCCAACAAAGCTGGCAACAGATCTAAAAACAATTCGCATCATGATGACCCCAGGTTTTTATCAGGTTATAGAAAAGCCATTGCAAGAATTGCTTGGTAGAATGCAACAGGAGAATGTTGTAGAGAGCTGGATATTTCCGGATCCACTTTCGTCTTTAAATCGTTTGAACATCAGTGTGACTGCCACAGAGAATTGTCACACGCGCTGCCTAACCGAAAATCTGGAGGACTTCTTTGAACCTTCAAAAGTCACTATTAGGTCTAAGTACTTTCAGCTGCATTACCTGCAGAGCAATGATGGTACAAAGTTTCTGAAGTTTCTGATGCATTTCACGAAAACTCTCATACGCCTTCCGGCGTTTGAGCAAAAAATGTACATCTACGGGGATCCTTCTAATAAAAAACAGTCAGCTAGCATTCTCAAGAGGCAGCTGACAGGAAAGATTAACAAATATTGTGGATTGAACTGGTACTTGTTTGACTTTGAAAAGACATCCTTTAATTGCGATTTTCTCAAGATTTCTTATTTTACCAGAAAATTAAATCTCGTCTAGACCAACTGAAACGTAACGGTGACATTTCACAGTACTTTTTATTTGAAGACCGTCCTCAACTCTGGCTTGAAACTAATGCCGACGTATTCAACAGGTACTCAGAGGAAATAAAATCCACACTGCTGCGGCGTATGGATGTTATAGTTGACAAGAAAACTTCTAGGCCAGAGTGTCCAATCTGTCTTTCTAGGATATTTGAAATCTCAAGCCCAGGGTGCTATTTGCTAAGCGTCTGTGGTCATGGATACTGCATAGGATGCCTGCTGCCGTTGGTAATTCAGTTTACAAAAGACAGAAAACTTCCAATAAGGTGTGCTTTCCAAAAGTGTGACAAGTCTCTCAGCGTAGTTGAACTCTGGTACATCTGTGGCGTAATACAGTATTATGACATTAGAAAGATACTTCGAAACGTGTTAAAGAGCTTCGTATGGGAGAATGCAGCTTCCTTTGGGCTTTGTCCACGACGGAGATGCGGTGCAATGTGTGTAGTTTATGAACAGGATAAGATGAAGGCCTGCCTCTGGTGCCAGAGCCGATTCTGTTTGCAATGCGGTGGTAACTTTCATGGAACAACGGCCTGCGATGACTCCTGGAGCATAAATGAGTGGCTGAGAGCAGATAGCAGAAATAGAAAGTGCTGCCCTAACTGTCGAATTGCCATTGAGAAAGATCTTGGATGTGGCGTTGTCTTCTGTGTGTGGTGTAAGAAATACATTTGCTGGAATTATGGACACTTTCACAGTTGCAATCCATACGAGTGTCATGTCCACGAACACAAGTGCACGTTCCGTAACAGTTAGTTTTAAGCAAACCTAAAAACAGCATGCTGGACTGAGAAACGTTTTGGAGACAACTCTATCTGCAAGACATGAATTTATGTCGCATTTCAATACAGTTTAGAGTCATAACTCTTGCTTCTTTTGTAGTTTTTATGAATACGTTGTGATTGGACTTCTAAAGGTTCATTTGAATGTTAAAGGCTTCCAGTAAATCGTAAACTGTGTGCCTTATTATGGCGTATTCAAAATTCTTAACTGTCATGGAACTGGTGAACTGGTGTTTTTTCGGCAGTCGATAAGTTTTCTGTGGTTTTCACTGTCAGCCAGTTAAGTGTTTGGTAGCAAAGACATCTTGGTGAAAATGGTTTCGGAAGATGAATCCATAATCGGTGAAAGCGTGACCAGAATGTGCCTCCGTAATGAAGTACGGGATTTTGAATCACAATCAGTCTGTTCGGCTGATGAACACATACTACATACACGTGTTTTATCTGTTGTTGGCTGCGAGTTTAATCGCTTATTAAAGAGCATGCTAGAAAACCACTTGCGCTGACAGAGTTACAAGTTTCGAAGGAGGACTAGGCAGAGGATCCGAGGGAATTCCAGCGGAGTAAAAATGGAGTACCCTTTCTCTTGGCAGGGGGAAAAGCCCAATAGCCTGGAGATTTTTCCATTTGGAACTAAAAATTCAGCAAGTTCTGAATTTCCAAGTTCCACTAATACATGATCGTTTTCAACCTGGTATATAGGCCTAGTCGTTTTTCTTATGGTTTATATTAAATGAACCCAATTAACAAGTACTTACTGAACAAATACTGCACGTTTTTTTCTTTCAGTTTTCACTTTAAATGCTTCAAAATATTAAGGTTTTGTTGACTTTCTTGATAAGTAATTGTTGTGCAAAGGACTACTTCGTTATCGCTCCATTCAAAAAGGATTTGGCCTGGGGCAACAGATTTCTAAATCTGCATATGAATTAATGTCTGCTCAATATTGAAACCACTTAGGAGCAGATCCTTCACGCGAAGACCGAACAGTAGTGATTCCACGATAGTTTTTACATTCGCTCCTGTTGCTCTTACCTATGGATAGCGGAAGTATAATTCCTCTTCTCCAGTCCTACTAGGTTTAAAGCTCCTTAAGCCTGCAGTCTCACTCTCTTTGAGCACATCTGGTGTGATCATATCGTAGACACCAGCAGGCGATTTGCCATTCTTCAGAGCCCGGACATCAGTGACCTCGGTCTCCGAAGGGGTTCCCATATTAATTTCAGATTCGTAAATCTCGAGTCTTTCTCGACCCTGGATTAGTTCTGATGTTTATAGCAGGAGGCTGGTGGTGGTGGAAATTCAGCAATGAATCGTAATGCTTATGCCAGGTTTTCCTCCCTAGTGCATAGGTATGTTTCATCCAGGATCAAGATTAGGTTGCTGATCCGTTACTTCTACAGCGCTACTACACTGAGTCGATGTTATTTAAGAACATTAGCCTGGGTTGGTTCAGTCAAAGTGCACCGTTTCCTAACAGGTATACAACTCAAGGCGGAACTCAGTTCGAACAAAATGTAATAAATCGAGATAAACCAAAGTTTACGATTCGTGTTTTTCAGTGTGAGGCTAAATTGTGCTCATAATTTAATACTGCGTACTCCATATTACAGTTTAATTTTATGTAAGACCTACATTGTAAGATGGAATATGAGGTGGAATAGCGACATTGAAGTTGTCACTTAAGAGTACTACACCCGTTGCGATTGCACTTTTTTTTAGATAAATCGCTTGAGTCACAATTCGAAAATATGACGTCATCGCAAAATGATGCAATTTTCATTTGTTCTCTGGTCAGTTTTCGGAGCAGTCGATTCATTTCAGACAGAGGAAGACGATAATGAAGGCGACGAAAGATGTCGAAAAAGACGACGAAAACGAGTGTGAGTGATTCGATTGATATGTGCTTGATTAACCGGAAGACTATGCCTTAAAAATGTAGTATTATCTGTTGATAGAGTAACAGACGAAAACTGAATTGAGTAGTTTATTTTATTTACTCGATGTAGGTTCGTCGGTGATAGAGCTAGTTCACGAAGACTAAGTCTTGCAAAGTCAAGAAGACATTTTTCTGACCAATTCAATCGAGTTCAGAAGTGGGCCTAATTGATAATATGCGTAGGCCCTATAGACTTTTTTTACAATGCAGCAGACTGGGTCTTTATGTTATATTACGGTTATGATCTTTGCTCAAGGCAGTCTTCCAGCTATGTTGATCTGCTAATCCTATGCCATTTAGGCATAGTATTAGAATTAATATTAGGCATTGCATTAGGCATAGGATTTTCAAGCGGCTTACAAGAGTATTTTTAGAAGATTGAGTTCATGCAATGTAGGGTAATAATTCCAATATGTATGGCTGATCGTATTAAGCTAGACAGGCCATATAATATGCTTCTCTCCCAGCCAGCACACCGACATCGGGCCAATGTTTGCCCAATGTCACAAAAACCACTAACGTTGGCCCTATGTTGTCCCTATGTCGAATGCAATATTGGCGTAACGTAGGGTGTAGGCTACGACGTGTATTCCACGTATACTTTTTCATAGCCATAGAACATGTATTTTAACTTAATTCCGTTTTCACCTATTAAAGAGTGCCAGGAACAAAGAATTCTGTACATGTGAACACTTAGATATAATATAATTTCCGATATTTATCAAGTTTCTTACATACGTCGGACCAATGTTGGGCCAACGTCGGATCTATTCATACTCACAGAATGTGTATTTTAACTCAATACCGATTTTGTCTGTTGAAGTGTGCCATGGACAAAGAATTCTACATTATTTTGACATTTATATATGCGAAACTTTCCGATATTTCTGATGCATGTCACATACGTCGGACCAATGTTGCGCCAACATACAGAATACCAACATTGGGCTAACGTTGACCCAATGTAAAAAAATCACTAACGTTGGCCCTATGTTGTCCCTATGTCGAATGCAATATTGGCACAATGTAAGGTTTACAACGTGTATCCCACGTATACTTTTTGTATCCGTAGAATAGGTATTTTCACTAAATTCAATTTTTTTCTATTTAAGGATGCCAGGAGCAGAGAACTCGGCATATGTAAACATTTATATATCATAAAATTTTCAATATTTCTGACGCATGTCACATACGTCGGACCAATGCTCAACCAACGTCACACGTCATACAGAATACCAACATATTGCCAACGTTGGCCCAATGTCAAAAAATCACTAACGTTGGCCCTATGTTGTCCCTATGTCGAATGCAATATTGGCGTAATGTAGGGTGTACGACGTGTATTCCACGTATACTTTTTCATAGCCATAGAACATGTATTTTAACTTAATTCCGTTTTCACCTATTAAAGAGTGCCAGGAACAAAGAATTCTGCACATGTGAACACTTAGATATAATATAATTTCCGATATTTATCAAGTTTCTTACATACGTCGGACCAATGCTGGGCCAACGTCGGATCTATTCATACTCACAGAATGTGTATTTTAACTCAATACCGATTTTGTCTGTTGAAGCGAGCCATGGACAAAGAATTCTACATATATTGACATTTATATATGAGAAACTTTCCGATATTTCTGATGCATGTCACATACGTCGGACCAATGTTGCGCCAACATACAGAATACCAACATTGGGCTAACGTTGACCCAATGTCAAAAAATCACTAACGTTGGCCCTATGTTGTCCCTATGTCGAATGCAATATTGGCACAATGTAAGGTTTGCAACGTGTACCCCACGTAAACTTTTTATATCCGTAGAATTAAGGAGTTTTACTTATTTCAGTTTTTGTCTGTCTGTCTATTTATCCATCCATCCGTCCGTCCGTCCGTCCGTCCGTCCGTCCGTCCGTCCGTCCGTCCGTCCGTCCGTCCGTCCGTCCGTCCGTCCGTCCGTCCGTCCGTCCGTCCGTCCGTCCGTCCACCCGTCCGTCCACCCACCCACCCACCTATCTATCTATCTATCTATCTATCTATCTATCTATCTATCTATCTATCTATCTATCTATCTATCTATATATCTATCTATCTATTTATCTATATATCTATCTATCTATCTATCTATCTATCTATCTATCTATCCATCCATCCATCCATCCATCCATCCATCCATCCATCCATCCATCCATCCATCTAACTACCTATCTAACTATCTAACAATCTGTCTATTTACCTCCCTATATATCTATCTATCTATGTCTATCTGTCTATTTGTCTATGTCTATCTATCGATATATCTATCTATCTATAGGATGTCGCAAATGTCTGCTAGTGGGCGTCTGACATCCAGTCTCGTTGTCAAGACCTGAAACCTCAAGACCAAGACCACGATCCCACTTTTCGCCCATCCAAATTTCGGATTTCGCAAATGTCGGTAATTGGGCGTCCGAGATCAAACCCAAGTGGGCTCGATATGGGCAGCCCAAGCCCATGAGCCCACCTGTCGCCCACCAAAAGTCGGACAGGCAGACAGACAGTCTGCCTATCCGTCTTCAAATCTGTCTGTCTGTCTGTCTTCATATCTGTCTGCCTGCCTGTCTTCAAATCTGTCCGCCTGTCTGTCTGCCTCTTTGTCTTCAGATCTGTCTGTCTGTAGACAGGCAGACAGACAGATTTGAAGACAGACAGGCAGACAGACAGAGAGATTTGAACACAGACAGCCAGGATACATACAGATTTGAAGACAGGCAGGCAGGCAGACAGACAGACAGATTTGAAGACAGACAGGCAGACAGACAGAGAGGTTGAAGACAGGCAGGCAGACAGACAGTCAGATTTGACCTCCCCGGACTCTGACCTGGCACCCGAACGGATAAGGCGGACATGGCTGTTGCGGACTTGATTTGATATAGCGCCGGTGATTAAGCTGGTCTCCCTGACGTGGCCTTTGTGTGGCGCTGAGAAATTTCGGAGATTTACATTACATTACATTTGAAGACAGGCAGGCAGACAGACAGACAGATTTGAAGACAGACAGATAGACAGGCAGGCAGATGGATGAATGGATGGATAAATGGATGGATGCATGGATGCATGTATGTATGTGTTATGTGATCTCTACGTTCTTCTCTTTCGCCCTCTGATGTGCATTACAGATCGTTTGCCCTTTGTACCGTATTAGACCAGTATGGCCAAATATTCTGCCTGCGCTGCTGTCAGAGAGAGGTCAGAGGTGGCCATGCAGGGATCACGAACTCTGAGTCATGTTGAAGGCCTCAAACTTTTAAGCATTACATATATACATATATAGCTTTTCGACACCCGGCTCATGTGTGTAAGTAAGTAAATATGTTTGCATGCATGTACGTACGTACGTATATAAACTACATATGTATGCATGTATGTATATGTGTATGAATGTACGTATGTTTGTGTGCATTTGTGTATGTATGTGTACATGTATGCGTGTATGTGTGCACGTATGTATGTAAGTATTTAAGTATGTGTATATATGTATGTATGTGTCGGCATGAATGTATATATGTATGTATGTATGTGTGTATGTATGTACGTACGTATGTGTATATGTGTATGTGTGTATGTGTATAAATTATACTTGTATATATATTTATCTATCAGATATCCGTCCATCCATTCATCCATTCATCCATCCATCCATTATGTCTTCCTACTCATATTCAGGATTCTAAAAGCATGTATGTTTAAAAAAAACAGTTAACACTTTCCTTGCTATGTAAAAATCCCAAGCATTAGCATTTGCGCTGACAATAGACAGCGTGCGTTTGTGTGAAGCATCCTATAAGTAGCTTGCTACCAACGATGCTATATAAATTGTCGTAATTAGAATTACAATTACAATCCAATGAATCCATCCATCCATCATTCAATCTATCTATTTATCTGTATGTCTGTATATCAGTGTATCTGTCCATCCATCCATCCATCCATCCATCCATCCATCCATCCATCCATCCATCCATCCATCCATCCATCCATCCATCCATCCATCCATCCATCCATCCATCCATCCATCCATCCATCCATTCATCCATCTATCATTCATCTATCTATCGGATATCCAATCCATCCATCCATCATTTAATCAACCAATCTATCTATCTGTCTATCTGTCTTTCTGTCTGTCTGCCTGTCTGTCTGTAATATATATATATATATATATATATATATATATATATATATATATATATATATATATATATATATATATATATATATATATATATATATATATATATCGCCAGCTACTTATCTGTCTATAACACATCCATCCATCCATCGTCCATCATTCAATCTATAAATATTATATCTGATGTCTGTCTGTCTGTCTGTCTGTCTGTCTGTCTGTCTGTCTGTCTGTATGTGTGTCGGTCCGTCCGTCCATCCATCCATCCATCCATCCATCCATCCATCCATCCATCCATCCATCCATCCATCCATCCATCCATCCATCCATCCATCTATCTATCTAACCATCAGATATCCTGCCCATCCATTGATCCATTTCTCTATCCTATCATCAATCCATCCATTCATCATGCAATCTATCTGTGCACAGCATGCTAGGCCTACCTTACTACGCAACTCCCTTAGCGAGACTGTCTTTCGCTCTAAACTCAAAACTTAACTCTTCCAGTCTGCCTATGGCTCTTAATGTTTGCCTGGCTTCAATGTGCACTTCTGAACTCTGTAAGGAGGGCATTATCAAGTTACAGTTGTATTGTATTGTATTCCTACTTGACTAGTGGTCGTCTTTAGCGTTGTTGCCAGCGTAGCTGCAGCTGCGGATTTCTCACTAGATCTGGATATTTCGGCCTTCGTCTGGGATGTGGGGATTTTTTGGCCAAATCTGTGGATTTTTGACCATTTTGACTTTTGCATTGTAAATGCTTGTTTTTTGAGTCAAATTATGTGAGCACTGAGCATTAAACACAATACTAGGTTTATATTGTAATTAAATGCTAAAAATAATGCGCTACATAATGTTCGTTTAGTAGTTTCAAGTCCCATATCAATGACGTCATGAACTACCTAGTCTCATTCCAAGGTCTTCTAGTGATTGGATTTGTAGTTCATGGTATTTGAAATTTTTAATGGCGGACATTGGCGGTCAATACGATCAATCCCGAGTCATTGTTTCTTCAAGTTATAGACTTAAGCAGGTAAACAGCATATTGTTTTCTGTTGAGAAGTTATTAAAATTAAGATTATCACAAAATGAGCGATGATGAACGTAAGCGAGGTAATAGTAGCGGGCCTAACATTTTCGGCATAACGGCGATCGCCGACCACGCCACCGAGTCAAAAGTGAAGCCTGGGGGACGATGTGAAGCGCAGTTAATCCGACGGGTCCGGCCCGAATCCCCGAAACCCGAATCCCCGAAACGAATTTCGACCGGATCCCCGAAATCGATTAGTGATTAAAATGTAACTGAAAGTAGAAGCCGGATGAATGCAAGGCCACGTTAGATCTATGTTGTGTTTGCGACTTGTTCGTGTTTACACGCCAGTGCGTTGGCTTCGCTCGTTTTTACTGCGAGAGGCGCTTTACAAATGCATAAATACAATACAATACAATACAATACAATATGTCACGTATAAGAGTTTACAATTTAACTTTGAATAGTTTTCCGGAGTTCGGCCGCTTTCTAGTAAACTGTTTTCGGGAAATCGGGCTTTTGTGTATTTTGAACGTTTTCGGGGATTCGGGTTTCGGGGATTCGGGTTGACCCCAATCCGACAACAGTTAGGATATAAAGAAGTCCAATTTCGCAAGGATGTATTATCAGTTTTCTTTAAACTGTGGGCAAACTTGCGCTATCGGGGTATCGAATGTTATTGACTGACCCAAATTCAAGGGACTATGTATTACAGGGATCAACGACCAGAACTTCATATCACTGGCGGTAAACGTTAATTAATTATTTTCAGGATTTCAAAAAAATGAATGGTGTAAATAATTATTTCATCCAGTTTCTCGTTTGAACTATGTTTCTAGTTTAGTTTTAATATTACACGTTTTAATCGTTCATCATCCAGCTTCCAGTTTTAGCTCATTTTCATCGCACATCCAGCTTCTATTTTAAGTTTTAATATGACACATTTTCATTGCTGATACAGCTTCTAGTTTGAGGTCTATTTTCTTTGCACATCCAGCTTCAGCATAGAGATGGCCAGATGCAAGATGCTTAGAAAAGAGAGAGAGTGAATGCCAGAGGTAAAAAGAATGTAAAGGCTAGGACCAAGAACAGAACCCTGGGGAACACCATAGTTAATCCCAACCCAGGGCGTTCTTGAGGTACTCAGGATCACCCTTTGCGTTCGGTCAGTAAGATAGGATTGGAACCAGCATAGAGGGGGACCAGATAAACCACATGAGATTTGAAGACATCGAAGAAGAATCTCATGATCGACCATATCAAATTATAATTACAATTATTATTATTAAAGCAGTTTTATATAGCGCCCCTTCAAGACGCATTCCCAGCCCAACCATGGTCGAACAACGCAGTTTTGAGGACAGTAAGAAATGAGGTGAAATGAGTAGTCAGTATTTGGCAGAGTGTTGTAGGGAGCCCATTTCAGGTAATGGGCTAGCCATAGAGAAGGCACGGCGCTGCCGTACGCTGTCCTCACGCATGGAACAATAAGCTCAGCTGAGCGGAGAGAGCAATGGCGCTGCGAACATGAGGTGGGACAGCAGAGCTCCCTCAAGTATGGAGGGGCCAAGCCCTCAAAGCATGTGGTGGATAAACCAGAAGAAAACGGCAAGCTTTAGGAAATTGAGTGGTACTTGGTGAAATGTACTGGAGTGTTTAGATTTTGTGTTCTAGTGTTTTATGTTTCAAACAGGTCCATGATGAGCTGTCTGCAGCAGACGGCATCTTGACCACAGCACCAACTTTGAGAAGTAGCTCAACAAAGGCATGTTACAATTCTTTCTTGCTTAATTTTACTTGCTTAAAGTTTGTATGTATGTGTAATCTAGTTCATCACCTTTACATGTTACACCTCACTTGATCAGGACCTTTTTGACTGCTGTTTTATAAAATTTTGTTTACAGTTACAATAAGGCTTAAAATTGTAAGTAACTCTGCCTCGTAAAAATTCTTTCATCCAATTCTGCACCACAGGATTTGTTGTAAGTCGGGACTCATAGTTTACTAGGTATTTCTGTTGTTGGACCAAGATTTTTGAACGTTTTTCCCTGTATCTGTTCATTCTGCTCAGTTGCATATGTCATTTGGTTCTCAGGTTAAGACTTCCTCGTCAGTTCTTGATGCCAGCCATGTGAATAAATGATCTCCAGTGTCCTCGATCATTAGCCAAGTCCATTGCCCCCTTAATGTTAGTCCAAGCGATGTTATGTCCTCATTTATATTATCTACCCAGCTTAGTCTTGTTTCGTTTTCCTTCGAATCTTGCATGTAGTGTGGGTTTTGTCAACTGGCATTCTCTCTACATGTCCAAACCATCGGAGTCTTCATTGAACGACTTTGCATAGTAGAGTTGTTTTGATACCTAATGATTGTCTTATGTCATTGTTTCTTATCTTCTGTAGTCTTGAAATCCCTTTGGTCTGCAGGACTCATTTCTGCTGTTAGAATTCTTCTCTCTTCTTGTTTTAGCATTGCCCAACATTCTGATCCGTATAGGAAAATCAGTTGTATCATCGTCTCTTATATTTTTTCTTGTTTTTTGTTGTTCCATCTCAATTCAACAAATGGCTCCAGGTCGACCATCTCGGATTTCAATGAAATTTTCACAGATTGTTTATTATGGTATTAGATGAAGTTATGCAAAATTTTAGATCATTTTGATAAGTAGTTTTGAAGATATTGAGCTTCAAAGAGGTATGGGGTGACCTCGTTTTTGCCGTTTTCGAACTCGCGTCTAAATTTGTAGTGACTTTCAGAAGCTCATAACTCCATAAATATCAAAGATAATTGTATGAAATTTTCAGGATATTTAGACATCTTTGCTTAGATGAAATGCTGAAGAAAAGAATGATGAGTGTTGAAAACTGTTGTATTATGACCCATCTGAAAATGGTAAAAAAAACTTGTGCATGTCTGATGATCATACTTTGCAGCCCCGATGTGCCCAAACTGAAGTTGTATTCAAGAATGTTTTAACAACTCATAATGCTAATGTACTTTCTCTACAAAAATATGCAGAAATTTTGTATTTCTGATGCATATGTGCTACCATATGGCCCTCCAAAAATGGAAAATTGCATTCCAAAGACCATTTTCAAAGCCAAAGATCATCATGTGGGACAGGTCATGGAGCAATGCAAGTTGCATCATTGGAAAGAGCAGCTCAGACACTGTAAGTGCACCAAAAATGGTGATGGTGTTCCTTCTTGTTCATTTTATACTTTTATTTCATTCGTGGCAGTGTTTCCTGCATTCGCGAGTTTATAATGGAGTCAATTTCATAGCATTATATTGTGAAAAAGCTCTGTAATGAGTCAGTTTACTCAGATTTCAATCTCTTCATCTTCCTCAGTTCTTGGAGTTATTTGGTAGATATCTACCAGAGTGAGTCATTATCATATGAAAGAAAGATATCTAATTATATACATATTCAAATAATAAAAATTCTAAATTTCTTTAATTTTTCTAGATATAATCTGTGTGTGTGTGTATATATATATATATGTATATATATATATAATGTGTTTTTGGAGGCTTGTAAATAGGCTTTGTAGAAGTTAAATATTCAGCTACATCAATTAATTAATTTTTTCTATAGTGTCATCGTTGCTATCAGTGTTATTGTTGTAGAAGCATTTTTATAGAAAGTTATATGAATAGTATTTGTACTAGATTTATGCATGAAAAAATTAATTATGAAAGTCGCTGTGGTAGAGTTGCTGGGAAGGAGAAGTAGCAAGGGCAAGCCTTTAAGCTAGTACAAGAAGATTTCTGCTTACATCGGATGATTTATATCGGTGATGCCAACAACACATTTCTGGTAGAAATTCATACGGGTTGCTAGGGAAGAAGTTGAAGAGCACAACAAAGAACTGGAAAGTTGGTTTCTAATTGCTCCCAAGATTCCTGGGACTCGTGAAAATCACTCTATCATTCCAGGACCGTGTGGTTTGGAAGTCAGCCAGGTGTTTGGAAAAGACTCACTTCATGTGTAGTGAATTATCAGTTGCAAGTTCCGATAACAATTTATTTCAACCTTGTGAGTATGCTGCATGCCTGTATGATGGTCTTTGGTTCCATTCGTTCTGTGTGAGATGAACACAATGGTTTGGAAGTTATCTTCGTGCACCCACATACATGGTCCTACTTCTGCATTCAAATAGCCACAGAAAGAAGATGTTTGTTGGGTGGCAAACGAACATATTTTGTGTAAAATTCAAGTGCCAGTGACAAAACAAGATCATATGACATCGATTGAAGATTGAACATGTATAAATAAAGAGTACACAAGATTGTAAAAGAACTAAGATGATTAAATGTGATCAATTGGTGCAAATTTATGATTCCATCAGTGATGTTTATATTAGAGCAAAAATATGTTACACACCATTTTTTTATTATTTTGATATATGTATATAATTAGATATCTTTCTTTCATATGATAATGATATTTACCAAATAACTCCAAGAACTGAGGAAGATGAAGAGATTAAAATCTGAGTTTCACAATATAATGCTATGAAATTGACTCCATTATAAACTCGCGAATGCAGGAAACACTGCCACGAATGAAATAAAAGTATAAAATGAACAAGAAGGAACACCATCACCATTTTTGGTGCACTTACAGTGTCTGAGCTGCTCTTTCCAATGATGCAACTTGCATTGCTCCATGACCTGTCCCACATGATGATCTTTGGCGTTGAAAATGGTCTTCAGAATGCAATTTTCCATTTTTGGAGGGCCATATGGTAGCACATATGCATCAGAAATACAAAATTTCTGCATATTTTTGTAGAGAAAGTACATTAGCACTATGAGTTGTTAAAACATTCTTGAATATAACATCAGTTTGGGCACATCGGGGCTGCAAAGTATGATCATCAGACATGCACAAGTTTTTTTTACCATTTTCAGATGGGTCATAATACAACAGTTTTCAACATTCATCATTCTTTTCTTCAGCATTTCATCTAAGCAAAGATGTCTAAATATCCTGAAAATTTCATACAATTATCTTTGATATTAATGGAGTTATGAGCTTCTGAAAGTCACTACAAATTTAGACGCGAGTTCGAAAACGAGGTCACTCCATACCTCTTTGAAGCTCAATATCTTCAAAAATTCTTATAAAATTGATCTAAAATTTTGCACAACTTCATCTAATACCATAATAAATAATCTGTGAAATTTTCATTGAAATCCGAGATGGTCGACCTGGAAAGTTCAGAAAAATTTGTTGAATTGAGACGGAATGACCCTGTTGTTAATTCTCTGCTTCTCCATATCCTGTTCATTATTCCAAATGCTTGTGAAGCACATCTAATTCTCTTTTAGGTAGACGATCTAGCCTCTTGTATTGTGATAGTTATTAGTGTCTCTTTGGTCTTTTCAATCACCAGATGGGGCCCACCTTCGGCCCATGAAGGCTAGTTGATGAGCTGCCTACTTGGGCCTGACATGGAGCCCATGGCCAGATTGACATCGAGCCCATCTGGGCTGTCTAGATGGGCCCCACTAAGTTGCCCATATGGGGCCCACACGGCCCAGAATTGGGCATGCTGGCTGGGATGTCATGCTGTGGATCAGTTAACTCCAGCTGAAGTCTATAGGAGCTAATTGTCAATGTGAGATGTGAACGGTACAGTAAGCAAAGCAAATTCAGTCTCAATTGATTTAAAATCCGCAAATCGTCTGGAAAATTTGTCTGTCAAGCTTGAAGTCTGAAAGCTATATTCTTCCGCAGACTCTACTGTGACAGTTTGCAAGTGGAGGGTAGGAAATTGCTCGTAGTTTTGTTCTTTTATCTGCTTTGAAAGCAACATTAGCTTTACTTGAACGAATTTCACTTCTGCGTAAACAGATCATGTGCAAAGTATCTGCAGGGAAGTGGGGCAGATCGGCAGAGTTAATGCATAGAGTTATTATTAAAGACGAGACCGGAATAGCAAGCAAGAGAACAGAGTCACTTGAGTAAAACAAAGAAAACTTTGCGGCCTGAATTTTTTTAATTTTCTGAAGAATTGTGGGGCCGGATAAAAAGTGTTGGCGGGCCGGATCCGGCCTGCGGGCCGTAGTTTGCCCAGCTCTGCTCTATCATGATGTTGCTAAATTAATGCTGTCTTTTCAGTCCCGTAGTTTACGTTGCTAAATTATTACAGGTCTTCTGTATGCTGTATGCATGTATGTATGCATGTATGTATGTATGCATGTATGTATGTATGTTGTATGTATCTATATTGAGGTAGAACTTTAAATACGTTTAATGTACATGCGAAAATAATTTAGCAACGTCAATTATGGATGTACTTTACAGAAATAATTTAGCAACGTAAACTTCGGATTTCCAACCACTATCAATATAGCAATGTAAACTACGGATTTACCCATATTTTAGCAGTCGTAACAGATTGATCAATGTTTTTAGATTAATTATCTCTAGTTCAATTCTTTATGCTAGCCTGGAGAAATAAAAAAGTTTTATAAAAATAAATTGGAGAAAATAATTAAAATGTAATTATTTAATTGTGGTGCAATTTATGATATTTGCATATTTCTCACGGTGCGAAATAGGCAAATATCACAAAAGCACCAAGCGTTTTTGCACAGCGTTTTTTGTTTCAAATCGATCGTGCCCTTTGTTGCTCGTGACTCTTCTGTCACTCCATATTCAGCCCTTCACATTCTGCATAGTATATTACAGATTCCTTAGTTAAGATGTTGCTGACAATTTGTTTCAGGACCTGTGTGCTGAAACAGACTGCTGTCAAATGTCACAGTGCTGGAGCTGAAATGACAGTTGAACTTTGGTTATGCTACGCATAGGTCGAAGTGGAGACTGGCATAGGATGAATATGATGTGGCGAAAGATTAGTTTACTGCCGAGGAAGAGCCATTGTGAAGACCTACTTTGCATTTCATAGAAATCTTATTAGTTAATGTATCTGTATGGCATTAATAATTATAATAAGACGATTTATATAGCGCCGTAGTACAGCTGAGGCCGAAGAAAAGGGAGGTGTTAATGCAAGTCAGACCATCAGCCTGAAGTATTCGACAGAGCCAATAGTGGCTCAAGGTAGTTCTGTGTTGGTCTCATCGTAGATTGTTAGTTATAGACAATTCATATTACACCTTTTGTGCTGTACATCAATAAAGCATGAAATATTGATGAGCCAATGCTACATATTTAATTTTCTGTGCTTTGCAAAAAGTCATGTATATATTCTGACAAGTGTTACATGGTGATAATTTCAATACTTGTTATGATTAAGTCAGACATTGCAACTATTTTTAATTTATTGTGACTGCATGCAGGCCCTTAGCCAGCCAGCCAGCCGTCCTTTGGACGCCTGAAAATCATTTTGGATGGGCATAAATTGTGCATGGACGCCATGTCCTAAATGTGATATAATGTATATAATCCATTCCCCTTCATCTGTGTAACGATGTTCCTTTTCCCACACAAGATACTCATGTAATTAAGCGCCAATTAGATGAGGTTGTTTCATGGTAATTGGTAACTGATTTGACTATATATAAATACAATACACATGTAATTAAGTGCCGATTAGATGAGGATGTTTCAGGGTAATTTGACTATATAAATACCTTGACCTTATGAATAATTATAGGGGCTTGGATTGATAACAAGTAAAGGGACACATGATCAATGTCTGTTTCCCAAGGCTACAATAATCAAATAAGGGAATTAAAAGTTACAATCTGAAGTTAATAGATTTTTCTTTGTATCATTGTATGTAAACAAAACTGCTAAATTGTGATCAAAACCCAAAAGGCATTCACTGTAGGGACATTGGAGACTTTTGCAGTCGGACTCGTAAGGTCGAGGCATCGGGGGATTTCAAATGCTTTTGGACACCCTACTCTTTATTTCTGGCTAAGGGCCTGACTGCACGTTATGAATCTATCTGTGAATTTTATTAGTGTCTTATAACAAGTTCTGTGACGAATGTAGCCAACATTTGAAGCTGTCTATTTGATCTTGTACAACTAGACAGTTACTGTTCTTACTGATTGACTGGAGTGATTAACGTTAAATTTCAAGGACTGCACAGTCTTCTCTTCAGAATATGTACAGTTTTTAATAACAATTAATAAGTATCGTTATGTACTGTGATAAATGTGAATATCAACTAAGTGTACTCTTAATCTGTTACATGAGGTCAATTTTACGGGATATTGATTGTGTTTATGATTCAGTTCTGTGAAGAATGTAGCCTACTTTTTGAAGCTATTTGATTGTGTACAAGTTACAACTAAACGATTTGTTCTTACTGATTCACTGAAGTGATTAATGATAAAATTCAAGAATTGCACAGTCTTCTCTTCAGAATATGTACAGTTTTAATAACAATTAATAAGTATCGTTATGTACTGTGATAAATGTGATTATCGACTAAGTGTACTCGGGGCTGTAGTCGAGGGAATACGCGGGTATACAGCGTATACTCACCTCTGGAGAAATTTGAGAGCGTATACTTACCTCTGTAGATGAAATATTGAGGAAAAAGAGAGGTTTTTACAGGTTTCTAGGGCGAATGACTAAAAAAAAGTCATCAACTTTTTCAGAGACGAAATCGTAAAAAGTCTGAAAATTTTCAGAGAATTCGTGAAAAGTCATAAATTTTTCTTAGACGAATTCCTAAAAAAAGGTCTTCAAATCTTTTTAACGGTGACACCAGCCCTACTGACGCCGCTGGTCACCGGTAGCGTATACTCACCTCAAATTTTACCACTACAGCCCTGAGTGTACTATTAATCTGTAACATAATGTCATTTTACAGGATATTGATTGTGTTTATGATTCAGTTCTGTGAAGAATGTAGCCTACTTTTTGAAGCTATTTGATTGTGTACAAGTTACAACTATTAAACGATTTGTTCTTACTGATTCACTGAAGTGATTAATGATAAAATTCAAGGATTGCACAGTCTTCTCTTCAGAATATGTGTAGTTTTTAATAACGATTTATAAGTATTGTTTTGTACTGTGATAAATGTGAATATCAACTAAGTGTACTCTTAGTCTGTAACAGAAAGTCAGTTTTGCCAATCAGTTGGTGGAAATGGAGGGAAATGAGAATGAGAGGATGTCCTATAGATGGATGCTGCTGGACTGGATGATATTGAGTGGATACAGTAAAGTGTAGGAAGACCAGCATCGAGAGGAGTGGCGCCACTGGACGTTTGAACCTGACCGGGGCAGAGAACTTGGAAAGCAGTCGGTAAAGGCTGCACAACCATTCGCCGATGGTAACCACTGCTAAGGGCCAACATTGACCCAATGTATAGAAGTTGGTAAACGAGTGGTTCGGCGTTGGCAATCGGTGGTAAATTGAAGGGTAAAGCTACATTGGGCCGTTGTTATTGGGCGAACGTTGGACCGGATTTCAAAAGAACATTGGGCCAATATCGTATGTACGACCATTTACCAATGGTAACCACGACGTCGGGCCAACATTAATCCAATGTCGTATATAAGTCGGTAAAACAGCGGGTCGACGTTGGCAATCGGTTTTAAATTGGATGGTGAAGCTACGTTGGGCCGATGTTATTGGGCGAACGTTGGACCGGATTTCAAAAGAACATTGGGCCGATATCGTATGTACGACCATTCGCCAATGGTAACCACGACGTCGGGCCATCATTGACCCAATGTCGTATATAAGGTGGTAAAACAGCGGGTTGACGTTGGCAATCGGTTTTAAATTGGAGGGTCAAGCTACGTTAGGCCGATGTTATTGGGCGAACGTTGGACCGGATTTCAAAAGAACATTGGGCCGATGTCGTATGTACGATCATTCACCAATGGTAACCACGACGTCGGGCCATCATTGACCCAATGTCGTATATAAGGTGGTAAAACAGCGGGTCGACGTTGGCAATCGGTTTTAAATTGGAGGGTCAAGCTACGTTGGGCCGATGTTATTGGGCGAACGTTGGACCGGATTTCAAAAGAACATTGGGCCGATATCGTATGTACGACCATTCGCCAATGGTAACCACGACGTCGGGCCAACATTGACCCCTTGTTGTATATAAGTCGGTAAAACAGCGGGGCGACGTTGGCAATCGGTTTTAAATTGGAGGATCAAGCTACGTTGGGCCGATGTTATTGGGCGAACGTTGGACCGAATTTCAAAAACACATTGGGCCGACATCGGATGTACGACCATTCGCCGA
Source organism: Allolobophora icterica (assembly GCA_963556255.1). Taxonomy (NCBI): domain Eukaryota; kingdom Metazoa; phylum Annelida; class Clitellata; order Crassiclitellata; family Lumbricidae; genus Allolobophora; species Allolobophora icterica. The sequence goes on along the minus strand of OY744607.1, from coordinate 16,199,931 downwards.
TGGTAATCACGACGTTGGGCCAATGTTATTGGTCGAACATTGGGCCTGGTTTCAAAAAAACCGTTAGCCGATGTCGGGTGTACTAACATCGGGCCAACATTGACCCAATGTGTGTGTGCTGGCTGGGCTATGCTGTGAGAAGCCATATTATTGAGCCGACGTTTAATACATTTTGACCGTGCGTCAGGTCAACCATAAAATTGTATTAACTACATTACATTACTGACATCGTACAGATGACTTTTTGTGCATATGTTAAGTATATTCTGCATATGTTAAGTATATTCTCTGTTTATTTGCATACATTTTGTAATCGTAACCGTTATCTTAGCCTGGAAAATTTCTAAATTGTAACTTTAATGTTAGGCATAGGGCAACTCATTAACATGTAGGCCTGACCAGGGGCGTCTATCCCCCCTAAGTCATTAGAGCAACGTCCCTTTCCCTCCCCCTCTTCTTCCCCCTTCCCGTTCCTTCCCCCTAAAATGGTGACACACACTGACAGATCTCCTCCCCCTATTTCTTGGATGGAGCATTTGCTCGAAGGTTTCTATGGTGTAGACGCCCCTGGGCCTGACACGAACTACACAAGCTACCAAAGTTTTCAAGAAACACGAGCGTCTACAAAGTCCCATTCACATACGATGTCATTTTGACTTTGTTCAAATTTGGTTACTAAATAAAGTCGTTCAGTAGATCTATTAGACATCTATTTAAAGTATTACCTTTTTTAAAAGGTCGACTGAATTACGGACTGACTGAGGGAATAACAGAATGACTGACTGACGGACTGACTGGCTGATGGATTGTCTGACTGACTGATCGGCTGAAGGACTGGCTGACTGACGGAATGATTGACGGACTAACTGACGGACTGACTCACGCACTGGACGAGTCACTGGCTGACTGAGGAAGCTGACTGAATGACGGACTGACTAAGTGACAAACGAAATGACAGACTGAATGACGGACTTAATGGCGGACTTACTGAGGAACAGACGAAATGACGCACTCACTGAAGAACTGACTGACCGACGGTTGAACTCACTGACTGACCGAGTGAAGAACAGACCGACTGACTGACTAACAAATGTCTCACGGACTAACGGACTGCCTGACTGAGTGACTGACTACCAGACTGAGTAAAGGACTGTAAATGACTGACTCACGAACTGTCTGACTCACTGACTGAAGGACTGAAGAACTGAATGACAGACGGACGGAATGACTGACTAACTGACTGACTGACTGATGGACTGAGTGACTGATTGACTGAAAGAAGGACTGTGAATGACTGCATGACTGACTGAAAGACTGATGGACAGACGAATTGACGGACTGACTGACTGACGGTCTGACAGAATGACTGACGAACTGACTGACTGACTGACTGACTGACTGACTGACTGACTGACTGACTGACTGACTGACTGACTGACTGACTGACTGACTGACTGACTGACTGACTGACTGACTGACTGAAGGACTTACGGACTTACGGACTCACTGATTGACGAACTGCCTGACTCACCGACTGACGGTCGGACTGAGTGACGGATTGACAGAAGAACTGAAGGAATGAATGACTGATGGACTTACTGACTGATTGAAGGCCTGACGGACTGACTGACTGACCGACGGACTGATTGACTGACTGAATGGCCTAGTGACTGACTTGTAGACCGACTGACGGACTGACGTAGTGATTGACGGACTGATTGGCAGGCTGACTGACGAACTAACTGACTTACGGACGGACTAACGGACTGACTGAGTGACTGACTGACTGAGTGACAGACTGACTGAGTGACTGACTGACAGTGACTGAGTGACTGAATGACTGACTAACAAACAGAGCGACGAGCGGACTGACTTTGCGACTGACTTACTGAAGGAGTGACTGACTGAAGGGCTGGCGGACTGGCGAGTAGGCTAACTTAAGGACTGACGGTATGTGTGACTAACTGAGTTACTGACGGACGGACGGAAGGATTGACTAACAGAGTGACGGACTGACGGACTGACTGCAGCACTCACTGGGTGGCTGGCTGACTGACAGGCTCACAGACTGACTCACGGACTGACTGAATGACTGATTGACTGGAGGACTGACGGACTGAGCGACTAACTGAATGGCTTGCTGGGTAACTGACTGATTGACCGAATGACTGGATGACTGACTGGATGACTTTTGTACTGACTGAATGACGAACTGACTGACTGACTAAACGGAATGACTGACTGACGTACTGACTCACTGACCGCCTGAAGGAAGGACTGAATGACGGGCTGACTTACTCACTGACGCACTGACTGGTTAACTGACTGACTGAAGGACTAACCGACTGACTGACTGAAGGAGTGACTGACTGACTGAGCGACTGACTAACGAAATGACTTACGAACTGGTTGACTAACTGACTGACCGACAGACTGACGGAGTGAGAAAGTGACTGACTGACAGATTAAACTGAAAGATGGACTGACCGACTGACTGACGGACTGACTGAAGGATTCAATTATTGAATTATGGACGGACTGACGGATTGAGTAACTGGCGGATTTAAGGACTGACTGACTGACTGGCTGAAGGACTGACGCACGGACTGATTGACTGAATGACTATCTGACCGAATAAAGGACTGGCTCACTGGTTGACCGACTGACTGACTGATTCATTCGCTGACTGACGGACTAACTGAGTGACTGAGTGACTTACTGACGGACTGACTGAAGGACGGGCTGACAAACTGACTCACGGAGTGACTGGCTAAATGAGTGACTGATTCAATGACGGACGGACTAACGGACAGACTGACTGAAGAACCAATCGACTGACTGACTGAGTGACTGACTCAGAGAATGACTGACGGTTGGCTGACTAACTGACTGACTGACGGTTTGTGTCAATGACTGACGGACTGGCTGAGGAACTGAATTGAGGACGGACTGACCGACTGACTGACGGACTGACAGACAGAAGTTTATTTTTTATATCGAACATGAATCAGAACAAGCAGTGAATTAAAATTGGATCATTTCACTGAAAATCACAGAAAGATTCTAAAAGGATCACATATTTTTTTCAAAAATTTTCCATTAATTCTTTAACGAGCAGCTAATTAATACTAAAATTCAGCTTGAGGATTTAAATTTTTTCAAATAATCCAACATTCCGCATTTATCGAGCACGGTTAAATTTCTGCACGCGATTTTAAAACATATCTTTCAAAGGAGCACGGTAAAGAGCCGAAACTAACTCTGACTACCCGGTCCTTATTTATCTGATCTGACCAAAAACCTACTTGGACTAATCCCCTAATTTAAATATGACACAACGCTTTTATGAACAACTATAGATGAGATTTTCTGGTTCCCAAGTAAACCATTGCATTTTGGATGATAGGCAATTCTTTGTGACAGTGTTGATACCAAACAGAATGATGATAAAGACGTCCTGCTAATTAGTTAATTGGTAGAATCCATTAAACTTAACGCGCAACGTTCGTAACGCGTCTACATTTCAAAGCCATCTCAAAATTTACAAATTTTCTTAGGCCTACATCTTTTTAATCGAGATTCTGCAGCGTCAACTTTGCTACTTCGACAAACAACACTAGATGGATTTCAAGCAGCTTAGTCCAGTCGTACTATACTTAATAATGTTTTCTTCTAAATTCTCAAAGTCAAAGTGTAAACTCATAATATCGATAAGTTGTAGCAGATTCTACTTTAGTAGGCCTACAGAAACACAAACTCTTTCTCCCTAATAATACACGACACTAATCATAAAATCGATTTAGTTCTGACAAATATTAGTTGTTATACGTCCACTCTATCTCTGTCTCTGTCTGTCTGTCTGTCTGTCTCTGTCTGTCTGTCTGTCTGTCTGTCTGTCTGTCTGTCTGTCTGTCTGTCTGTCTGTCTCTCTCTCTCTCTCTCTCTCTCTCTCTCTCTCTCTCTCTCTCTCTCACCCTCCCTCTTTATCAGGTTGATATTTTAACAATGCGCATTTCAGTGCATACGATGTTAATCGGTCCTTCGGTGTTTTGCATATCCGTGTTAGTTAGCATTGTGATATAGTGTATTCGTTACTTTATAAACAAGGGTGGTGTCATATATAAACAGTTGAAAAGAATATAATAATTTGACAATGATGTCATAGAGTTCATCACTGGTTATTTTAAACTGTAAACAGTCTACGTAAAGATCTGTAACTTGTTTCAAAATACAATACGGACGTTACTTAATCAAATATGAGTTGTATACATAATCTTAAAAGAATTGCTATCCTTTAAGGCTAAAAGAATGGTAGCTGTAGGCTGAAGTGGTATATGTTCCTATTGTTAAAACAATCTCAATAAGCAACGTCGCAATGCAAGTGCTGAAAGAAGTATCGCAGCTCTGAGTTTCCGTTCATCTGTAGAAGCATCCCACGGATGATGATCTGATGGACAGATCTTCTTGAAATGCACCGTAAATCCTTTGACAGCTTTCTTCCACGAATTCCGCCCGGTTCCCATGCGCATTTCGCATTGTACGTTGACATAGTGAAGAAACAGAACAGGACATATTTTAATTGCATCAGAGTAACAATTGTGATCATTTGCATGAAGTCCGTAGACCCTTAAGAATCCGACAACCGTTTGGATATCCTCATCAAACAGATCGAGCCATTCTGTCGACAACAGCACGGGAAAAGACAACTCGGTTATCGTTATGTTGCCACACGATGGTAAATCAACTATCTCGGTGTTGAAAATGTTCAGACATTCAAATACTTTGCGACAAAGGCATCGTGATCTTTCGTAATCTCTTTTAGTAACATAATAAAAATTGGCAAGATAAGTAACACAGATGAAGAAAGACTTCTTGCTACTTAAAATATTCAGCAAATGTATACTATTCGAGCGATAAGCCAGCAGGATGTCTACTCGCGATCGTAACATATCAATTGTCATCGATGTCTGGTGGTCTTGCACTACTGCCCGCAACAGAAATTCCTCAGCCATGTCTTCAGAATCGACTGTCATCTTTGAAATTCCTATAGCCTTATCTGTGTCTGACCTCCTTAGCTCTACCTGCAAATTTAAGGCCAGGTGTAATAATTGAAACTCTTCAAACGTCACTATTTCAATCTCATCAGGTCGTTTTTCTGCTAGAAATGGGAGGAAACGACTGAAATACGACATACTGGTATGAAGCAGTGGGTCGTATTTCCATTCAAAGCGTTCAACGTTCCGTTTGTTGAGGGCTGTAATGAACGGCATTAAACGTTCCTCTTCTAAGTAATCGGACAGGAAATCAACTTCCTTACTGAAATTATGATCAACAGGCAGATGGTCCAACATGTTGTTTTCAGGAATGAAATAGTTTGGACAATTCTTATCGATAAGCCATTCGATCATTTCGCATAAGATTTCAACGATGGCTGCAGATATGTTGCCATTCATCCAGAACTCCTTGGACTGTTTTTCGCATTGCCAGAGCATGAGGGTTTTGAAGTGGTAAGTACAAAGAGCAGTCTGTCTCCTACCCCCGCAACCATTGACAACATCCTGCTTTATCAGCCGAAGTACATAATAGACATGTTTCTGTTCTGGCATCCAGCTCTCAATCAGACGAAGTTCCGCTGTGGAAAACGAGATTCTCCAGAGAATGTCGTCTCCAGTGTGAAGTAGATGACACTTTTCGACTAAGTGAAAACCGCCATCGACAACCAATTCAACTACATCGATAGTTGGCCAACCCTCTCGGCGACAACGTGTTGTCCATTTACTTGCTGCTGTTGGCCAGCCGTTACAAGAAATACTAAAAACCGCATCAACATCAGGATTTCTTAAGGAACCGTCAAGATGCTTTTGAATATCGTCAGGCAATTTGTTGGCTGGCCCGTCTCTTTCTGTGAAGATGTCCAATTGCGTAGATCGCGTCAATAGTAAGTCACGGTCCATTTGCTGAATTTTGACATATCCTGGATGAGTCAAATATTCATTAAACTCTACAATCCGCCCTTGGAATCTTTTTGGAGGATCATCGGAAGTGGCAACTCCGATTACGTCCGTATAGTAAAACATGATATCAATGTCCGATTCAAAACCATCCATGAGAGAGATCAACTCCACAGTGCTTCCTGTTATTATTGTTCGGAAGTTCGTCTGATTTGTAGACAGGTTTTGATAAAAGGTTTTCCAATCGTCCTTTTCTGACATATTATCGACCGTGTACGACGATAGCTGACGATTAGTTAAGTTGTAGGCTTCGATTAACTGCTGTTTCTATTTCGAATTAAGTGTTGTGTTTTTTCACACTTTGTGGCCAACGCTGTAATATAGACCATGTAAACTTCTAACTTCTGTAGGCTAAGCCTTCTCTTAGCTGAAATTATAAACGAACGAGAGCGATCCATTGTCTCGTAAGACTAGGAAACCAAGGCCATCAACTCGATCAGTATCGTAATCACGAGATCTATGATCAGGGACGTATCTAGCGTTGGGCTTGGGGGGGCTTAAGCCCCCCCAAACGAAGTTGAAGCCCCCCAAACAAGTCAAGCCGTTGTATGCTTACGGCTAAAATTCGTATGAACACTGTATAAATGCTGCCATGTTCAAGGCTTAAGCCCCCCCAAACGAAAAAGGCTAGTTACTTGCCTGTCTATGATTATTAGAAACATGCGCAAAAATCTTGTAAATTTAAATCCTTGTATAGTATACAGACTGAATGCTATATAGGACGAGATCCATATGCTTTGTGCATATGCTACTGTATGTAGCGATATGTGTTCGTACCATGGCGTGTGACGCTAAAGAGCAAGCTATTCAACCGTATCGACAAAACAACCACAAAGAGCTGAGCTAATACATTATCGTGGTTTTCACGACCAGGCCTGTGTACACAGTAACAATGAAAATTACTCAGCATTATATTAACCAAGCGTCAGCATGTGCTGTGTAAGAACACTTTCACAAGTTATAAACCCATGTCCCTCTGAATTTCACGCCTGCATATTTAGCCTAACACTAAAAGCATGCACTCAACTGTATGCAAAACGCACACTAACACAGTCGTATATAACATACCATAACATAACCACAGAATGTGAAATAACATAATTCTTTATTGCATCTCATCACGAAACAGAGAATAGCAAATGAACACACAAAAACAAATCATGATTGAATTTTTAAAAAGAAGGACAAATGCGTGTGACAGCTAACTGGGATACATAGGCCTGTGTACGTACATCTTTACCTGTTACCTTTTCTTCAGACGTTTTACACTCCACTTGTCTCAGCCAATTTTACGCATTGTGGCTTATTTGACGCAAATCTGAATGTGTTTTTCTCGGTGAACTAATTACGATATTAACCGATATCTTCATGCATGCTATAATGGCTTTACACTGAGCTATGCAGTTACCCATTCTTCGCTTGGAGAAGCCAGCTTACTAAGACCAGGAGGTTTCTGATTGCCAACAAAGATATAAATTTCGAAAATGGTGATAGGGTTAAATATTTTGAAACAGTTTCGTCAGGTAGTCAATGAGTTGGACACTCGCAGAATTTAACGACGCTATAATCCGGCAAGGTCGTCTGCAAATAATTTGCAGCAGTAGAATTTAATGTTTAATACATCTTATAGCAGCCAAGGCCGTTGACATCGATCTTATATGAACCTTGCCTCAAACTATCAAATTTATTTAAACAGCCCGAAAACCAGAATAATCACTGAACGAAAGTTTGACTGTGAAATTAATTAGATTGTTGATTAGAAGATCAAACAAGAGAGCAAGGCATCCGTAGTAGGGGTGCAATTTCGTGGTTGGAAGCAACAGGGAATGGCCCGAGACCAGAAGCGTGGTGGGGATTGAGTAACGGAGCGGCGTACCAGCCTCGACCTATTCTAGTCCTCTCCCCCCCCCCAAGGTGTTCATCTCGGGAAATCAGGGCCCTCTGGGGATCAGCGGGGAGAGATTACTCCTTTTCCTGCGTGATCAGCAGATCTCTGGTCTTATGAGGATTCAAACGCAAACTGTTCTGTTCGGGCCAGGCAGCCACGTCGGCCAGCTCCGCGCTCACCGCGTCCCTCATCGCAGCGCCAATGATTAGGTCAGAATCGTCTGCATATTTTACAGCAATGCTCTGCTGGTATCGTGGATGGAGGTCGAAGGCATTGATGTCAAAGGCCGCTGGTCCAAACTCGGAACCCTGCACAACTCTTCAATTTATTTCGGCCACTCCTGATGTCCTCCCCTTGAACCCCGATCGTAGCATGCTTCCATTGCCTCCTGTCCTGAGGAAGGCCAATCATCCAATTATAGATTTTGCCTGGGATGTCAAGTTTGGATAGTTTGGCTGCAAGGATGGAATGTCGGACAGTGTCGAACCTTACAGAAGTCGAGAGAGATCAGTGTGACATATTGATAGGTTTTTAGGAGTGCAGAAACCTGATGCAATACCGATATCAGCGCCGCCGTTGTCGATCCGGTATGGCTGAAGGCGTACTGGTCTTGAAGTATCTCATCCATAAGCGCCTCTACGAAGATGGGATAAAGTTAGTTATTTTACTGACAAGCTCCATATCGATCAGTCTGGTCAGCACAGGCGTGATCGAAATGGTACGGCAATATAATCGGCAGGGGCCGCTGGTGTGTCAGTCTTGACCACTGGACGCAGTGCGCCACTCCGTAGGCACATGGGACTCTCGAAGCGAAAGGTTGATAAGCCAGCCTAGTACGTTGGAGAAAGCTGGTGCGTCCTAGGACAAAGACGATCAAGGCCGTCGGCCGTATAATGTAGTCGATCCAGAATCGGGAAGAGCCTGCGCTCCGTGATGAAATCCAGATGACTGTGACTGCCGCACTATCCGTGGAAGTAGCTGCGTAGTGAGCATTGAGCGCTTCTGCTGAAATTTGCCCCCCCCCCCACCCCCGTCGAGGCCGGCCGACCGCGTGTGCGTTCTCCTACTCGACGCCAGAGGTCCGTAAGTCCACCGCTCGGATCCACTGACCGCAGATGAGCCAACGTCGTTTTCTCAATGAACCACCCGACTCCTCGCGCTAGTGCCTTCTTCGAGTCTCTCTTTCATTTTTTTTATCAGTTTCAAGGGTTGGTACTCGAGGGATGATTAAGAGCAGCTGTAGGCCTACCGTAAACCCGACTCAGCCAGCTTCTGGCAGTTAGAGAGAAAGGTGCATCTCCCGACGAAAGTCCGTAGTCGCACAGTTGAACCTAGGTTTACCACTTTCCATCAGTGAAGAAACAATAGTGGCTAATAAAAGACGAGAGTTTATTGTGCACCAGTTCAATGATAACGAAGTAATAATAGTTATACTTTGTCCGGGAAAGGCTAGTCCTGCACACATATCGTTGTCATAATCAACCCTTGTGTAGGCTTATATGAATGCATGCCTTGACTTAATTGTAAACGAAAGGCGTTTTATGCTGACGTAGGCCTCTAAATGCAAACGTAGGCCCTATACTTTTTATAGCGACCATACACCCTCGACCTCCTCTTTTTAACAATGACTCGGGTGCGATGCTTTACCACAGCTGTTCATTTGAATGGGTGCCATATTATAATTTATGGTGCTCGTGTGTATACCGTGTTAGCCGAGATCCAAATCTCATAAATAAACCAAATCCGGCATTCTCACGAACAGATCGTCCAGTGGCGGATCCAGGATGTCTTGCGCGGGGGGGCAAGGGTTTCTTCTGAGGGGCGCCACGTTCTAGGGTAAATTTGTAATCAACTTTAAATGATAGTACAGGTATATTTGAAGTAATGCCATTTGTAGTAGACCAATAGTATATACTATCCTATACTAAACTGTTTCAAAGTGAAGAAATGTATTCTATCATTCTATGTAGGCCTACGCCGTCAGTGGGAAGATGAGACGGCGAGGGAGAGGACCCACCCTCATATATCGAGGCTAAGAAAATGAAGTCGCTAGCACTTCATACCCATGGCTGCCTCAGGGCTAGCTTAAGGGACTACTCTTCTTCTTCTTCTGTTCTTTTGCACTTGGCATCGTTCCTGCCTTATTAAATTAGGCATTAGGCCTACAGTTTGATCATTTGAAATCCGAAATTTTGCAAGCAAATGTAAAATGTAGCCTAAATCTGCGACTAAATGAGGTTGCAGATGCTACAAAGAGACTTAGTGCCTACATGTATACGCCCTAATCGATAACATCATGCTGTGGAGTCTGTCTATGCGCCTCAAACTTAACCCTGCCAAATCCGAGCTCATCTGGTTTGACCGTTCTTCTAAGCTCCTACAGTGTGCTGAACTCTCATTTTCTACTTCCTCCTCTCTAAGTTTCAAACATTGTTTGGCATTTGCTTGAAGACTAGCTCGCTTCATAATTTTATGCTTAGGCCTATATATTCGCTTCGCTAAGTTTTCTGCCGGTTTGCGTTTAGTAGTTTAACGTCAACCATGAGGATATAATTTTTAATTATATATAGGCCTATCCAATTTATCACAATTTAAAGCTAATGTTATTTATTTAAGGAACGTGAATTGATATTATAAATACCATATATATTCTTCGTTTCATGACAGTTTAATCCAATACGCGGATTGCCAATCCGAAAGCGACTTGTAGAGAATTGCCATGATAAATATCCAAAACGCCGCTAGAAATTTGATATAGGCCTACTACACTCTTTAACTGCCGGAATGTGTGCTAGTTTGATGATGGATAAATTATGTTTAAGCTTGGCACCGGCGATTTGAGGTATACGATATCGTATGACTCATATTGAGGATGACTTTGCTTGCCTGTGGGCTGTGTAGGACTCTGTTGCACTTTGGAACTTAGCCTACATCCTGAGACACTTTACATGGAGAGTGAGGGTCATTTAAGGGTCATGCCAATCTTCCATGTCCTGCCTATGTTGTCTGTCTCTCTACCCTCCCTACTACATACGTAAAGATAGACAGAACAACAATACCCGGTACTTGGGGAAGCACAGTTGAAATTAGACCTAGCCGACTCAATAGCGATGGGCGTTGTTTATTGGGGTTAAGAAAGTGGGGTACGATAACCAAGTCCATAGCAAAAATTACGCCTATCACTACGGACATGGCTTTAACTAAACCTCGGTCATGCCAGGCCCGTTCTGGCAGCCCACCATAACAGCCGGATCTGGTCTGGAGGGGCGCCGTCAGACAACCAAGAGGGGCGCGGGGGGGCGAACCGCCCCCCGGGCCTATAGCTAAATCCGCCACTGAGATCGTCCCGCAGACATGGTTGCAGTCTAAACTAGGGAATAACCAGGGAGACATTTTCCACCGAGTACCGAATCCGAGTATTTGGATGTACTATTTGCGGATCCGGGTACGAACCAGTACCATTTGTTCCATATGCGAAGCTTCATCTTCATGTAATAAAATATTATCGAAATAAATATTTGTAGGTCCTAGGCCTACTTGTAATAAACTAATAAATTTCGAATTTTAGAAGCAAATAATCAATTAAATGAACTTGACTTCCGTTGTAGACTTCCGTTGTTGGTGCTTTGGTACTTTTTATTGAATAAGTTTAGAAATTTTATTTAGGCCTACAACTATTTGTAGGCCTATGTACACACTGTACAGTAGGCCTATTTGCCGTGACGAATACTTCCGAATAGTGCCGAAAACGAGATATTCGGCCGAGGCGAATGTTTGAGGCGATTTCCGGGTATATTCTTTAGCCTAAACAATGTAGGCCTAGCTAACCGCGTGTTGGTGCTAAAAGCACGTTCGACGAACTTTTCCCACATGATCTGAGAACAGAGGCGCGTTTACACGTAGGCGTACTAGGCGCGCGCCTAGGGCCTTCAAATCTGGAGGGTGGGGGCGCATACGAATGAAGATATTTTTTTCGAGTATAAAATATAACATTAAACCAAAATAATAACTTCACATTCCTTGAAATAATGCCTATAAGTAATCATAATTACAGGGTCAATAACACTCACAAAACGGCTTCAAGTTCAAGTTCGTGGGTTTTTGCACAATCATGTGCAAAACACCACCAGAGTTTCAGACTCCCAGTCTCATGGGCGGCGATCCGGCCGGGCCGAAGGGGACAAGAGCCCCACCTTTAACAGTGGGGGACACAGTATACAGTTGTCCCCCCCCACATTTTGAAGAAACACCAAAAAGGTCTCAAAAAATGTTCACCTCTTTTTTGACTAGATCAAAATTTTGACTAGATCAAAATTTAATAGTGTCTCGTGTCCCTCAACCTGTCAAACAAGATCGCCGCCGCTGCTCAGTCTACATGTTCAGAAGGGCCAAAAAAATGTTTGTGCCTAGGGCCCCATTTTCTGTAAACGCGCCTCTGTCTGAGAAGCTAAATTCCTGGTCCAAGGTCACACCAAAATCTTGCAGGTGTTGAATCGATTTCTGAGCCCTATATTTTTTTAATTTAGGCCTACGCCACATTTTTGTCTATGGTGTGTTTATATGTAGACCCTACACCTCATGGCATTACGGAAAGTACGTCATTTAGCCATGTGTTGGTTCTTTGATGATATGTTTTATAAGTAAGTAAGTATATATCCTTTTAAAACCAACTGCTAACCGCACTTTGGTGTATATAGTTCATCAAAATTAATTTAAGCATAATTATAACATCCGAATTACAAAGGTTTTACGGGCCAAGGAGTCGGCATTAGGAATAATTCTATTGTGTGCCCTGGGCGCAGTGAGTATACGACAGTTTTTTGGAGGTAATAATCAAACAATCAATTTTCGTTTATTACTAATACAAGCAGTCAGAACGCAGCTTGAATGCACTAAATGGTTTCAGCCAGTCTTGTTGTCCTCGAGACCAAGGTCTTGGTCTCGAGTGCACTCGAGTTCGTTTTTAAAAGTCTTGGTCTTGGTCTTGGTCTTGAGGTTCAAGGTCTTGGTCTTGGTCTTGGTCTTGAGGTTCAAGGTCTTGGTCTTGGTCTTGGTCTTGAGGTTCAAAGTCTTGGTCTTGGTCTCGCAAGACCAAGACCAAGACCGGCTGTTAATATGAACAGTCATTTAACAGAACTCAAGAATTCCGTATCAAGCCTGCTTGCATCATACGACCAATATCTATGGATGGATACAAGTCTTGTTGGTCAGGAAAACCCATTGGCAGCAGCAACAGTTATTCTGTATCAGACGGTATGATAAACCATGGGAAGATTTCAAAAGGACTCACTATCTGTACATTTACATCCAGTGCTTGAAAAGCTACTCTGTGTGTCAGCGACTTCAGCACCTGTAGAAAGTATTTTTTCACATGGCGGAATTTTTATGAGGCCCACCAGGCACGTCTTGGTCAGAAAATTCTGAGCGAATTGGTTTTTATAAAATACAAAAGGCATTTGGTATAAGAGTTTGCATGAAGGACTTTTGAATACAAATTCGGATTTCTCTGCAGTTTGCATTTAAAGTTAATTTGCTTGAATAATATAAAATACTCATGTTTTCATTAAAATAGCGAATATTCCGACTTTACAATTTTTAGAAGTCTTGACCTGATTTCGAATTTTTGGGTCTTGGTCTTGGTCCTGGTCTTGAGGTTCAAGGTCTTGGTCTTGGTCTTGGTCTCGAGGTTCAAAGTCTTGGTCTTGGTCTTGGTCTTGGTCTCGAGGTTCAAGGTCTTGGTCTTGGTCTTGAGGTTCAAGGTCTTGGTCTTGGTCTTGGTCTTGGTCTTGAGGTTTAAGGTCTTGACAACAAGACTGGTTTCAGCAGGAGTTATAAAAGGATTAGATGAGTGGTATAAAGGTAGCTGATATAAGTACGGTACTCAGCATATAGGCCTATTTTTATATAATGCTCTAGATATAGTTGGAGTCATCCTTGCAAGGGAATGAAAAGTCATGAGGACGAGGTCGGAGGATACGGCCACTGGGTCGCTTAGAGGGAAATAGATGGCGTAATACATCATACATGTCTTTCACTAGTAAGAATTGTCTGAAAAAGGCGAGCATCAGCATCAGAAGCCAGTTTTTCTGCAGCGGTAGGCTAATAGGAGTTGAAGGATATGTAATAGGCTGCAGGGTTGATTATGATGGCTGAGAAAAGGTTAGAGTCAGCTTTCTGGCACAGTTTCTCGAAAGTAAAGTAGGATTCTGGTTAATACCGAGAACGAACCAATCGCCGCACTGTTGCCTGATTTTTTTAAACATTTACACGAAAATTACGCCACATATGTCTATGGTGTGTTTATGTAGGCCCAGTCCTACACCTCAATGATTGGATCCATGGCGTTACGGAAGATACGTCACTTAGCCGTGTGTTGGTTCTTTGATGATATGTCTTATTTCGCTCGGAAGTCAATGTTTGAATCAAAACTAAGTTAATTTCAAATTGTTTTTGATTTTGATTAATATAACATGTCGAATCTGTTCCGAAGTATCGAGGAGCCAGTTATAGCACTGGTAGATCGGTGGATTATTGATTATTTTTGTCGAATTTTGTGGAAGCATTTTGAAGAACAGGGGACAGTGATCAACGAGTGGATAGATGGGTTTATTCAAGAGCGGCATTGTATTCAAGTGTTGGAAACGCAGCCTGGAGACAATCTGGACCTATTGGAACTTCAGAGTCGTCTTCTTATTCAATTTATGTGCAGAATGTCAGCGGGAAGTTTCGGTACTACCATCGTTAACCTCGATTTGGAAGACGGTCGTACGGAACTGGAGGACGCAATAGAACTGCTCGAACAAATCATTTCTGTCGGAAACCACGGCATGTCATCGACCGATCTGCTGCGGGTAAGAATCTCTGTAAAACAGCAGGCGGTATACGCATGTTGCAGAGAAGGAAACTTTGAACTGGCTGCCAAGGTTTTCTTTAGACAGTGGAAAAGCTGGAAGACACGAGAAGAAATGGAAGCACGCAAAAACATCGCTGAGGTGCTTGACTCTAGAAATCACATTCATGAACATTTGAAGTTACTGACATATGAAAATACAATAAATGACTGCAAGCAAATCTTACGAAAAATATTTAACAACATGGCTCCACCCTTTCTTGTAACGGCAGCAAAGAATGTTTGGGAGCGCATGAAAAACGAAGACGTTGTTAAAGAAGCTGACTCGGACTGCGCCGAGATAATGAAGGTTAAGAGGGAACAAACGGACAAAGGTGTATTGTTCAACCGACAAACTGATGCCGACATGTCAGAATCATTGGTAAATGAAGTGTGTGCTCACAATGGAAGCATGCTTACTTCAACGTCATCTGTTACTGGTTTGCAGATTTTATCTGATTTAAAGCAACCAAGGATCTATGCCCCAGCAGAGACTTTGGTGACGATGATGCCAGCGGCAAACAAGAGTCAAACGTATCCACTGATTCTGTGGACAAATTCGGTCTCTTCAAACGTGCTTTCGCCTACAGTAAGCTCTGCCAGTGTTCATATTTCTGACGAAGCCCAAGTTACTGTCAGTAACAGTTTCATGCAGCAGAGAAAAGAAGTTGTTGGTCCAGAACAGAGGATGTATCTGAGCCTGTCTTCGAATCAGTTTTCTTTGCCAGAAGAAATCTACTTAAATACAGTACCAGTTGTCAGCAGTCAGGTTTATGCGACCACTCCACTGTTGCAGGAACCGGGCAATTTGGTTGCCAGTGGCTCTATCCAACAGATGTGGAACGTTCCTACGAGTACTACTGCAAATGTAGACTTGACAGAAACTGAGCCAACCGTCGTACAGAAGCCAGCTGTCGTGCGGAAGCGAAATCGAAGACGAGGCCGACGAAGGGTCAATGCCAAGATAGCTGAGACCAGTTTACCAACTGTACCTGTTAGTCAACCACCGCCTTTGATGACGGAAGTGGCCAAAACATCGCCTGCGATAAAGCAGAAAGGAAGGTCTCGCGGGAAGATCAGAAGTAGCACTCGGAGTGTAACACCAGTGTTACTGGAGGACACACCTGTGCGTGTTGAGAATGAAGTTCCATCATCACCAGCCACTGATGCCAAGCGTCCAAGAATTACTCTGTCCGTATCACTTCAGCCAAAAAAAGCAAGACCATTCAGGAACGGCAAAAACCAAACTACATCAGATTCCAGTAGAGGTGTGGCAGCAGAGAAATTTCCCGTGGTACGTTTGACTAAGATTTCGAGCCAGATGTTGCAGAAGAAGCTACCATCTACTGAAGTCTCCAACAGATCACAGAATTTGAAAACGAGGTTACAAGCTACAGGACCAAGACATGCGCATAAAGACAGTTTCAACAGTGAACCCGATTATGCTCCTGAAACAAAGAGAAAAAGTTACAATTCCTCTGGTTTGTCGTCATGGCCAGGGGAGAATTTGCCTAGAACTAACAGAAAAAACAAAGTCTTGAATGATTCGCGGTTGTCTGACATTCTACCATCTTTGTCGGAAACTATTGGGACTAAAAGAAATAGAAGTAGCTCTCCTGCTAAAAAACAAGTGGCCTACCCGAGTCGACTTGTTCCCAAGGAAACGTCAATTATCTTATCGTCACAGATGCAATCAACTCCTGAGAAAGACAACAAGACTAAGAAAGGTTCAGGGACAAAAGCGCCATGGAATCCAGATGAAATAGACAAATTTTACAAAGCTGTTCAGAAGTATGGTCATCACTGGGCAATGATCGCACGCTACCAACTTCCTGGTCGCTCGCCAAGTGATCTTTCAAACAAATGGAGATCAATTCTCTACGGAAAACAAGTGAAATTATTGGAAGAAAAGTTTGGTCCAGTCTGACTAGAGACATTTTTTCCTACGTACAGTTATACTCGGTAGAACTTCTAAGTGCAAAGTACTGCATTTTGATAGCTCTTGTAGCCATCAGAATATTATTTAGATTATTCGATTTCTTGCCTATAATTCAGCTATCTTAATTTCAATCAGAAATACCTTTTTTAATCTGAAGTTTTTTATAAGGGATTTAACTGAAAACTTAATTGATGATCAACTTGTTAATCATCAAGCATTCAAAACAATTTCTAACATTAATACATCATCAGTCTGCTGTCTCTTTGGAAATCACAGTATACCTATCCATCAGTTTATTATTAACTTGTTTGACAGTTTCATGTAGTTGCTTGTTAAGATAAAGCAGATTAAGAACTCACAGTAAAGCAGTGATTTTTTTCTATTACAGAAATCTATTCTGTGACGAATTAGCACTGCACTGCATTTTTGCATACAGCAGAAGTGCTAACAACTTCTGTTTGTTTCATTACAACGTGTAATATATTGTTGAACAGAACTGTTGACTCAATGAATTTATCTTGAATAGGAAGTCCCACTTATGGTCAGAAATGTTTAGTTGTTAATTGAACACCTTTGTTGCCAAATTTTGTGGCTGGTCTAGTAATAATAATGATAGTGACAATTTATATGGCGCTGTAACACAGCCATGCCGTTACAAGCGCACCTAAGTAGGCACCATTGAAAGCGTGTTGACAAAACTTTCATTGCAAATTTGTTTTCCTTTGGAAGAAACATCTTTAGCATAGGACATGCCAAGTAGAAAATGATTATGTTCCTCTCAGGACATTCAGTATCTTTTTTATCTCCATGAAAAGCACTAGGTCTGCCATTTCTCTGTTAGGAGGTTCATTTAAAAGCGTTTTTTCTTCATAGCACTTTTTGTTATTCTTGTTTGTATAACTGCTGTGTTCATTGTGACATTTTGCTTAGTGTTTAGTCCAAACCATAATTTATGTATCAGAACCAGGTGTATTGGTTGGTGAGCATAACCATGTGTTGCAAACTTTTAATTCAACCATCCTCAACCTCCAAGCATCATAGGCCAAGAAATCTTAACTTGTCATCAATCGTGTTCAAGAGTCTTTGGCATTTACGCCAGCTTTCTGCTTGTTTGACTGTTTCTTAGTTACAAGTGAGTTGTCGCTGACATAGACTTTCCATCTCATCTGGATTGAGAAACAATTTGGAGTGTTTCTTGGGTGTTGATGGTAAATTATGTGGACTTACGGTTTGAGGTGTAACTTCAATCTCAATTGTATGTATGTATATATGTATGTATGTATGGATGAAAACACTTGTACCCCACAAAGGTGCTGGTGGTCACTGATGCCAACTTGTTGCTGTTTGGATTTTGGATTGTATCTTGGTTGTTGTAATTGATTGTTGATAGGACCAATGAAGTAGTATCCATTTAATCAATTATGGTCAAGGATCCATTGGTCTTGTCCTTTACATGTGTGAGAACCTGCATATGTAAAGTTTGGGCTATTGTAACAACTTTCGTCTGTGGATGGACTCAGGGTGGGAATTGTTAGGGGGGTTTCAGACCCCTCTAATATTTCTTAGGACCCCCATAGTTAAGTCTTCATTGCACACCCCTGGAGGGGTCGTTTCCAACCCCCTCAGTTGTGTTAGTGTGAGTTAATATTATTTGACTCTGAGTCTCTGACAAAAAGAAGATATTTGTATGGTGTATCATGTATGCAGTTTTGAATTGTATCAACAAAGGAATTGTTTTTGATTTGAGTCTGACTTGCAAAACCTGCTAGTGTTGAAATCAGCTGCTTTCATATTTCATTGACATCAGTTTGCAAAAACGGATAAACAGTGATGGGCAATAGTTAACTAAAAAGTTGAGCAACTTTTAGTTTAACTACAATGTTTTAGTTAAGGATGAAGTTTAAAGTGTTCTATAAAAAAAATAGTTTAGTTAAAACCATAGTTTAACTAAAAATTTTTAGTTGCTAACTAAAAAGTTTAACTAAAATGATCAGCAATACGCAACTATTTTCCGCAGTGAACATCGAACACTGTCAAACAACTCAACGCGAAACTTATTAACACTGCATGGTTTTAGCATTAACAGCCTGTGTTTTCAAATTCATGCACTACTTACAGTATACGCCTGTAACTGTATGCTAGAACAGTAGGCCTACACATTGCATAGTTTGAAGGTGAAATGTCATTGACACTCTGCATTATTACAGTTCACTTAACCTCTGTTATTGTGAAAATGTTTGTCGAAAAAAGTTGGAAACAGTTTAACTACTTTTTTTTAGTTTAGTTAACTAATTTCCAAAATTTGTTGCCAACTTTAGTTAAATTATATTTTTTTAGTTGGAAAATAGTTGTTTAACTAAAAAAAATTGTTTAGTGCCCATCACTGCAGATAAAATGTTCAACCCCCCAGTCTTTTTTCTACAATTCCTGAACTGGATGGGCTATGCATTCTCATTGAACTACGACATCAGTTTGGCTGACGAGGAGCGCCTCCAAGAGGTTCTTAGATGGCACCATAGAAATATCCCGATGCATTATGTTACACTTGTAAGCTATTTGTCTGCAGCCTAACAGTTTATGTTGTCATTTGTGGTAAGGGATGTTAAATAAGTAAGTATTGAATGTTCTGATTTCTTGAAGAGGTGTGACTTCATTTTGAATGGAAAGCGTGAGGAGTGATAGGTAGAGAAGTTTGAGGCAGAGCAACCAGATGGTATCTAGGAATGGAGCATTTGCACAATTCCTTCAGAAAATTTGTATAGCACCCCTTCAACGTTTTCTACTCTGAGGCGCTCCTGACCCAACAAATTTAGGAGAGAGATTGTTCAAGTCCTCATGGTTAAACCATCAGTGTCGTAGCCGAAGGACTTCATCTAGCAAATTCTTTGAATACCTGAGAACTGTGTTATGTCCTC
Source organism: Allolobophora icterica (assembly GCA_963556255.1). Classification (NCBI taxonomy): domain Eukaryota; kingdom Metazoa; phylum Annelida; class Clitellata; order Crassiclitellata; family Lumbricidae; genus Allolobophora; species Allolobophora icterica. The sequence goes on along the minus strand of OY744607.1, from coordinate 16,180,289 downwards.
ATTTCCAATTTATTTGTAGTCTTGAAACCTATGCAGTTTTTAAATTGTGTCTGCAATTGCCAACTCAGCTATAATGTATACACAGACTGTACACTGTTGGTGGGAAGATGAGACGGCAAGGGAGAGGACTGGCCACCTGCCCTCATAATTATGCTGAGGCTAAGAAAATGAAGTTGCTAACCTTCATACCCATGGCTGCCTCAGTGCTAGCTTAAGGGACTGCTCTTCTTCTTTGGCAATGAGAACTCTTTTCTCGTCTTGCTGTGTCACATTGTTCAGCATTCTCATCCATATAGAATTCTTGAAGCATAGGTTGTTGAAATTGGACTGGGAGTATGAAGGTGCATTGCTAGTCTCAGTGCACTAGATTATAACCAAGGTGGTAGGTGGCAGGGCTCTCTTTCCCATCGAAAATAGCTCCATTGCGGTGATGGGCATTAGTTTACTATTGCAGTTGGTAACCACTTGTCTTAAGTTCTGCAAGGATCCACACTACACTGTAACTCTGGAATGATTTCCCTGCTGAATTCTACAAATTCATATAGCCCTCCCATCACTCTAGTGCCAGATTTAGGCATAAGCCAAAAAAACTACAGCTTAGGGCCTCACAATCTGCAGTGGCCTCAAAAATTTCAGAAGTGTGCTTTTAAATTTTTTTAGATGACCTGTATTATATATTATGTAGGACCTTTTTAAATGGCTTATATAGCAAATTCCATCTCACACCTGAGTAAATGCATTCATTTGAAAATAATTTTGAATTTTTCACTTTAAATACCTTGCTATTAAATAATTAAATGGCATATATATTTTCAAGTTTTGTGGGACCTTCTGGTGTCAATTCTAACAAGGGCTCTCCAAGCTTTAGCTTTTATATAGGTTAGATTTTCACAAAATCTAAATCCACTCTGCATCGCTCATCCTCATCTCAGGCCCCTGTGTAGACGACTTCTCAGGCTTTCGATTCAAACCTGAAGTCCAACTTTTCAAGAAATCTTACCCTGATCCACCAACCAATCTGTCACCTTATCATTTCTCTAGATAGTAACACAACCCACTGTAACAGTTCCTCTGTGACCTCTCTGGTTTTCTGCTAACCAGATTGTGTTTTTCAGCAAAAGCTGTACTGAAATTATGCACCAGCATGGAGTCCCCAGAAATTTTTTATTAGGCAAATTCTTTTAGGGGGCACATTGGTGAATGACGTTTTGCATAGAAAATCTTTTTTAAATAATTAATGATCAAGGACTTTACGTAAATAATTAAGTGTTTTTTCGCATGGAATATCGTGTTGGGAGTGTTTTATTTTTGTAAAATATTTGCAAAATTGCCCCCGCCCCGCCGGACACCCATGCGACCAGGTTTAAGATTCGGGCGTCTACTTACGGACATCCTTAACAGACTAACCTTACATACTAGCCCATTTGTTCTGCAGTGGGTTCTCATTTTTTTATTTTACCTCCTGGATTTTGCAAATATTTAAAAAATGGAATATTTTGATTATTAAAACAGTCCCAACATGATTTTCAATGCGAAAAACACTTAAATTATTTAGGTAAAGTCTTTGACCATTATTTATTTTTAAAGTTGTCACGTGTTCTATGTTCATGAATAGCTATGAAAAAATATATTGCTCCCCTAAAAAACTGCCCCCCCTACAAAAATTTAGCCCCCTACAAACATTTTACCCCAACAGAAATTTTGCCCGCCCACAACGACCATGATTGAATAATAATGTGTTAATAGTTTTTAAGGTTCAGTGCCTTGTCTCGTCTTTCTCTGCCTGTTTTCCTAAGTTCATGAAAACCGTTGTAGGCTGTATGATATTGGGCTGGAACTCTATAGATACAAAGTCGTTACGATTACAAAATAGTCAAAAGCTAGTTTTCAAGCGACTTAATAGCATGGCTCGAAGTGGGAAACAATAGGTGCCGGTATGGATATAAGAACCATTCCCTTCCCTCGCCCTCCTCTCTCCCCACCCTCACCCCACCCTCCCCTCCCATTCCCTTTCCTCTACATGCCTAGCCATCTCCCCCTCCCATTCCCCTTCCCTCTCCTTCCCAAGTTCCTATCACCTCCCTTTCCTTCCACCTTGCCCCCTTCCCTCCCCTTCCTCTCCCTCCCTCGAAGGGGTCCTCCCCGAATTTTTTTTTTGAATTCTACATTGGCGTAGGGAGTTTTAGAGCATTTTCGGATAAAGAAAACTGGTTTCTTGTCAAGGATTTCGTCGCGAGAAACTATTTAAAATTCACGTGATTGACTGACATAATTGCCAATACCTGACTTTTTCTCGAGTTTTCTTAGTTGCATGACAAGATGGCCTTGCGAATTTTTATGAGCATTCCGTATTGCTAAAGTAGGCCTATGTATACACTTTGAACGCAGTATGTTTTAAGTGCGTGATACCCGCTAGTGGTAGGCCTAGCATCTAATCAGAATTAAATATTTAAATTTATTTAATCCAGATGTGCTAAGTCGTTACTAGGCGCCGTTTGACTTCCATAGCCTACCGTCGATAGGCCTACAGTCTACAGATATGTTTTGGGCCATACCGGTATGGATCTTTCGCCTGGAGAAGTTCCGGTATGCAGTGGCGGCGATCTTGTTTGACAGGTGGGGGGGGGACATTCTTGAACTGATCTGGTCAAAAAAGAATTTTGAACTGATCTGGTCAAAAAAGGTCAAAAAAATTTTCGCGCTCACGCCCGAACAAATTTCATAACTCTAGCACGAAAACATTTGATGACCTTTTTGGGGGGTTTCTTCAAAATGTGGGGGGTCCGATGTATGGCGTGTCCCCCCACTCTTAAAGGTGGGGGGGTCTTGTCCCCCTCGACCCCCCCCCCGTGATCGCCGCCCATGCCGGTATGCTTTCAGCCGGCCAGGAGAGGTGCCGGGATGGCATACCGTTTCATACCGTCCCACTTCGAGCACTGCTTAATAGCCTATTACTTTTCTAACAAACCCACTTTCAAATCGCCTCAATGTTAAGGCGATTTGACTTGTGGGGGGAAGGAGGCTCCACTGAGCCTATCATAATCGTATAGTGCCCTGTTTTTGACACCCGCTGTTACAGACTACAGAGTAGTTGACGTCGACTTTACATCGCCATGTCTTTCAGTTGAAACTTTGTTATCCAGTGGGCAACCTGTTATTGTGATTTACGTGCCTACGGGTGACGGCCGCGAGGTTTGAGAATAACGGTTTAGTCGACATTTGCGGAAATCAGGATGGATATGGTTCCAGAACCAGGTGCAGCGTGGTATAGGCCCATGGCTCGGTTGGACAACTTCAGATGTTTACTGACTGGGCCCTCGATCTATCTTATCGATTTTCCCCTTGTTTAACAGCCTGTGTTTTCAAATTCATACACTACTTAGAGTACGCCTGTAACAATAGGATATATGATCCATACGGGTCCGATTGGGTATAATTCGATCACACCGTTTTTGTGATGCTGCTGGTAGTTATTTCTTGCGTGCTACAGTGACGTAAAATATCAATTGTTGTCCCACAAGACAGTCAACATGTTGTTACCTTTTGCGGCAACATATTTTCGTGAAAAAGCATTTTCAACACTATAGATCGAGGGTCAGTAAACATCTCAAGTTGGTCCAACCGAGCCATGGGCCTATACCACGCTGCACCTTGGTTCTGGAACCATCTCCATCCTGATTTCCGCAAATTTTCGGTTCCTCCGTCAGTATTGTCAGTCACCAGCTCCTTGGGCTCCTCGACTTATCACCCCTCAGACTTTCAAATCAACACTGAAGCCCCAACTCTTCATGAATTCATACCCTGATTCATCTGATCCTCCGCCTTCCAATCTTTCTCGACCAAAACGAAACCCGCCTTAGCATGCAGCTACTCTGCCCCTCTTTCTGTAGGGCCTACTTTGATCTCCACTTGACAACCCTCTAAACCCCTCTGACTCGACGCAGCTCTCGTGAATAAGATGATGCCCTACGCTTGGCTTTTAAATGGCGCTTTAGAATTTTTGAGTTTACGACTACTGTAACACACTTATGTGCTAGTCGCCACATACACAGACTTGTTGTCCTCGAGACCAAGGTCTTGGTCTCGAGTGCACTCGAGTTCGTTCCGTATATATAATATTATAGCACGACGTAATAATAACAGCAAACGTAATTATTATTTTAATCGTTCATTTTTGGTATTTGTTTGTTGGTGACGTCATAGGTCTATGACGCGATGTGTTTTTGTCGCTCGCATATTCGAAAATTGGATGTGATTATTTTAACTTGACGAATTCAGTTATGTCAATAATTAAAAAAACGATTTTAAACGGCGCTATTTGAGAGTATACTTCGTTGGCGATTCTGAAGGCCAAACGGCACCGTGTAAATTAAGTAAATCAAAGCTGAAAATTTCATGGAATTCGATATGAAGTATGCATATTCAACTCTAGTTCAAACAACAGGTAAACCTGCTGAAACTCGTGGACGTTGATCATCTTTATCATTCGGACGAAGCCAGGATCCTAGCACAAGCGCGAAAAGGCCAAGGCAGCCGAGCATCAGCTACTGAGGTGAGCCCTTGTTTTTCCCCAGTGTTTAACGATTACTAACGACCTATGTACTAACACCGAAGAATGATAGCCCGCTAGGAGCAACCTCGCTCACGGGAGCAACTTTGGTCTAAAACCAGGGACGTCATTTCAGCTTTTACCAGAGGAGGCAGAGACGTCATTTGAGTATTTTTCCGAGGCACTGGCGGCGATCTTGTTTGACAAATGGGGTGGGGGACACAAGACACCTTTGAATTGATCTGGTCAAAAAAGGAGGTGAAAAAATTTCTTGACCCTTTTTTGGGTGTTCCTTCAAAACTTGGCCAGCTTGCCCCATTTGCCTCATGGTAAATCCAACACTCTCTATCTATATATGCCCAAACGTTAGTCCCTGTAGTGCAGGCCTACACCTTTCAAATGACGTCCCTGAATTTGAATATCATTTTTGTCTTTTTTACCCCTTTCTTCACCCTCCTTTTCTTGTTCCATCCTTTATCCTTCTTTTTCAAAAATTGGGGAGGGGCAAATGCCCCTGCCTCCCAAATGACGTCTCTGTCTAAAACCTGGGGGTACTAATTTTACAGCCTGATACACTAATGATACTTACTATTCATTTCCCGAGGTATATACGTTGGGTTTCCATAGAAAAGCGCTGAAAGAGAAAAGTAATCTCTCTGTTGTCTCCTGATATCTGGGCAAGGCAAAGAAGAAGGCAAAAAAGAAGGCAAAGAAAAAGGCACAATAGAAGGCAACAAGAAAGGTAAGTAAAGAGGCAAATAGAGGGAAGGAAGAAGGCAAAGAGAAAGGCAAAGAGGAAGGTAAGTAAAAATGCGGCGAAGAAGGCACAGAAGAAGGCAAGAAAGAAGGCAAAGAGCAAGACAAAGAAGAGGGCAAAGAAGAAGGTGAAGAAGAAGTTAAGTGAAAAGGCAACTAAGGAGGCAAAGAGAAGCAAAGAAGTCAAAGAGAAAGTAAAAATAAGGCAAAGAGCAAGAAAAGAACGCGAAGAAGAAGGTAAAGAAGAAGGTTGGTAAAAAGGCAACGAGAATGTCAAAGAAAAGTCAAAGAGAAAGGCAAGGAAAAAGGCAAAGAAGAAGGTAAGTAAAATTATAAAGAAGAAGGAAAAGACAAAGTAAAAGAAGAAAGCAAAGGAGGTAAGTAAAACGGCAAAGAAGAAGGCTAGAAAGAAGGCAAAGAAGAAGGCAAAGAAAGCAGAAGGCAAAGAAAAAAAACAAAGAAGAAAGGTAAGTTAAAACGTATAACAGAAGAAGGCAAAGAAGACGGCCAAGCAGAAGTCAAAGAGAAATGCCAAGAAGAAGGTAAGTAAAAGCATTGAAGAAGGCAAAGAAGAAAGACGAAGAAGAAGGCAAAGAAGAAAAAGAAGGCAGGTAAAATGGTAAAGAAGAAGGTAGACAAGAAGGCAAAGAGAAGTCAAAGAAAGTAGATGGCAAAGATAAAGGCAAAGAGGAAGGAACAGAAGAAGGCAAAGAAGAAGGCCAAGAAACATTCAAAGAAAAAGGCGAAGAAGAAGGTAAGTAAAGAGCAATGAAGAAGGCAAAGAAGAAAGACAAGGAAGAAGGCAAAGAAGAAAGACAAAGAAGAAAGCAAAGAAGGTAAGTAAAATGGCAAAGAAGGCAAAAAGAAGAAAAGAAGAAATCAAAGAAAGTAGAAGGCGAAGATAAAGGTGAAGAAAAGGCAAAAAAGAAATATAAGTAAAAAGGCAGAACAGAAGAAGGCAAAAAGGAAGGTCAAGAAGGTCAAAGTGAAAGGCAAACAAGAAGGTAAGTAAAAGGCGAAGAAGCAGGCAAAGAAGAAAGACAAGAAAGAATGCAAAGAAGAAAAAGAAGATAACTAAAGCGGTTAAGAGAAGGCAAACAAAGAAAGCAAAGAGATATCAAGGAAAGTAGAAGGCAAAGATAAATACAAAGATGTAGGAACAGAAGAAGGCAAAAAAAGGGCACGGACAAGTCAAAGAGAAAGGCGAAAAAGGTCATTAAAAGGCAATGAGGAAGGCAAAGAAAAAAGACAAAGAAGTAGGCAAAGAAGAAAGGAAATAATGTAAATAAAACGGTAAAGAAGAAGGCAAAAAAGATGGCAAAGAAGAAGTCGAAGAAAGTTCAAAGGAAATATAAAATCAAAGAAGAAAGACAAAGAAGAAAACAAAGAAGAAAGCAAAGAAGGTAAGTAAAACGGAAAAGAAGACAAAAAGGAGATAACAAGAAGTCAAAGAGTATAAGGCAAAGATAAGAACAAAAAAAGGTAAGTGAAAAGGTAGGTGAAACAAGACAAAGAAGAAGGCCAAGAAGAAGTCAAAGCGAAAAGCAAAGAAAAAGGTAAGTAAAGGCAGAGAAGCATGCAAAGAAGAAAGATAGGGGAAGAAGGCAAAGAAGAGAAAAAGAAGGTAAGTAAAACTGTATAGAATAGGCCAAACAAGAAGACAAAGAGAGGTCAAAGAAAGTAGAAAAATGCAAAAAAAGATAAGTAGAAGGTAGAACATATAGGTAGGCAAAGAAGAATTCCAAGAAGAAGTCAAAGCAAAAGGCAAAGAAGAGGGTAAGTAAAAGGCAACGAAGAAGGCAAAGAAGAATGACAAAGAAGAAGACAAAGAAGAAAGCAAAGAAGGTAAGTAAAACGACAAAGAAGAAAGCAAAAGAGAAGGCAAAGAAGAAGTCGAAGAAAGTTGAAGGGAAAGATATAGGCGAAGAAGAAGACAAAGAAAAAGGTCAAGAACAAGTCAAAGTGAAGGGCAAAGAAAAATAAAGTAAACAAAAGGCGAAAAAGAAGGCAAAGAAGAAAGACAAAGAAGAAAGCAGAGAAGAAAGCAAAGTAGGTAAGTAAAACGGCAAAACAAGAAGGCAAAAAGTAAGGCAAAGAAGAACTCAAAGAATATAGAAGAGAAAGATAAAGGCAAGGAAGAGGCGAAGAAGAAAGGTAAGTAAAACGACAAAGAAGAATGAACAGACGAAGGCGAAGAAGAAGGCCAAGAAGAAGACACAGATAAAGGCATAGAAGAAGGTAAGTAAAAGGCAAAGAAGAAGGCAAAGAAGACAAACAAGGAAGAAAGCAAAGAAGGTAAGTAGAACGGCAAACAAGAAGTCAAAACGGCAAAGAAGAAGTCAAAAACGAAGGCAAAGAAGAAGTCAAAGAAAATTGAAAGGAAAGGGAAAGGAAAAGGAAAAGGAAATGGAGAAAGGTGAGTAAAAAGGCACAGAAGAAGGAAAAGAAGAAGGCAAAGAAGAAGGCAAAGAAGAAGTCGAAGAAAAGGGCAGAGAAGAAGGTAAGTAAAAGGCTATGAAGAATGCAAAGAAGATAAGCAATAAAGAAAGTACAGAACGAGGCAAGGCGAAGGTATGTAAAAAGGCAAAGAAGCAACGACGAAGGCAAAAAGCAAGGCAATGAGAAAGGCAAAGAAGAAGTTAAAGAGAAAGGCATTGAAGAAGGTAAAGAAGGAGGTAAGTAAAAACGTAAAGAAGAAGGCAAACAGGAAGGTAAATAAAAAGGCGGCGTAGGTGGTAAAGAAGAAAGCAGGAAAGAAGACAAAGAAAAAGACAAAGAAGTAGCCATAGAAGATCATGATGAAGATAAGGAGAAAGTCAAGGTAGAGGGCAAAAAAGGCACACAAAAAGGAAGGTAAGTAAACAGGCGGCGAAGAAGGGAAAGAAGAAGGCAAGGAAGATGGCACAGAGCAAGACAAAGAAGAAGGTAGAGAATAAGGTAGAGAATAAGGTAAGTAAAAGGCAGAGAAGAAGGCAGAAAGGGTAAATAAGAAGTCAGAAGGAAAGCCAAAGAGAAAAGCAAAGAAAGTGGGTAAATAAAAAGGTAATGAAGAAGGCAAAGACGAAAACAATTACGAAGATAAGTTAAAAGACGGCGAAGAAGGCAACCAAGAGGCAAGAAGAAGGCAAACATCAAGGCAAAGAGGAAAAAGGAAGAAGGCAATGAAGGTACCGGTAAGTAAAACGGCAAAGAAGAAGGCAACAAAGAAGGAAAAGAAGAAGTCGAAGTAGAAGGCAAAGAGAAAGGCAAAGAATAGAACAAGAAGAAAGGTAAGTAAAAAGACAAAGAAGAAGGAAAAGAAAAAGGCAAAGAAGAAGTAAAAGAAGAGATCAAAAAGAAGTCGAAGAAGAAGGTAACTAACAAGCAATGAAGAAGGCAAAGACGAAAGCAAAGATGATGGTACAGCAAAAGGCAAAGAAGAAGGCAAAGAGAAAGATAAAGAAGAAGGCAAAGAAGAAAGTAATTAAAACAGCAGAGGAGAAGGCAAAGAAGAAGGTAAGAAAAAGGCAAAGGAAAAGGCAAAGATAAGGAAAAGAAGAAGGCAAGCAGAAGGACAAATACGATGGCCAAGAAGAAGGCAAAGAAGAAGGTAAGTAAAAAGCAACGAAGAAGACAAAGACAAACAAGAAGGCAAAAAAGAAGTTAAGTAAAACGGCAAAAAAGAAGGCAAATGAGAAGGCAAAGAAGGAAGTAAATAAGAAGACAAAGAGAAAGGCAGCGTCAATATACTAATGCTAAAACTACGCAGTGTTAATGAATATTTTCAGAACGCTCTCGCGGACCCACGCCATATCCTTCGCGGATCCTTTTGATCCGCGGACCACAGTTTTTGAAAAGCCCTGGCTTACATGTATGACCAACGGCAGGAAATGCAAACAAAACCGAACAGAATAATGCCACAATGTAATATAGCCTACCCATTACCCACAGGCATGCATGTGCCATGTAAAACGCAATGCAATCAAACACAAACATGATATGTGGGTTTTTATATAGGCCCTAATCGTTATATAACGCAACTTACGAAACATATATTTAGCACCAAAAAAGTTCACCTGAAGCTATCGATCTCCAATCGATATCTACAACTGAACATTAGTTCGATCTTTGCATTGCATAAGAAATGAAATAATGAGCAATCACGAGATTCGCCCGTAAGACTTCTTTACCGTACAAATACCCTAAGTGCTAATATCCGATTCTAAAACAAATTACGGTAACTTTCCGAGATCCTAATTTATGTAGCTCCATCGCCTGTTTGTCTGTATGGTCGCCTTTTCCATGATTAGAATTTTCCATTTGTTGTCTTGATGTATCGTCTTCTGGCGTTTATGAAGAACTGGTCGACCTGTTTCTTCGTTAGTCCAGTCCACTCGGACAGTTCATACTTGTCGGTAGCCGAGGGATAAGGGTGATCCAAGTGTTCGTCGATCCACTGACAGAGCACCGCGCGCACACCACGGGAGAAGTTCTTCTGACTCCCTCGAATCTTTGGCCGTGACGAAGGAAGCACTTGCAGCTGCTGAATACTCTTTGAACCTGCATTGTCATAGATCATGACAATTGTAATTATAATTATAATTGAACAATTGAACAATCGCCGCTTAGAGATCAAAACTAATCAGTTGTACTTTCTATGGCCTTCTTAAGACCTTTCTTTTTGACCGGGCCTGGGTCGGGAGCGCCACTGAGATTTCTGAGGGGCGCTATATAAGTTCATTATAGATAGATAGATAGATGGATGGATGGATGGATGGATGGATGGATGGATGGATGGATGGATGGATGGATGGATGGATGGATGGATGGATGGATGGATGGATGGATGGATGGATGGATGGATGGATGGATGGATGGATGGATGGATGGATGGATGGATGGATGGATGGATGGATGGATGGATGGATGGATGGATGGATGGATGGATGGATGGATGGATGGATGGATGGATGGATGGATGGATGGATATGGATGGATGGATGGATGGATGGATGGATGGATGGATGGATGGATGGATGGATGGATGGATGGATGGATGGATGGATGGATGGATGGATAGATAGATAGATAGATTGAAAGATATACAGACAGACAGACAGACAGATTATAGATAGATAGATAGATAGACAGACAGACAGACAGACAGACAGATGATAGATAGATAGATAGATAGATAGATAGATAGACAGACAGACAGACAGACAGACAGACAGACAGACAGACAGACAGACAGACAGATAGATAGATAGATAGATAGTTATGCATGTAAACACCCCTTATCGAAACAAAAGAGTTTCTAATCAACAAGAATAGTTAGAATGGCTTTTCTCTGTTTAGCATCTCTTGACAACCCCTTTGACTCGACGCAGCGCTCGTGAATATCCTTTATAATATGTTAAATATCATTAAGATCTAGATTATCACTTCAGTTAGCAAATGGTGCACAGTAATCGAGAGTAGTCACCAGTGGAGGGCCCACGCACACAAGCAGAACCAACCAACGGATTCCAGTCGATCGCTGACCGATTGTATCATTTTCAGAGTCTCTGGAGTCTGACCAAGTTGGTCGGTAGGGTGGAGTGACGACAAGGGTCTTATGCTACATCCGAAGAATTTTATAAACCCACAGAACTATTGGGAACATCACCCTGTGTTTTATGCTATGCCACCACCATCTCCGCCAAGCAGTGTTTAATCTAGACACCTTTTGGGGGGGAATTCCCCCCAGGATTTATGTTTCCCCCCAGAGGCCAGCAATGTTTTAATGTAGATACCTTTGGGGAGGGGAAATTCCCCTCCCAGCAGGAGATATATGAAAGGTTTTGAGAGGTGAATTCCTAAAAAAAAGTCGTAACATTTTTCATGGATGATTTTATGAAGATTTTGCGGAAAAAGTGGGAGGAATGACTAAAAAAGTCATCTACTTTTTTTCAAGATGAAATTCCCCAAAAAGTCGTTGGATCTGATGACATTTCCAAAAAAAGGTCGCCCTTGTTGGTCCCCCACAAACCTTGTTTCTCCCCCCTCCCCATAAGAGGGGGACGAGATTAAACACTGCCAAGCATCCTTAATGGGTAGGGTGGAGTGACGCCATTAGCATTACATGTATGTTATGTAAATGAAGCTACAGTAAGACTGAACATATCATGACTAGCAGTACCGCATAGAGACCTATGAATTTTAATTACATTTTGTTTTGATATCATTTAAATATTAGAGGGGCAATTCATTTACTTAGCCTCTGCATATGTCCGCTCCTTCACCCTCTGTTCTTCTCAACGACAGTGTACAGTCAGTGTAGGCCCTACTTATTATAGCGGAGTTGGCTCTGCCAATAAATCTGCTTTCAAATACTCTTAATTGCTCGAGTGATCTGCAACTGAGCATGTCAGTGACGCCATTCTTCACTGCACAGGGTCTCCCCCTCCTTCTTCTTTCTGAGCTTCTGTAACCATCATTCACAACTCAGTGTAGCGTCTTCGAAGGTCTACACTTGTTCAAAAACAGGAAACTATAAATGAACTAGTGTATTTGCCCGCCATATTATGACGTCATATTATAGGCCTATATGTATCGTTGGTTATCGCCGTCGTCAAGACCGCCGTCGTCAAGGTTTAGGCCTATGTTTCACAATAGAACAGAACCCGTTTGTGACGTAGCGTCCCCCGACAGACGGACACTATATGGATATTATATGTATAGATGTTATTTCATGGTTGAACCAGTGGGAGCTGCCTCTATATATGGGATTGTCGTGCATTTGTGCCTATTGCTTTTCCGCTGCTGCTTCCAACGATAAATACCCTAGGCTGTATACCCTGGATGTTATCCTCAGTGCTCAGACACAATTGAAACTGCCCTACACAATAACGAGGTAATTAACTATATTTAATTAATTAAGCCGAAACGATTATTTACTTACTGGGCTCGGTTTTATTGGCAGCAGAGCAGGCAGCCACAAAGTATAGCCAGTCGTAGACACTTCCCTCCTGCTCCTCTGAAAATTTATGCAATGAATTAATGCAATGGAAAATCCAGGTACCACTTGACGAAGACGCTCATTTGGATTAATTTACCGAACCCTTCATATGCGAAAAGAATCTGTATATGCTTATAAAAGCACTGGTGGCGATCTTGAAATGGTGGGAGATATTTTAGCCCTGAAGTAAATAACCCCAGTTTAAACCCCAATAGGCAATAATAACCCCATTAAATTACATCTAACAGTTAAGCAAATGAAGAAAGTATTTGACATGAATAGCAGTTTAGATAAGTGAGTTAATAACCCTGCCAGCATCTCCATGGGCACTGGATGGGACCCATAAGGGCTCTATAGGGTCTCACTTAGTAATTTAGGTCCTATGTGGGCTCTATATGGGCATACTGGCAGAGAAGAAATATTGTGTGCGACCCCGCGCAAATAACTGTGACAGTAGGCCTATCAGTTGCTGTTGTCGGGGACGATTTGCAATATTCTAGGATTGCTATCCTTGCCAGAATACTATGCTCATCGTTTCCTTGGGGCCATCCATATATTACGTACGCAAAAAATCATATTTTCATACCCCCTCCCCTTTTGCACATCATACATTTTGTGGACCCCCATAGGGCCTACGTACGTACATCTAAGCTTCTCTAACCCAACATTTACAAAAGTTAATTAGCTAAAGTCATCTATCAGACATTTATTTTACCATAGGCTACTAATATTTTTGTTAAACATCATATTTGCTAGCTAAAATTTGCTAAATGTTATGATAAAATACTAACAACACTAACACTTACATTTAAAAAAGTTTTAATACTACTATTAACAGGGCTGTTACAGTAGGCCCTAGTGGTAAAATTAGAGGTGAGTAGGCCTAGACGCTACCGGTTAGTTTTCCGAAACAAATTAGAGGTGAGTATACGCTACAGTATTTTGTGAGTATACGCTATAGTATTTTAATATAAATAAATATAAATATTTTGTGAGGTGAGTATACGGTCTCTAGAGGTGAGTACACGCTGTATACCCGCGTATACCCTCGACCACAGCCCTTCTACCATATATAATTATATATATATATAAATTTTATTATTTTATATAAATAATAAGTTGCTGCATTTGTCGCCTCAAAAGACCATGGAGATATTCGGGATCTCGGGTGGTAGCTAACGGTGTTTATTTTTAAAGCTGCGATGCCATCCTTCAGTCGATTGCTTAATTAGCAACCTAATTAAATGCTAACTAATCTTTTAAGTCAATACAGATTCTACACAAGCCTGATTTTAGGTAAGCCGACTGGATCTGATAGGCCCCTATCTGTATTTTAGTTACACACACGCAACATTAAGTAAGGCCATACACCTCTTGTATGCTTTGATTGTGCTGTATTTTGAAATTCCACCAGCTTAGCAATATCGTTCTGTATTTATTATGTAGCCATATCCTACCGATCTCGTCTTTCAACTCCGGTCTGAGTTCCTTGGCTTCTGACATGTATTCTTGGACGATAGTAGCAGAAGGCTCTGAAAGATCAGAATACGAATAGCGTATTAAAGTCAGGCTAACACTTGCAAGTACTTTATTTCCAAGTACTTGGTTTTCAAATACTTTATTTCCATTACTTTATTTCCAAGTACCTTATTTCCATGTAGGCCTACTTCATTTCCATGTACTTCGTTTCCAAGTTCTTTATTTTCAAGTATTTTATTTCTAAGTACTTTATTCTTAAGTACTTTATTTCGAAGTACTTTTATTCAATTCTTTGATGACTTGCGTGCAAGCCGTCGTTGGAGCTGATGATCTGTTAGGTAATATAGTAACTACAATATAATAGTTTTATTTTCTGAATTCCGGTAGAAATATTTTTCACGGATAACATAATTTATGATGTAGCGTCTATTTATCTTCAAGATATACCATGTTTGGTTGCTAACAGCAGTTGCTCTCTTGGCGTTATATAACACCACAATGAATGTAAGTATGAAGGGATGTATGCATACATGCATACACATTACACAAACACATGTATGCAAACGTGCATATACACACATACAAATAAGTACATACATACATACATGGACACATACATGAATGCATACACACGCATGTACTTCTTCACTTACGTACGTGCCATTCTATAATTATGAGGTTAGTTGTATTGTTTACATTTCGAGTGTTTTGTTACTTCTCTTAAGCTGAAGTAACGATATAAATTATAGAGGGCTAGTTGTATATTATATAGGCCCTAAGCCCAAATTATAGCGGTAGGTAAACTAGGAAGTCTCCTGGGATTTAGGAACTGCTTATTTCGTGTCCTGGGATTTAGGAACTGCTTATTTCGTGGGAAAACAATTAAAACTTCAAAGCAGCGCTAGTTCTACAGTTGCTAATCTGAAATAATGCATGAACAAATGCTATTATTATGTCAACAACAAATTACCTGGTTTAAGCTTTAGCAAATCTGCTTATTACAAGTGTCAAATGTAGGCTAGAACTATACGTTAGTTTTCTATTTTGCCATTCCCAAATTTGAACAGTTTAAGATACTTTTATATAAGTGATGCTTGCGATTGCACATTTATCAAAGTAATGTACCAAAAATTACTAAATAAAATTAATTTGGTAACTCACTATCACATACATCGCTCTTATTTGCGGCACGATGATCTATTCAGTAGCGAACTGGCTCTGCAATCCAACGATTGCTGTTTCGATTCTGCTGAATATAGACTCCGCGCGTGAAGACCCTTAATAAGTCCTTCGAGCATACGTGTCTCCCGCCTCAAAATTAGATTCTCTGACGATGCACGTTTAGTAATTGCAATAAGATAAATATCTAAAGTATATGCGAGCTCTTTGAATGTGCTGCCACGGATAAGTTTAACAAAGGATAGGCTATAGACCGCCAGGCTTCCAAAACAGGGCTTAAAATTATGTAGGCCTATATGTAACCTGCTGTGGCCTAGTTTGTTTAGAGTCGCTTAAATAACTTTACATTACAGAGTAACTGTGACCTACATTTAACATTTCTGTCGTATTATCTTTGAAGATTGCGTTCGTGCACCCTGCCAATCAGTTTTCTATTCTGTGACTAATTTTCCAGACACTCAAATTCATTTGCTTACGCGCTGACATGATTCGCATAATTAACCATTTTTAAAGAGTTATTAAGTATTTTAAAAATAGTTGTCGTAAATAAAAACTTCGGGGATTTAAGCTTATTTTATATTTCAATAGTACATATCGACGATAGAGGTTTGAGAATAGGCTATCATATTATGAAACATACTCGCCTTGGGCGTTAATTAATCGTGTGGCATAGGCCCTATCGATATATAGGCCTATGTCACTCTTCGTAGGTATCAGTTTTAAGGAGTTTTAGAATAGACCCTACTCAGTCAATGGTCTAATGCGAAAAGAGGCAACAAAATGTCGATTTTTCAAAGCCGTATAATTTATTACATTAAGCAGACAGAACACCTCTGTTAAAGCCATACAGAAAAAACAACGACTTATTAAGCGCAATTCAACTTATAACAACAGAAAACAACGAGTCGTTGTTCAGAAGTCCTAAAAAGTTCATCTGGCTGTAGGCCTATGTTAGTGAACTGGTTAGACAGTTGATTAATGGTGTCGTGTTTTTAATAACTACCGAGTTAGCAAACATCGTTTATTAATTAAACAGACCCACGGTAGGTTGTGTAGGCCTACAGCAAATTCATAGAAGAAAATGAGAATACGAGACCTGCTTTCAGTAAGAGTATACGAAATTAGTCTGCCCAGTCCATTAATTAACTTTTTGCAATTTCCCTATTTCCTAAACCGAATACAACACGATAGGCCTATAGCCTCCAGAAATTCAGCCAAATCGTAATGGCCACGCTTTATGCAGATTAAACTCTTAAAACCCTTTGCAGCTCTGTATAGGTGCGTCATCGACGGATACCTCTAGCTTCTCTGCATCCTCTCTATATAGTGTCTTTTGCAATGAAACTCGGATCTTCGTTGGAAATCTCTGGAACCCCTCTGACGTGACACAGCGCTCCAGAATAAGCTGGTGCCATGATATTAGGTTTCTAGTAGCGCTTTATAAATTCGGAGTTTACAATTACGATTACGATGACTCGTTAGGTCTTTTGAGAAGGTTAACTGTCGGTACTGCTTGATGATCGAGTCGGCGTCTTCTTGAAATAATTAATTATAAAATTCATCCAATGTTAGAGTCCACACGAAACTATTGTTCGATGCAAGTTGCGCTATGTGTGGATTTGGTAATACTACCCTCGACTGGTGAACCAGTCTACCTGCCCATACGTTTCATTCTTGTCCATTGATCTTTCCACTCCACAACTTTCGACGACCGCAAATCGCTTTTGAGAATCGTCTGTGGTCATACGTTTCAACCTATAGCCTAGATTTTCTCTTTGTCGCAAATCCTTCTAAGACAAGCGTCGATACAACAGGTGACTGACTGTCTCGAATCTGTCCTGTGACACTGAGTGTGTACAGAGTCCTTGTCTGGGACACCCGTCTCCTACCGGACCAGGAAATTAACGCAGCCTCATCAACAGATTTGTGTGCGGTAATAACATACGAAACAAATATCACACCAATAGATATGATTACTTTGCGCAAATACATGAAAATAAAAATTTTACATAAACCAATTAACGATAAGCTTACAGAGATTTAAAAAACAGCAAGTAGGCTATACTTACCACCTACCTTGTGGCAATACATTTTGTACTGAGCTAAAATCACGAATTGCAGATTGGACGAGTTAGAG
This sequence comes from Allolobophora icterica, assembly GCA_963556255.1. Lineage (NCBI taxonomy): Eukaryota > Metazoa > Annelida > Clitellata > Crassiclitellata > Lumbricidae > Allolobophora > Allolobophora icterica. Next base: position 16,163,210 of record OY744607.1, on the reverse strand, counting down.
ATTGCTTATTCGCGGTATAGCTTCAATTCACTGAATTAAAGTCACAAACTGTCAAAAGAAATTAAATCTTTACCACTCCCACTGAGACTTACAAACCACTCTATGTAGAGCGAACAATATACAAATAAGATTTTGTGTTTATAAATATATATATATATATATATATATACTCAATTACTCATATAGGCCCTATATGATTATCCATAATTTTATATTATGTCTATATATATGTGTATATATATGTAATATATATATATATATATATATAATGTATATATGATTGCGCTGATGGTTCAGAATATGAATCTATATTTATATATTACAAATATATGTAACACATGCTTGATATGTTTGCCTATGAGATTAAGGCGTGAGCACTGACATGATCCCCTTATTAAGTCTTTGCCAAGGGTAATTAAAGGCTATATTCGTTGAACCGCGAAGATCAGTTCCCGCTTAACAACTGACGTAACAGCCACGTGAAGTTTAAGCCACTCCTTCTTTGTCTATTTGCATTGCTCGTCTAAATCGAGGAAAGTGCCATGGGATTATGTTCAAGGTGTCATATGTTCCAAGCAGTAATTGCTTGTTTATTAGAGTTTATTACTTAATACAGTGCCTTTTATTGTCTCACAAGTGCTAGCACATCTTGTACTATAGTACTCGAAACCTTACGTCTAAAGGCACGCAGTTTTCTGACCACATAGAACAATCGAATAAAACTCTATGACTCTAAAATGTAGCCCATTGAAATCTCTTAGAACCACATATGATTTACGTCAGGAGTCTTATTCAACGGTGCCTATATATAAAGATGAAATCCGTACTTCAGGACGGTCAGGTTGTTGAGTTAGTGTCAGACGACTTTTTTTAAGCTCTCGAATGATGGGGCCTCCATTGATAACGAGTATTCCGACTTGACAATTGCTTAGTAAAGAATAGCAGTGTTGAGGTGTTGGTGATTTTTTGGGTCATGGTCTCGGTCTTGGTCTTGAGGTTCAAAGTCATGGTCTTGGTCTTGAGGTTCAATGTCTTAGTCTTGGTCTTGGTCTTGAGGTTCCAACTCTTGGTCTTGGTCTTAAAGTTCAAAGTCTTAGCCTTGATCTTGGTCTTGAGGTTAAAGGTCTTGTCAACAAGACTGGTTTTGTTGTATTTGAATCATCATCATCATCATCATCATCATCATCATCATCATCATCATCATCATCATCATCATCATCATCATCATCATCATCATCATCATCATCATCATCATCATCATCATCATCATCATCATCATCATCATCATCATCATCTCCGTTGAGTTACTCAATCAGTAGCGTGGCGCAGCTTAGAACAAGACACCGTCTTCAGCTGTTGACTTCTTATACTGTGAAGCTGAATGGTTCAATGAAACCGCACCAGAGTCATTGATCTAAACGTCTAAACAACGAATCTAGGAACGCCCTGCTATAACTCACACGGATCCTTCTAACACAGACTAAACCTGTCCCTGACGCCACTTAAAAGCAGACGAACGTTTACCTCTTCACTCTCCCTCGATGCCAAGCGCCGACTTTTCTCAAAGCTCTCGCCCTCTGCACTGACCGGTCGCCATCATGCACCACCAACCAATCTCCGTTCACAGTCAGTTTCAATGCCATGTTGAAATCCGAAAGCAAAGCCAGGAAAACCAGGGAGGTGAGCAGAGGACGCGTTTACGGAACCGTAATCGTCATGTCCGAGATGTTCCCGATCCGACAATACAAGAACACGGTAGACTAGAAGGAGAAATAGAAAGGCGGAGAAAAGTCAGTTTTCCGTTTAATTGTGATCAGATGGCTGTGGAAATCAAGACTATTGCGACACGATGCGTTAAACCTCACCTAGGCTACTTCTTCTGAGATCTCATGCTGGAACACCTTCAAATAGTTTCTTGTCTACCAGACGCTATATGAATTGACAAAGACAATACAATACAATACAAGACGTTCATAGTTCATACATGCGGATACTGGAAGGATTGAGGCGTTGACCTTGCTGTTGGCATGCCTTTGTAAATCGTGTGTCCATCACATAAAGGCAACACATCATAGGGTTGAGTTAAGGTCTGCTCTCACCAAGGACATGTGACGCACCTATAGCTCGCACTCTTGCATGCTCTCTCCTCGATGAAGCCACCTCGGTTTTGCAGATATATCTTCAATCTTGAACTCGGCAAGCTTTTAACGCATCCGAAATTTCTGACTCACATGGTTCTGCATTCATCTTCTCGGATTAACGTCTTAGCCCTACGCTGTCAGTTGCATTGGCTTCCTGTAGAATTCAGAATGAACTTTAAACCAATATGTCTTACAACAAGATTTCTACCTCCCTCCAACCACTGCTATCTCCTTACATCCCTCCGCGATTTAGCGCACCTCAGACTCGCATTTCTGTGTAACATTACGCGCATTAAAAATTTATAATAATAAAGATAACAATATGAATTCATGTAAGAAGCCAATTAAATACATCGGAGTCTTCACGAGGTAATGCGGTTTTTGGAAGAGCAGAAACTCCAGATAACGATGATTTCTTTGTTATCCGTCAAGTCATAATCACACCAGCGATGTTCATTAAGAATTCACATAGAAAACTACTTTACACGTCATCATGGGAGAATTGCTCATGAAAATAGTTGATGAAAAATATCTCAGGTAAACATCTCGCGTAAACAACTAGCGCAGTGCTTCCCAATCTTTTTAGGCTACGGAACCTTTTGAAATTTTTTGACGCAACCCCGACCTAAACAAAGCATATACTGATGCAATACTTTAAACAGTGATCCAGGTATGTACAGTTTAATCGATCAAAGTTAGACTAGAAATTGTTTAAAATAAATTTTCTCATGGAGCCCTAGCTTGTCTTCACCTCGGAGTCTGATTTATAATTTGAAAACACATTCAAATGACACGTCAAATTGCTTTATGGAACCATTGTCTTCCCCTCACGGAACCCTAGCGTTCCGCGGAACCCACTTTGGGAAACACTGATCTAGCGCATGGATTGAGGCCCACAGGCATTCAACCCCTTTGCATTTCAAACGACCAATAGGCTATCAACAGACGCGGAATATTTCTAAATACAGATGAGAAAAGAACTAAGTTTAAAGCATCCTATACGCTCTATTTTCAATAGCAAAGCAGCATACGTAGGATTGCATGTATACAATGGGTCAAAAACAAAGCTTTAATCAGCCTAAAGCGGCCAATAAAACAAAGCTCTGCAAAAGTTAATAAATCACGATATTTGCCTCTTATCGTACTGGCGCCAAACAGCAAATAATGACAACGGAACAGTAAAGCTAAGCAACAAGCAGTATACATATATGTGTGTGCTTACGTCTGCTGACGTCATATGATTAGATTACAGTGTACATATGTCTGCCTGTCTTCTTTGGTGCGTCTGTGTGTTAGGCTCTGTGTAATTGCATGTATGTATGTGCGCGTGCATGGTGCTTGTGCGCGTATGTGGGTGTGTAGGTGTGTGTAGGCGTGTGTGTATGTATGTATGTATGAATGCATGTAGATATGAGTGTATGTATGTATGTATGTATGTATGTATGTATGTATGTATGTTTGTATGTATGTATGTATGTGGCATACATGTATGTATGGATTTATGTTCATCCACTTATACGTATGCATGTTTCTATCAAGACACTTAATGCTGCTCCTTTAAGATACATGTATATCCCATAAAAGCGCTGAATATCGTTGTATCTGTGTGTCTGTGCGTCTGCATGCCTATGATCTGTGTCGCTATGCGGCTGCGTATCTATACATCTGTATCTATGTATCTGCGTATGTGTAGCTGTGTATGTCCACGTATATGCGTGTCAATGTGTCTCCCAGTTTCTGCATGCATTGATCTGTGTATGGTTCACAACATAGCAAAACAACTATTCACCGTAGATTCGTTCCGCCTGTTGAACGATTACAAATGTAAAGTAACCGGGCATTTATATAGCTCATTTGAAGAAAGAGATTCTTTTGCACGACTGAGGTTAACAATTAGCCGACGTGTCTCAGGTATCGAATCTGCGACCGGCGATGACAAGTACAGAACTCCTCCGTTATAGCACGTGAA
>OY744607.1:15914100-16151600 GCA_963556255.1 Allolobophora icterica | reverse complement strand
CAAGGAATGCGATTGAACTAAAGACGAGTATGTAGCACTGCCAGAAAACAAAATGGCGGACAAAATGGCGGACAATTATCTTCAAATGGTTAAAAAACAAAATGGCGGACAAAATGGCGGTCAGTCTGGAGTAGTGTTTTCTTGGTCAAAGCATGCAAAGGAAGTAACATTCTATATCATTCACTGATGTTATTACAGTTTAACCATCATTATTTACATGACATTTTTAGTAACCTGTGATTGCAGTTTGACCATTTTATACATTAGGTACACAATATTCGTGTTTCGTGACTTGACTAAAGCTATTTCAAGCATTGTTGCAGTCAATGCAATTGCACATAAGTGTACATGGCAAGTTCACATTTCGACAGCAGCAGCGCTTGGTGTTACATGAATCAACTTTGCATGATTTACAGTAGACAAACTCTAGACACGACTGGGGCACCGGACCAATTGTAGACCGCACTGATACGAGAACACCTTCTTCATCCACACTCCATCCTGATGAGGCTGGTGTCGGAGCATCAATGTGTGGAAGATAGGCCTTTTCCCAAATGGCAGTTTGGTAATGAGCACGTCTAATATGCTGCCTGATTATGTCACTGCATGGTGAAGAGAATTAGTCTTTTAGTTTCCCCGAACATAATATATCGTGCCTCATTGCATGTCTTGACGTTGTCATTTGTTTTACACAATCTTACCACAAATTCCTCTGCATTTGCTGTAGCTTTTCTGATAGGGGAATGTCCCCAAAGTCGAAAGTAAACGAGAACTTTCCAAGTAGGTTTTCCAAACATTATCTTTGCTGATCCCTGCTAAATATGATGTCATATCACATCCAGTTGTTCAATGAAAAGCCAATATATTCGTCCCCAGTTGGTCCTTCATACTTAGAGCAATTGTGTGAATTGGAATGAACTTCCGCTTTGCTGATGTTCCTGCCATCACCCACATCTCATCATATTTAATGCGTTGAAAGCTGAATAGAGAGCAAGAAATTCTGCCAATTTTCCGGCAACGGAACACTTCTGCACTCTATACAGCGGAGTGGCCGTGATGTCTTACACCGCTTCTGTCTGGTTCTACTTTTTACTGACAATGCCCAGTATCGATCGAAGACAATATCGACCCTCTTTTAGCCAATCGAAAGTTCCTTCACAAGTGTAACCACTGTATCTGCCAGGTCACCAAATGTCTTTGCGCTCGGAGGTTCCCTATTACTTGAACCATTGCTTGTCCGTCAATAATTAAAAGGTAGCCTCTGTTAGAGAAATGCTGAATGGAACATTCTACTTTTTCAGTGAGCATCTGCAACAGTGAGGCCTTGTCACCCGTTCTCATTTCTTGCAATGCCTGAAAACAAGGCTGATCTGGCTGCATTCATATCCATTCAGCTTTCAAAAGCCATATTATGGCGATCTAGATGTAGTTGTTGCTGGTGGTTTCTTGGAAGAAGATAAAAAAGGTATTGTCTACTGCCAGTTCTGATGTGTCTACTTAGCAGCAACATACGAAGAAGCTGATACCAGAATAATGGTACATGCTACGCAGGCAAACATAAAAACCGTGTTCCTTTGTGCAAGAGATACAGACGCCATTCTGCTATTGCTGCATCACTATCAACGCTTTAAATGTGATGAGGTGCGGGTGATGGCAGGAACATCAGCAGAGCGAAGTTCATTCCAGTTCACACAGTTGCTCTAAGTATCAAGGACCAACTAGGGACGAATATATTGGCTCTTCACTGAATAACCGGATGTGATGTGACATCATATTTAGCAGGGATCAGCAAAGAAAATGGAAAGTTCTCGTTTACTTTCGACATTGGGGAACATTCCCCTATCAGAAAAGCTACAGCAAATGCAGAGGAATTTGTGGTAAGATTGTGTAAAACAAATGACAACGTCAAGACATGCAATGAGGCACGATATGTTATGTTCAGGGAACTAAAAGACTAATTCTCTTCACCATGCAGTGACATCATCAGGCAGCATATTAGCAGTCTTGTTGTCCTCGAGACCAAGGTCTTGGTTTCGAGTGCACTCGAGTTCGCTTTTAAAAGTCTTGGTCTTGGTCTTGAGACCAAAAGTCTTGGTCTTGGTCTTGAGGTTTGAGGTCTTGACAACAAGACTCCATATTAGACGTGCTCATTACCAAACTATCATTTGGGAAAAGGCCTATCTTCCACACATTGATGCTCCGACACCAGCCTCATCAGGATGGAGTGTGGATGAAGAAGGTGTTCTCGTATCAGTGCGGTCTACAATTGGTCCGGTACCCCAATCGTGTCTAGAGTTTGTCTACTGTAAATCATGCAAAGTTGATTCATGTAACACCAAGCGCTGCTGCTGTCGAAATGTGAACTTGCCATGTACACTTATGTGCAATTGCATTGACTGCAACAATGCTTGAAATAGCTTTAGTCAAGTCACGAAACACGAATATTGTGTACCTAATGTATAAAATGGTCAAACAGCAATCACAGGTTACTAAAAATGTCATGTAAATAATGATGGTTAAACTGTAATAACATCAGTGAATGATATAGAATGTTACTTCCTTTGCATGCTTTGACCAAGAAAACACTACTCCAGACTGACCGCCATTTTGTCCGCCATTTTGTTTTTTAACCATTTGAAGATAATTGTCCGCCATTTTGTCCGCCATTTTGTTTTCTGGCAGTGCTACATACTCGTCTTTAGTTCAATCGCATTCCTTGACCCCGAAAACGTTAACTTAGACTCTAAAATCATGTTTCCATCACATACATGGCTTTACTCATAGCAATTTGAAGATATTTGGCCGCCATTTTGGCCGCCATTTTGTTTTCTGGCAGTGCTACATATTTGTCTTTAGTTCCATCGCATTCCTTGACCCCGAAAACGTTAACCTAGACTCTAAAATCATGTTTCTATCACATACATGGCTTTACTTATAGCCATTTGAAGATATTTTACCGCCATTTTGTCCGCCATTTTGTTTCTGACAGTGCTACATATTTGTCTTTAGTTCCATCGCATTCCTTGACCCAGAAAATGTTAATTTAGACGCTAAGATCATGTTTCCATCCCATACATGACTTAACTTATAGCCATATGAAGATAGTGGCCGCCATTTTGGCCGCCATCTTGTTTTCTCATGCAACCGCTAAAAATCCAGCTTGCTAACCGCGATTTTCGTTTTCAGCAGGGTCAAATTAGTCTAGAAACGCCGGTTAGCAAATTGTTACATGATTTGCTTCTAAGAGTGATTTCTAGAGCCTTTTTTAAATTCCAAGCCTAGACTACAGGGACAGAGACAGGGGCATGGATGCAGAAACTGGGATAGAGTGCAGCTCCTGGAATTAAAACAAGGTGGAAAGCAGAGAGTGCATGAGACAGAGGCATGCAGGGAGACTGAATAGGGCAGGCAGGGAAGCAGATAGCCAGCATGAATGTGTATATGTTACAGGCAATTCGTTAAACCAGGGATTTTGTAAAATGCCTGAAATTTTTAGGCAATTTGTAAAATCCCTGATTCACTCAGGCACTTTACAAAATCCCTGAAAAAACCAGGGATTTTGTAAAATCCCTGAAATCAGAAGACGAAAATTTGACAGATTGCCTGAAATGAAAATGACGAACATAATCGAAGGTTATCATGCAAACAAACCCTATTTTCAATGGTTTATCATTTTTGTATGGTATTTTATTTAAAGTTCAGTTCTCAAGTTGTAAAACCAGGGATTTTGTAAAATGTATGAAAGTTTATTATGCACACAAACCTTATTTTTAAAGGGTTAGCATTTGTACATGGTATGACCATAGGCCTATATTTTAAGTTCAGTTCTCAAAAGTAGTTTTTCTGTTTTCACACGACATACTAGAATGACATCGACTGTTACACTTGACTTATTAATTATTAATTGACAGATTAATTTTTCATGAGAAAGTGAAATTGTCGAGCCAGATTAACAATCCGGTGTTAATCCGGCTCGACAACTTCACTTCCCCTTTGAAAAATTTGCACCTATTTGTCTTGCAGCGTCCAGCGAACTTTGAAGTTGCAGGAAAACTGAAGTTACTGATAACTCACAAATTAATTAACAATAGGCCTACCGCTCGACAACTTCACCTTTCCTTTAAAAATTTGCACCTATTTGTCTTGCAGCGCCCAGTGAACTTTGATCATCTATTTCCTTATAATTCACAGCAATTAGAAGTTGACCGAAATAGCTACGACTGGCTGAGGACTGTGGTCAGATGAATACCCTTGCTATAAATTAAAACCCAGCCAGCACTATTTCATTTCTGGTTTTCCTTTGGTTAGGTCAGTTCTAAAATTAATCTGTCAATTAAAAATTAATAAATCAAGTGCAACTGTCGATGTCATTCGAGTAGGGGAGACTGGGGATGAAAGTAACACGGGTTGAATGTAACAATAGGGTGGTTCTGACTTTCATGGGAAAAAATTAAAATTGTGTTTTCTTGACTTTCCGCTTTTAGTTGTGTTCCAATGAATATAAAAGAAATTTGTGCAAAGTTATAGAACATTATCTTGTCATTTAGGGGTAGCTCAATAACATTTAAATTTGACATAAAGGTATTTTAAAAGAAATTTTTCCATTATCCATCATTTTTTATATTTTCTTTACCTAATGAAACAACAATGTTTAATTGTTGTTATTATTAAGTGAACAAACTGTTAAAGTAGTAGTTCTAAATAATTTCAATTAATTAGCATGACTTTATGTCATTATGTAATAATAATATATGGCTCACAAATCATTTGCTGAAGTTTATTTTGACTCAAGCATTTCTTTCTTGCATTCTGGAAAGTTGCTTCTGTGATCATGCACTACTTGAAACAGATATTGTTTCTGGTTTTCTTTGTAATTATGGAATTGTACTCTTCAATCAAAGCAACTCCGCTTTCAGCATTGTCATTTACAACTTGTAGATGATGAATAATTTCTGAGGCAACTTTATAATCATCTTGAAGTTCCCATGTTTCAGGATCGCTTTTCAGGAAATCACTAGAGATTCTTAGCCAGTCAAAAAATAGCATGGAGTTCATTGTATCTTCATTGTATGTTCATTGTATGTTCATGACCACAGATTTCTGAATATTTACCTACATTCTCTTAGGAGGATCATCTTGGCCTGGTCGCTCGTGTAAAGCTTTCACCATTGCTTGTTTGGACTTGGCTGTCATTGCCAAATCAAAAAATGCCAAAGCCACGAGCTCCTCACTAACGTTCCACAGATGACCTGCAAATTCATTGCTGGCTACTTTGGAGAGAGCTGGATTTTCTTGTTGATAGCTAACCAGAGTTTTCAGTAAGCATGAATCATTCCAGCAACAATTTAGCAACAGTGGCTGCCTGTGCTTCTCCTGTGCAAGAATGTAGCTTGGTAACTTGAAGAAGTTGGCTTTCCCCAACATCAGATAAATGACAGGTAGACGGTCATCCAAATGTTTGCCTGTCAGATCCGGAAGGAATTATCATCCAAGTGCACAACCAGTGTAGATGATGTAGTTGTTTTAAATATATCTTTTAATTTCTTAGCAGTTTCTTCTCGATATTGTTCTCGTTCTCTATGTATTGAAGAACGGCTGATTTTCAATTTGTCTACATTGTGGCCTAGACTCTGAGCTGCAGCTGCTAACACATATGTTGTCTTCCTGTCACTTAACTTTGTCCTGTCCAAAGCTGCTGCCAGTCTTGATGTCACAATATTTTTTTTAGGAGTTTTCCTTTTCACTAAATTTACATTTTGACTGCCACCATCTTTGCATTCTTCAGTTGAATCATCACTACTAGAGGTTTCAAGAATAATTCTCTCATTCATGGCTTCCAAATATTGATCTTCTTTCTGCTTTCTCTCCATGCCTGATCTTTGCCTTTTAGTTGCCCTCATTTCTTTTGAAGTAAGTACCATGTCAAGTGGTCCCATACAACAACGGCGACCTCTTTCTCTTTGGGCAAGCAGACACTCTTTGTCGTCTTAGATTTTGATTATGTTTAAGGCATCTAAGTGAGCAATGTCAAATAAATTATCTAAGGCATCAACAAATTCTGTTTAATTTTTTTTGCTGAGGCTCAGTTTTCCTGTTAACATTTTTCTTTAATTTTATCCAAAAATAATTACTAATCGTAACTGTAACCGTAAAACTGAAACTATCTTTTGGATGCACAGTTATTAGGCTATGTTAGACAAGCTCTGATAACTTCAACCTCATTGAGCTACCTCTAAATATTGCTCAAATCAGCTCATATTTGGCCAGATTTATTTTAGTATGTACTAGAACAAGATAATAAGCGGAAATAATAACATTTCAAAATTTCAGATTTCAGAACCACCCTAATGTAACAAGCATCGCAGCGCCGTTACTGGAGAGCAGGGAACCAGCTTATATTGATCCAAATGTGGATCAACTCGAAAAATCAACGCCAACAAAATTTCTGAGCAGGATTCAAAGAAATAAATTTTATATAGATAAAACAAATTTTTTTGGCATGAAAGTGAGTTTCTGCCTTTTTTCTTATTTTTCTCGTGGCTCACTGTATTCACGTTTTACAATTTTTACTGAGTGCCGTGATTACAAGAGTTATCATTCAAGCAGCGTCTGTGTGAGCGGTATTACCGTAAGTAAATGCTTCCCAAAGATATAAAATAAAAACTAGAGCCAGGTAGTAGCGGGGTTGGATGTAACAAATCAACTGGGGTTAGTTGTAACATGTTACAACCTGCCCCTATGTATGCTACAGCAAAGCCCAATGAATGTTTAACTGGTAATAGTATCAGTATGATTGTAGGTTTATGAATGAATAATTTTATTTAATATAACATGGAAGAGTCTTCTCTTAAAAACGAGGAATTACAAGCGTAAAAGTACAAAAAGGTATGACCCCTCTGGAAACAGTGCATGAAGGGACAAATAGAGTTACTAATGGAAATGAGTCATGTCGCTCTGTTGCAAAGGAATTTCTAATCTGTCATGTCACGCTGTACCGATTTATAAAAAAAGGAGTCACAAAATGGCGGCAATGTCAATATAGAACCGAGCGTTGAATATGGAAGAAATAGACGTATCTTTTCAGATGTCGAAGAAAGTAGACAGTGTAGGCCCTATATAAAAAAATGCGTCATCCATTTACTTTGGTCTTTAACCCAGAGAAGTGAGAAAACTAGCATTTCAGTGTGCTGTGACATAGGCCTACAATAAGAGCTTTCCAGAAAACTGGCGTAGGCCTAAGTGTGAAATGGCTGGTGCCAATATTATTGGTTCTCTGGCTTTCTGGAAAGAAATCCTACAATTTCTGTCCTCACTCCAGAAGCCACAAGCATCTACAGAGCGATTGGTTGCAACAAAACTTTTGTTGTATCATTTAACGACAAATTAACAGAACTATAGATCGTTTTAAATTCGATAGCAATGACATTTGTAATATGGACGAAACAGGAGTAACCACGGTACTGCAGCCTTCAAATGTTGTAGCAGAAAAGGGGTTGAAGCAAATTGGTGCGATAACTTCAGGCAAACGAGGTACTCTATAGGCCTAGTTACTGTTGCACTTGCAGTGAATGATATTGGAAACGCAACACATCCTCTATTCATCTTTCTTAGAGCTAATTTTTATGACCATTTCATTAGAGATGGACCAGTCTGGTGTGCTGGTGCAGCGAGTAAGTCTGGTTAGATGGAGAGTTTTGTCAGTTTATGATTCACCTTGTGAAATATTATCGTAAAGCCTCAAACGAATGACCTGTGCTATTGCTTTTGGAAAATCACTCGTGACATATCTCTATCGATATATATCGACTATGCTACAGAAAATGGTATCGTTATGCTATCCTCTCCACCGCATGCCTCCCATAAACTCCAGCCCTGAGACCCCAATATCGTTACAACATGCCCCTGCTCATGTTACAAGTTACCCCGACACTGGGGTAAGTTGTAACACCCGACGACGCTCACTATTTTGATAGTCTTGGCTATATTTATTGTACGAAGCATTTAATACGTTTCCATTATATAGCCAACATGTTAGGCCTTAGTTTGATGCAAAAAGATTACAGTTTTTCTTGTTGTAAATTCCCCAAAACTTGTGAAATTCGAAATTTGTTACTTTCATCCCCAGTCTCCCCTATGTCGTGTGAAAACAGAAAACTGCTGTAGCTTTCAAGAACTGAACTTAAAATAAAATACCATCTAAAAATGTTAATCCTTTTAAAATATGGCTTGTTTGCATAATAAACATTCAGGTATTTCACAAAATCCCTGGCTTTACAACTTGAGAACTGAACTTTAAATAAATACCATTTAAAAATGATTAACCTTTGAAAATAGGGTTTGTTTGCATAATAAACTTCGATTATGTTCGTCATTTTCATTTCAGGCAATCTGTCAAATTTTCGTCGTCTGATTTCAGGGATTTTACAAAATCCCTGGTTTTTTCAGGGATTTTGTAAAGTGCCTGAGTGAATCAGGGATTTTACAAATTGCCTAAAAATTTCAGGCATTTTACAAAATCCCTGGTTTTACCAATTGCCTGTAACATATATATATATATATAGAGAAACAGAGAGTGACAGAGACAAAGATACAGAGACTGACAGACAGACAGACAGACAGACAGAGAGAGAGGCAAGCAGAGAGAGAGAGAGAGAGAGAGAGAGAGAGTACGCGCATCAGTTGGTTTCATTTCCACGCATGACAGACTAGAGCCCCTAGGGAAGAGTAAATAAACTCCAATTGCATCCTACATCTTCAAAGGAACTGTAATCTGCATATCTATAGGCAACACAAACAAAACCTGAAAGTTTGCTTAAAAATCAAAGGCATCCAAATTAAGGATAGCTTTGCTATACAGATTTGTGCTATTATCCAACTAGTTCAGTTTGCACTATTCTAATTTTTCCGTTGTTATCGGTTAAATCAATTTTATGTGAAATAATATGTTTGTGTTAAAGAATAAGGGAAGAGAGGAATGGAGCAAAACGAAGAAAGGAAATAATCAAACAATTGCCTTCAATGCATATGGAATTCATCTTCAAAAACATCAAGAACACATGCATTGAAATGCAGAAGAAATACGTATTCGAATACCTATAAGGAATTTATCTTCAAATGCATAAGGAATTTCTCTTCAGGAGTTCAGGTGCAAAAGGAATGCATCTTAAAATACATATTCGAGTGGAGGTGTAAACAGTGCTGCATAGAAGACAAGGAAAGAGGAGATGAGCCACAAATAGAGAGCAAATCTGTCAATTTCCAGCATTCTCCAAATTCAAACTGGTATAGGCAGTGCACATCACAATGTCATGACACACCCCTAAAAATTTACATCTGCTCACTTAAGTACATATATATATATATATGTATATATATATATATATATACATAATATATACTATATCATAGTAAGATGAAATAAGTATAAATATATATCATATTTACATACTTCTTCCTGGACCAGGTCGTATACAACGCATAATGAGGCCATTGTTCATGCCTATTAGATAGGGAACACGTGCATGCCAACGTTTGTTGGGACAATATTATTGATAATAATTATGCCTAATGCCTATACATGCATAGTGCATAAACAATATACACACGCGTGCCCGAACAAGCGCGCACAATTGCATATATATATATATATATATATATATATATATATATATATATATATATATATATATATATATATATATATATATATATATATATATATATATATATATATATATATATATATATATATATATATATATAGTGCACGCATTACATAATATTATTCTATATAGGCCTACATATTTATCATATATATATACACATAGTTCTATATGTATATTCGTGGGCCAAAACATATAGATAGATATGGAAATATATATATATATATATATATATATATATATATATATATATATATATATATATATAAAGTTCCATCATGAAAACCGCTCCAGACTCATTGGCCGTCTGCCGTCAGTTCCAGACTGGCGCCCACGCATTCTGCCAAACACCCACCCGGCCGAACAGGCGTCTGTGGGTCCCGTACGTATACTTCTATTGTCTGGGACTGGTGCCGTGGTAGATGCTGCAGAGGCAGACGCACTTGCATCAGCATCAGCAGCCAGTGCATTCTCCGATGAAACCAACCGAAGGCATCCGTTGTCGGTCTTTTAGAACCAAATGCGGACCAAGTGCAACCGACCCACTTAAGACCCCCTCCAGGCCCACTCCCCCACCCTCCGACGGAATCACTCACTTGCAGACACCTACATATCACCGGTGTCTTCATTCCACTTACGTTACGCAGAAGATTTACACCGCTTACCAACACGTGGTGTGCAATTCACCTGTAAACGCAGGTTGGCATTTCACTTCAATTTCACCTTCAATTTCGCCCACTTACATTACACAGGGTAAGATTTACCCCTACACGTACAACAAGGCAGCACTCTTTAAAGAGAATATATAGGTCTGCTTACAGCAAGAATCTAATGTGGTCAGAAAACTAGACTTTATACTAGGCAGCACATCAGATATATTGTGCCGATGGACAGTTAGAGATAGCGGTGTCAGGCTTCAACCCAGAGACCCTATGTGCTTCATCGCGGGATAATAATGCAAGATTCGATTTCTGTGATAATCACAATCGATATCTCGATATATTTATAGTGCCAAAAACAGTTACGTAGGCCGTGAATACCAGATTATTCACAGACGTTCACTCAAAACAAACTTGATAGGCAGGTAAGGTCAGAAGCAGTTACAGGTCAAGGTCTAAGGCCGGGCTGGCAGGCAGACAGTCAGACAGTGGATGAAGTTTAGCATTAAAGCGGCAAGAGAGGTAAGGGAAAGAGGAGAAATCAGCCTCAATCAGGATAGGATTTATGGAAATGTGTTATTTTCAGTTTGAGGGAGAGACCTGTTTAGAAATTGCAGGAGATGCAGTTTTAGTGAGTTCGTAGGATGGATCATGCAGATAATTGTTTTAATTCTGGCGGAAGTATTATACCAGAGGGGCTGCACAGCTAGGATCATGGAGCCATTTCCAAATGTTACGTATGAGTAACTGTAATTCTATTAACATATTTACATAGCGCCTCTTCAGGACAGACTAACCAGAGATGATAAGATCCCCTTGACCTAACTACGGAAAACCTGTATCGAATAAAATGGTCTTAAAACGCTTACGGAATAGAAATAAGGAAACATCAGGGAGCTCGTGTCATAGGATGCTGCTTCTTCAAGTTCGCTATATATCCTGGATCGAACGTCCAGTAGCGCCACTCCTCTCGATGCCGGGCCTCCTTCTTGGGTTTGCTATATCCGTCCACCATCATCTAGTCCAGCAGCATCGTCTAGGCATTTGTCTTGCTCTCATTCTCTCCAATGTTCCTTCCATGATAATGCTCACCAGGGAACCCTCCGTCTCAGTATGTGACCAATCCATACAATTCCTCTGCCCTTCTCTTATAGTAGTCATTAGACATCGCTCCTCTTTCCCCATTATACAGCATCTCTTCGTTTGTTTTATGCGCAGTCCAACTAACCCATTCCTCGATGTATATATTAAACAGAGGTGGTTTGAGTGGGCAATCCTGTTTACTCCTCTACCAATGACTCTTGGATCTGAATAAAATCTCCCACTTCTATTCTTATTCCGACCGTCTGACCCCTATACAGATTTCCTATTAGCTTTCCTTCTAACCCTCCAATCAGTTCCAAGTCGCCTGAGTGCATGCATCAGTTTTTCCAGTCTACTCTACCAAATGACTTCCTACATCCACAAGACACAAATAAATCTCCTGGACTTCTGGTCATACTCGAAGTTTCTTTCTGTCAACGCCCCCCCTCCGATGCTTGAGTAGGATCTCTGGTGCCTCCACCCCTCCCTAGGATGCTAGGATCCTAGGCAACCTATTCCAGAAAGTTGGACCGATCACAGCGAAGCTTCTGTGCAGCACTGAGGAAGTTCTGGCTTGGAGAACAACGAAAGAGTGAAGAAATGTTTGGACGGAAGAGAGGCGAGTTGAGTGGAGCGGTTGGATTGTACATACATGTAGCTGACGAAGTTAGGAGGGCTGGAAAGATTGGAGTGTGTTGTAGGCAAGTGATAGGACTTTATCCTCTGTTTGTTCAGGTAGCGTAAACAAGTGAAGTGATTTGAGAACAGGAAAGTACGATGTATTGTGGTTCTGGGTTTCGCGACAGTAAGAACGAGAGCATTCTGGATAGCTTGAAAGTGGTTTATTTGAGTGGTGTCTATACTCAGAAAGAGTTAACTGCAATAGTTTAGAACGGACTATGGATGTAGCACAAGTAGACTATGAAGTAGATGCGATTTTGAAATCAAATAAGCTTATAGGGTGGATTCTGCGAAGATCATGGATATGCAAGAAGCAAGACCGGGAAAGATGGGTGATATGATCGGATAAGTTGAGGTTTAGGTCGAAAATCACAAAGCTGCATACGGGAGAGTTAGTATTGAAGGTGTGGGTGGATGCAGGGTCTAAACTGAAGAACATAAAGGGATCGGGAACATTCTTGAGCTGGTCACGGTGTACCCTATAGGTATGAATTCAGTTTAAGATTGGTTGAAGCAGAGGAGACCAGATTTCATCCAAAGAATGAAAAAAGTCAAAGAAAAGAGCTATTTGGTATTCCACATTTGAGAGGACATGATTTTGATGAGGATTTCGATGTTTTAAGGAGAAATCGTATTGAATCCAGAGGATAATTTTTTCAGCAAACGCATCAAGGTTGAAAGACAGCAAGGTTGTTGATCCGTGTCAGAAAAAATTGTCTGCTATAAAAGCAGCAAAAATATCTATCTTGCTGTAACGTATGAGGTTATGGAAAGCTAAAAGTAAGGTAACGGTAAGGTAAAGAGTGCTACATGAAGGAAGGCAGACTAAAGTAAGATAAGCGTTCTTAGTGATGAACCTTTACCAGATGAGCCACTCCCTAAGTGTCGGTTCATGTTAAATAATATATTCGTGCTTATTCACAAGCTCAGTGACAAACCGCAGTAAGTTACATTGAAACATGACGGTACAGTTATTAGGATCTTATTGAACACACATCTTGGCAGCCTGTTAGGCGCTCGCTTATTTCACTGCTGCCTCCTAGGGAGTGGAAGGCTGAGTCGACCTAGAGGGGCTTGCGGGTATCGAACCGCGTCTTTCAAGACCCTATGTTCTTCATGGAAGGGTATTACCATCAGGGCTGTAGTGGTAAAATTTGAGGTGAGTATACGCTACCGGTGACCAGAGGCGCAAAAAAAAGTTGAAGACCTATTTTTAGGAATTCGTCTGAGAAAAATTTCTGAATTTCACAAATTCCCTTCAAATTTTCTGACTTTTTACGATTTCGTCTCTGAAAAAGTTGATGACCTTTTTTTTTTTAGTCATTCGCCCTAAAAACCTTTAAAAACCTCTCTTTTTTTTAAAATTTTCGTTCCCAGAGGTAAGTATACGCTGTATACCCGCGTATACCCTCCTCTACAGCCCTGAGTATACGCTCTCAAATTTCTCTAGAGGTAAGTATACGCTGTATACCCGCGTATACCCTCGACTACAGCCCTGATTACCATTCATCTACCCCCACGCCCACATTTTTTTGCTGTTGGCTTATCTAATCTAATCTAATGATTTATATAGCGCCGTCGTTGTAACGCACAATGCACCAAGACAAAGACCAGAACACAGGCCAAGAAGGATGAAGTCAGAGGCCAAGACAAAGCATCAATGGAATCGCACTCGAAGTCATAATACGTTCGGGAAGCCAAGTCTTGATCCGATAAGTGAAGCTACGGAGGGTAAGAAAGCTGAAACAATTGAATTACAAGGTCGTATGTAAAGGGATTGAGGCAGTTGGTTGCGTGGTAGTCAGATAGTCTTGTCTCTTGACGATCATTTTGGTCACTCTAGTCTATAGACATCATCTGTCAGTCATGATGCACTTTATAACTGATACTTTCGTCACTACAAGTGAGCTTTCTGCCAATGAGATCCAATCATTAGAATAGGAGATTTACAACTCCACACTTCCGATAATTAATTCCTAAGGGAAAACTCGACGAGAAGACCAAACTCTCATGCATAATCACATTTCCAACAAAATATCATTCGTCCCCTTAACAGCCACCATCTGTTGTCGACGCTCAGCCCCTTAAGCTGATCCATTCGTTAAGTTATCAACTCAAGCCGTTAATTCGTTACCGCGCCTCTTCTGTCAGTAATCGACTTAATGCAACATCGGTAAGACGACAAGGCTAATGGCATCGCCCGATGCGTGGCTTCAACAGACTAATCATTCTTATACATAAATGTTATGTTAGAGCGCTCGACCTGTGACTTGGAGAGTACGGGTTCGAACCTCACCTACAACCGCCCATCGAATATATGTCGTATGGTCGTGTGTGCACTTTTGAACTTTGAAAGGACAGCAATTTCAAATGCAATTGTATAATAATTATTGTACTGTATAAGTTTATTTTAAACAGATTAAAACATTATTCATGCTGAATAGAAGAAGTATAACAGTGGGCCTATTCTGGGTTTGTATCACGCAAGTCGGTAAGAAAAAACTTTGAGAATTAAATGAACTAAACATTCTGTTATAAGCTTACTGAATGGAGTGGAATCAGAGCAATTCAATCCTTGGTTATTTGATGCGTCGACTGTGTTCTATAAGCCTGCATGACCATGACACCTTTCGAACATTCATTTATCATTATCTTATCTTCATCTTATCTCCATCTTATCTCAATCTGACCTCCATTTTATCTTCATCTTATCTCCATCTTATCTCCATCTTATCTTCATCTTATAAAGCAAGGTCGTCTGTGGAAGTTCAGTTTGAGAGCTAATGTCTACAGATATCATGCATTAGGCTATTGCCGCTATTGTAGCCAGAAACATAAATATCTGGTAACAGAACACATCAACTGTGATCTATACACTCTAAAGTAATTGCAGCCTTCTGCACTAGTGTATTGTATTGCACTGTATTATGTTGTAGGCCTATTGCTTTGTTTCATAGGAGGGCTACTGTATTGAATTATTGTATGTTCTGTACTGTACCATAGGCCCATTTTCCTGCGTTGGCCGGATCTAGTCCCTTGTTTTACTACGACTTAGCCTGATGAGATGCTTCCCCATCCCCCAACTGCATCCCCCACTGTATCCCCACTGCATCCCCCACCGCATCTCCACTGCATACCCCACTGCATCACCCACTGCACTTTGAATGGTAGAGTATAACACATTTCTTATATATAATAGTCATAATCTGTTAACGATCCTACTACCTGTTATACGTGCAGATGCAGACGTTGGACACGGTAGTCGAGTCGTCGGAACACTTGCCCTTTAACGTGAAACGTACAAGTTCCAGCCTTCCCTGAGACGGTTACTGTGTATGGACCTTGAGCAAGTCCTTCACTCACAATTCATCAGCGCCATCGATTGTTTCTTGGTCATTAGAAAGAGGCACCTAATATATATGCGTAATGATAATAACAGCAAATGCAGTATGCGCTACCAAAGTAGCTGCGCAAACGACCAGGGATCCTTAACGTTTGTATTCACTGCACTAAGTTCTTCTTTCTGTAAAGTAAATTTGAGAATATTATTAGAAACGAAGAGAGTGTATATACTGAGGTCACTTTAGATGGAGGTTCGCTTAAGACGCCACCTAGTGTCGGATGATTCTCGTGTTTGCTCACTTCGGCGGCCCCGCTCTGTTCTTTGCGAGAACCATCGCCAGAGTATTGACACAAGTAGAATGCTCCAATGCACAAATAAAGATGAAAGACAGACGGGGACATCTACAGACACAGACAGAGACAAGTAACCACAACTACAGACCCACATAGACAGACAGATTGGTTTCACGGTGTGCGGTAGAAAGCAGAGATTTCTTTATATGCAGCTTAAGACAATATAAATAAGATCAATGATATTTGGCAACTGATCAACAGTGATCAAGCGTGTGTGGTAGTCTAGTACAATACAATACAACATACAACTTATATTTATAACGCGCCTCAATAAAACAGAGTCTTACTCAAAGGACGCGTTACAATGCAGCAGTTATAACCACAGAGAATAGATGAGCTTTGAGTTTAGTTCTTAAAATATTTATCGAGGAAGATCTTCGCACTGTTTCTGGTAGAGAACTCTATTTGGCTGGACCAGCTACCTCAAACATTATATTACCAAATTGTAGATTTGACCTTTCGACTACTAAGTGACGCTGAGCGTGGACCTCGCCTTGGTTCAAGGGCAGCAAACGGTGTAACTAAAGATGATAGGTCAGGTGGAGTCGAACCTGACATTATCTTGAGCATTAGGAGACAGATTTTGAAGGATATTCGAGCCTGGATAGGTAACCAGTGAAGGTGTAGAGTCTGAGAGTGAGTGATGTGGACTCTGGGGCCGAGGTTCTTGATTAGACGAGCCGCAGTGTAAATAACAGAGGTGAGCTGTGCAAGGGCAGATTTTGATAGACCAGAAACCACCGAATTACAGTAGTCAATCCTAGACATAACAAGAGAATGGACCAGGACACGAAGGCAGTGTTCATTCAAACAGCATTTGATTTGACGTATTCGACGGAGATGAAAAAAGCAGGCTTTCGTGACAGAACCAATATGATTGGGCATGGAAAGTTTGCTATCAAGAACTTTAAGGTCACGAAATATTATACATAATGGTTAGGGTGTTCGACTGTTAACCGAGAGGCTGGGATTCAAATCCCTGCCAGGGCAGAAATTTGTTTACAGAAGTTTGTTCCCCTAGCTAGCTCAGTTATAATGAATACACTAACCTACACTGTTTGGTAAGAACAGACGGCGATGAAGGGTCCTGGCTACCTGACGTCATATGCCGAGGCCAAGAAAAATGAAGTCGCCAGCACGTCGGACCCTTGCCTGTCCCTCGTGGTCAGCTTAACGGACTGCTCTTCTTCTGCTTCAGTATATGTTAGCAATAATCAAACGAATAATTAGGGATGTGACCTTCTTACCTCGAGCGATAATCAGATTCAAGTAAACTCCTCCTCCTCCTCCTCTTCCTTCTCCTTTGAGCACGAACAATGCTCATACGATTGGCCTATAAGCCTAAGCCAGCTTGTTTGTGTATTGAAACCGTTTGCTCTATAGTGTACGCCAGTTCATAGCCTATACTCTCACGATAATGGTCGCCTCCGCATAGGCCTACAGCTGCAATCTTATGCAACGATGCCAACAACTTTGCGATGCCAAAAGCTGCTTGCAGTGAAGCCTCTCTTTGGCTGTGCGAAGCCTCGTTTTCATTCTGCACAGCCTCTCTTTCGTCTGGATAGCATCTCTTTCGTTATGGCAGCCTCACTTTGCTCCTCTGTGCCTTCTTATGTTCGGAGTTGCAGGAAGACTACGCAATGGGATCGAAGCATTAGCTTCCCTCCCCTACTGGAGTTACATACGATGTACATTGGCGCCCGGGCCTTGGCCTTTCGGACGATCTAGTATTTGACTATATTCAGCAATAGTGAACATATATATATATATATATGTATATATATATATGTATATATATATATATATATATATATATATATATATATATATATATATATATATATATATATATATATATATATATATATATATATATATATATATATAGTTATGCAGACTGCTTACACTTCAGGGCTTTTTCTAGCTCGTTTTTACAGATGAACGATAACGCAGTCTCGTGTGTGAATATACCCAGAAGCCCTGTCTGTCTGTCTGTCTGTTTGTCTTTCTGTCTGTCTGTCTTTCTGTCTGTCTTTCTGTCTGCCAGTCCAGACCCCAACCAGTCGGTTGGTCTGTCAGCCTGCAGATGTCTTCTCCTCTGCCCCTTATATCTATTCCTTTCCCTATCTTCTTCTTTCTGTCTGCCTGCCTCTGTCTCTATATCTGTCTCTCCGTCAGTCGGTCTGTCCATTCTTCTGTCTGTCTGTCTGTCTGTGTGTCTCTCTTCGTTACCAATCTGTCCTCTGTTTTCTCTCTCTTATGTCCATACGTCTGTCTATTTCTATATGCATGTTTTCTTCCCCTCCAATCTTGATCTCTTTTCGATCTCCTTTCTCTGTCTCTCACTGTCTTTGTCTCTGTCCGTCTGTCTGGATATTTCTGTCTCTAGGCCTACCTCTCCTTATCTCTATCGTTGTCTCTGTCCCTGTCTCTGTCTGTCTCTCTCTTGCTCTCTGTCACCGCCTCTTTTTTGTCTGTCTGTCTCTCTCTCTCTGTAGCTCTGTATCTCTCTCTGTCTGTTTGCCTGTTTCTCTCTGTTTCTCTCTATCTCTCTGCAGGGTTCTACGATCCCTTCGTCCAGATTGTTCTATATGACCAGCTGTCTTATTTCGTCTGTTGAAGGCAGCCAGTGTCGCATCGGAGTATCAAATAAGAATTTCTGAAGAGGTTGGTCAAGATGCAACGTTATAGTTGTTTTGTTGGCCTTCACTAGGTGACTGCGTGCAATCGGTCACTCAAGATGACCACCAGCTTCCGGTCGAGTGAAACGAAACAGTTGCCAAGTGCGAATTAAATGCTAAACAACTATTGTCACCCAGACATTTCCTACCCACTCCATAGTATACGCACTTTCTCCTAACGATTACCCTCTTATAACCTAAGCTATCTAATCCATAGGCGTAGCCACATTGAGGCAAGAGGAGGCAACTGCCTCCTCTTGCATTTTTAGATTAAAAAATTTTCCCGTGGGTTATACCTCTGAACTCCTACTACACCTGGATGTCTGGCTACGTCACTGATCTAATCTATATATTAACCTGTATGTTAATCTAATCTAATGTAATCAAATCAGTCCCAGTGGCGCCGTTATCATAATACCCAAGGCATCAATCGCTGGTAGCTTTGAGTGGAATAACAATCAAAAATCGCAATCAAAAATCGCAATCAAAAATCGCAATCAAAAATCGCAATAAAAAATCGCAATCAAAAATCGCAATCAAAAATCGCAATCAAAAATCGCAATCAAAAATCGCAATCAAAAATCACAATCAAAAATCGCAATAAACAATCACAATCAAAAATCGCAATAAAAAATCACAATCAAAAATCGCAATAAAAAATCGCAATCAAAAATCGCAATCAAAAATCGCAATCAAAAATCGCAATAAAAAATCACAATCAAAAATCGCAATCAAAAATCGCAATAAAAAATCACAATCAAAAATCGCAATCAAAAATCGCAATCAAAAATCGCAATAAAAAATCACAATCAAAAATCGCAATCAAAAATCGCAATAAAAAATCGCAATCAAAAATCGCAATCAAAAATCGCAATAAAAAATCACAATCAAAAATCGCAATAAAAAATCACAATCAAAAATCGCAATAAAAAATCGCAATCAAAAATCGCAATCAAAAATCACAATCAAAAATCGCAATCAAAAATCACAATCAAAAATCGCAATAAAAAATCGCAATCAAAAATCGCAATCAAAAATCGCAATAAAAAATCACAATCAAAAATCGCAATAAAAAATCGCAATAAAAAATCGCAATCAAAAATCGCAATCAAAAATCGCAATAAAAAATCACAATCAAAAATCGCAATCAAAAATCGCAATAAAAAATCACAATCAAAAATCGCAATCAAAAATCGCAATCAAAAATCGCAATAAAAAATCACAATCAAAAATCGCAATCAAAAATCGCAATAAAAAATCGCAATCAAAAATCGCAATCAAAAATCGCAATAAAAAATCACAATCAAAAATCGCAATAAAAAATCACAATCAAAAATCGCAATAAAAAATCGCAATCAAAAATCGCAATCAAAAATCACAATCAAAAATCGCAATCAAAAATCGCAATAAAAAATCGCAATCAAAAATCGCAATCAAAAATCGCAATAAAAAATCGCAATCAAAAATCGCAATCAAAAATCGCAATCAAAAATCACAATCAAAAATCGCAATCAAAAATCGCAATAAAAAATCGCAATCAAAAATCGCAATCAAAAATCGCAATAAAAAATCGCAATCAAAAATCGCAATAAAAAATCACAATCAAAAATCGCAATCAAAAATCGCAATAAAAAATCACAATCAAAAATCGCAATCAAAAATCGCAATCAAAAATCGCAATAAAAAATCACAATCAAAAATCGCAATCAAAAATCGCAATCAAAAATCGCAATAAAAAATCACAATCAAAAATCGCAATCAAAAATCGCAATAAAAAATCGCAATCAAAAATCGCAATCAAAAATCGCAATAAAAAATCACAATCAAAAATCGCAATAAAAAATCACAATCAAAAATCGCAATAAAAAATCGCAATCAAAAATCGCAATCAAAAATCACAATCAAAAATCGCAATCAAAAATCGCAATAAAAAATCGCAATCAAAAATCGCAATCAAAAATCGCAATAAAAAATCGCAATCAAAAATCGCAATCAAAAATCGCAATCAAAAATCACAATCAAAAATCGCAATCAAAAATCGCAATAAAAAATCGCAATCAAAAATCGCAATCAAAAATCGCAATAAAAAATCGCAATCAAAAATCGCAATAAAAAATCACAATCAAAAATCGCAATCAAAAATCGCAATAAAAAATCACAATCAAAAATCGCAATCAAAAATCGCAATCAAAAATCGCAATAAAAAATCACAATCAAAAATCGCAATCAAAAATCGCAATAAAAAATCACAATCAAAAATCGCAATAAAAAATCACAATCAAAAATCGCAATCAAAAATCGCAATAAAAAATCGCAATCAAAAATCGCAATCAAAAATCGCAATAAAAAATCACAATCAAAAATCGCAATAAAAAATCACAATCAAAAATCGCAATAAAAAATCGCAATCAAAAATCGCAATCAAAAATCACAATCAAAAATCGCAATCAAAAATCACAATCAAAAATCGCAATAAAAAATCGCAATAAAAAATCGCAATCAAAAATCGCAATAAAAAATCACAATCAAAAATCGCAATAAAAAATCGCAATAAAAAATCGCAATCAAAAATCGCAATCAAAAATCGCAATCAAAAATCACAATCAAAAATCGCAATCAAAAATCGCAATAAAAAATCACAATCAAAAATCGCAATCAAAAATCGCAATCAAAAATCGCAATAAAAAATCACAATCAAAAATCGCAATCAAAAATCGCAATCAAAAATCGCAATCAAAAATCGCAATCAAAAATCGCAATAAAAAATCACAATCAAAAATCGCAATAAAAAATCACAATCAAAAATCGCAATAAAAAATCGCAATCAAAAATCGCAATCAAAAATCACAATCAAAAATCGCAATCAAAAATCGCAATAAAAAATCGCAATCAAAAATCGCAATCAAAAATCGCAATAAAAAATCGCAATCAAAAATCGCAATCAAAAATCGCAATCAAAAATCACAATCAAAAATCGCAATCAAAAATCGCAATAAAAAATCGCAATCAAAAATCGCAATCAAAAATCGCAATCAAAAATCACAATCAAAAATCGCAATCAAAAATCGCAATAAAAAATCACAATCAAAAATCGCAATCAAAAATCGCAATCAAAAATCGCAATCAAAAATCGCAATCAAAAATCGCAGTCAAACACAAATATCCTTTACAGATATCGAATCGAAATGCAACCGGTCGGAGAAAACAGAAGCTAGACGACCATGGCTGAGAAAGTTGAACATGCAAGTCTTGATTTCAGATCCCATTGACATCAGAGAAATGATTGAATGAAGAGAGATGAGCGGCACATGCCAATATTTGGGACGGATTACCGGGAGCGCCATCGGAGAAGCCAGCACTCTTCTCGGACGCAGAACAAGAGTCATTGTGGTCTTCGATGAAGTGCAATATGAGGGGTGAGCGTATGTGGTACGAGGTCTGAGCGTATGAGGTACAAGGTCTGAGCGTTTGTGGTACGAGGTCTGATCGTATGTGGTACGAGGTCTGAGTGTATGAGGTACGAAGTCTGATCGTATGTGGTACGAGGTCTGAGCGCACGAGGTATGAGGGTCAGCCTCTGTCTGTCTTTCTATGTCAAAGACCATGACAAAGACCAATACATGGATGAAGTTAGAGGCTAAGACAAAAACCAGTAAAACGCCCAAGACAAAAGCCTAGTCAGAGGTCAAAGCAGAGGCCATAGACTTAGGAAAGAGGACTCGAATGTAAATTAAATCAATTTGTTGGCGCATCAAACGTCCGTTCAACTCCACTGAATATCGAATCGAATTCTATTATTTCGCATCAGTTGGGAATACGTCGGACGTAAATATCGACGGTGAAATTGACAGAGACAGACAGACAGACAGACACAGAGACAGACAGACAGACAGACAAAAACAACAAGATTAGAGTAATAATAAAACATTTCTGGGTCTATTTCCAGCTCCTGGCACTCCAGATTCTTCCCAGGTAAAATTTTTAGTATGCGAGCAAACTCCTTTTGCTGCATTTTATAAAGAAACTCATTGATATCAGGTCCACGCGTTCAGTTAATTTAAATTGCATTTATCACAATTACTATTCGACAATCCAATTATATGGCCAAGCAGTCTGTATGTAATGTATGTATGTATGTAAGCATGTATGTATGCATGTATGTATGTATGTAAGCATGTATGTATGTTTGCATGTGTGTATGTGCATGTATGTATGTATTTATTTATGAATGTATGTATGCATGTATGTATGTATGTATGCATTATTGTATGTATGCGTGTTTGTATGATTGTATTATGTAAACATGCATTTAAAATATTTGTAATAAATAAATAATAATAAATGATGTATGCATGTATGTGTGCCTGTATGTGTGTATGTGCATGGATGTACATGTATGTGTGTATTTATGTATGCATATTATGTGTGTTTGTTTGTATGTATACACATATGTATGTGTATATGCATGTATGTATGTATTTATATGTGTGTATATGCATGTGCATGTATATATCTATGTGTGTATATATATGTATTGTATGTATTTATGTGGCTATGCATGTATGTACAATACATGCATTATATTATTTTTGCATCAGTTGGGAATAAGTCCGACGTAAATATCGATGATGAAATTGACACAGAGAGACAGACAGACAGACAGACAGACAGACAGACAGACAAGACAGACAGACACAGACACAAATAACAAGCTAGCCAAATGAGTAAACATCGCCCGGATAATTCACAGTCTGTTCTGTTGTATGCTTTCTTATTCGTTGTCTGTTGACTGTACAGTACGCTATGATCAAAAGTTTCGAGCACATACATACATTAATTTATATACATTTATTATTTATAAGTAAAAATGTATTTCACATAATAAAATCGGCACATCTATTCATTAATCTGTGCATATATGCATGTATATGCATGTGTGTATGCGTGTATGTATGCATGTGTGTATGCATGTATATATGCATGTGTGTATGCGTGTATGTATGCATGTGTGTATGCGTGTGTGTGTATGCATGTGTGTATGCGTGTATGTATGTATGTATGTATGTGTGTATGTGTGCATGTACGCATGTATTAATGCATGTATGTATGTTTTTAGATATTTAAAGAGCGCCTTTCCACCTTTCGATGTGGAAAGACGGTAAGGTGGAAAGGTGATAATGTAAGCGGTATAGAACGAAATATAAATCGCAGGTGTGTGAAGCTCGAATTACAGGAAACTTCTTGACTGGCAGGCTCTCTCCCTCTTTCTCTCTTTCTCTCTGTCTTTGTCTGTCTCTCTGTCTGTCTCTCTGTCTGTCTATCTATCTCTCTCTGTCTCTCTGTCTCTGTATGTCCCTCTGTCTCTGTATGTGTCTGTCTGTGTCTGTTTATCTGTCTCTCTATCTGTCTCTCTATCTTTTTCGCTCTGTCTCTCTGTCTCTGTCTCTGTCTCTGTCTGTCTGTCTGTCTGTCTGTCTGTCTGTCTGTCTGTCTGTCTGTCTGTCTGTCTGTCTGTCTGTCTGTCTCTCTCTCTCTCTCTCTCTCTCTCTGTCTCTCTATCTCTCCATCTGTTGGGATGGTTCTCTCTCGTAGCACCATCCAAACAGGTTCTAGTCATCCGCGACTGATGAATTGCCTCAGAGCAGTAATACTAACCTGGCGTTCTGGAACGTTCATGGCACGGCTAGGATTCAGCTTATCCGATATCGTTGCTTAAATCAACCACCCGACTAATTAAGCCGACTGAGTTAGCCTAAAACTTGACTACTGAAACAGCAGAGGTGAAAATAGAATCACATTATAGCCAACCACAGAAAGGTAAAGTTACTAGAAACCACTAGTGTGCCTCTGCTTCTTATGTTTGCCCTATTCCGTCTTGCTGCATCTTCTTTCCTGTCCTTATGCTTATGTATGGTTACTTATTAATGCATGCACTAAATCCCAGCTTGTTTATCTCGTTCAGTCTTTTTTCTGTGTTTTTCTCTCCCTCTATTTCTTGCTTGTTCTCTCTGTATACATATCCTCGTCTGCCTCTTATTTCCTAGCTCGTTC
The DNA here is from genome assembly GCA_963556255.1 of Allolobophora icterica. Classification (NCBI taxonomy): domain Eukaryota; kingdom Metazoa; phylum Annelida; class Clitellata; order Crassiclitellata; family Lumbricidae; genus Allolobophora; species Allolobophora icterica. Next base: position 16,127,087 of record OY744607.1, on the reverse strand, counting down.
ACGCGGCTCTTAGGAGTGCGAAGAACAAACGAGGAATCGAGAAAGAGACTGCGTGTAAGCTTGGTGGCATCAGTGAATTGCTTGTTTGTATGTGTATCTCTCTGTCCTTCTATTTTCCTCTCTCTCTCTCTCTCTCTCTCTCTCTCTCTCTCTCTCTCTCTCTCTCTCTCTTTCTTTCTCTCTTTCTTTCTCTCTCTTTCTCCTTCTGTCTCTCTCTGTCTCTATGTCTCTCTTTTCTCTTTATCTTTCTCTCTCTCTCTCTCTCTCTCTCTCTCTCTCTCTCTCTCTCTCTCTCTCTCTCTCTCTCTCTCTCTCTCTCTCTCTCTCTCTCTCTCTATGTTTCTCTATCTTTCTCTTTCTCTTTCTCTCTATCTCTCTCTCTCTCTCTCTCTCTCTCTCTCTCTCTCTCTCTCTCTCTCTCTCTCTCTCTCTCTCTCTATGTTTCTCTATCTTTCTCTTTCTCTTTCTCTCTATCTCTCTCTCTCTCTCTCTCTCTCTGTCTCTCTCTGTGCCTCTCTGTGTCTGTCTCTGTCTCTCTGTCTCCTTCTCTCTCTCTCTCTCTCTCTCTCTCTCTCTCTCTCTCTCTCTCTCTCTCTCTCTCTCTCTCTCTCTCTCTCTCTCTCTCTCTCTCTCTCTGGTTCTCTATTTCTCTCTCTCTCTCTGTCCTTCTGTCTCTGTCTGTCTCTGTCTCTCTCTAATCTTGTTTCTTCGTACTCCTCACAATTCCCTAGCATTGCACTATCGTTTTCGCTCCTCCCATCTCTCGTACAATCCTCCCCCGCCTGGCTCGGCTGTTGACAGACAGGATAATCCGACAGACGGATTGAATCTCTGCCTGTCTCTGTCTCTCTCTGTATGTGTCTGTGTCTGACTCTGTCTCTAACTGTCTGTCTGTCTCTATCTGTCTCTCTAGAAGTGGTTTTTTAACGACGGAAGTCGTTTCCATCGACTGATCGTACTCAGAAGAACATGTCTTCGTTGTGTTACGAAGATCCTCTGTCTGGATAGCTCTCTTGCGCGGCAGCGGGCAGGTGGTTCCTGTGTAAAGGACGCTACGAAGGTGATTGGTTGAGAGAGAGAGAGAGAGAGAGAGAGAGAGAGAGAGAGAGAGAGAGAGAGAGAGAGAGAGAGAGAGAGAGAGAGAGAGACAGACAGACAGACAGACAGACAGACAGACAGACAGACAGACAGACAGACAGACAGACAGACAGACAGACAGACAGACAGACAGACAGACAGACAGACAGAGACAGAGAGACAGAGACAGAGACAGAGACAGACAGACAGAGACAGACAGACAGACAGAGAGCACTGGCCATCCGCCGTCATGTGCCGCCGGCTCCAGGGCTAGTTCAAGAAACTGGTCCTCCTCCTTTTCTACTGCTACTTCTCCTGTCCCTCCTCTTCTTTCTTCTTCCTCTCCTCCTTCTCCTACCTCTTCTCCCTCCTTCTCATGCTACTCCTACTCCTCCTCCTTCTTCCTCTCGTCCTCCTACTGCTTCTCCTCCTCCTCCTGATGCTCCTCCCAGTTCTTCCTCTCATCCTCCCCTTCTTCAATTAAAACACATAGACATATTAGGCTAAATACACAGGCTGATCTATTTTTACGCGCTTCGACTATTGTAATTCCATTCTTGCAGTCCGGTCGTATTTCAGAATCCGTCAGCTTCAGTCCATCGTTGACTGTGCCACCGACTGATAGCTAAATTATCTGCACAGTTTTCACGTTTTCTATCGGTTTCTATGCTGGACACGCTTCAGTACTTCCCGTCGAATAGAGAACATGAACGAAGGAGAGGTTATAAGTCTAGGGGGAGTTCGTTACAATGCTACTACTACTACTGGGCCTCGTTCAGTGGCATCACTCCGACACACATCAGAGAGCTCAGTCAGCAGGATTAACATTCGTTCCGCTCTACTGCTCGTGGAGATATGCATGGGCCGCACTTCCGCACATCAAATCGAGGCGACGGTACTTTGTCGTTTCTATAACCTATTCGTTGGTATGGTTTTCCTCTGTAAAGCGTACTGTTGCAATTTACTCCGTTCAGTATTTAATATTCAAACTGCCTTAGACGAATTTTTGTAAGATGACTTGGGCTATCATGAGTGCGGCTCCTTTCTTATGTACTTAAAATGGGCTATGTTAAGGGTTCTTATACATACATACACATATACATGCATGCATAGATACATGGATACACACATGTATACATGCATACATGCATACATTTGCGCCTCTGACTAGGTCTCTTGAAGAGGCGCTATAAAAATTATCCGTGTGAATATATGCATACGTAAGTACAACTGTGACCAATAGGGGTCATTGATCTATCTGTCTGTCTTGGCTGTTTATATATCTGTTTGCCTGCCTACCTGTCTGTCTGTGTCTTTCTGTCTCTTCCCAATGTCTCTGTCTGTCTGTTTGTCTGTTTGTCTGTTTGTCTGTCTGTCTGTCTGTCTGTCTGTCTGTCTGTCTGTCTGTCTGTCTGTCTGTCTCTCTCTCTCTCTCTCTCTCTCTCTCTCTCTCTCTCTCTCTCTCTCTCTCCTATCTCTCTCTGTGTCTCTCTTGTCTCTGCCAGTTTGTCTGTCTGTGTAACTTTTTCTCTGCCTATCTGCGTCTCTGTCTGTTTCTGTGCGTGTATGTTTTCATGATCACCCTTATTGCAGCGTGGCCAAATAGCCTCTTTCCCTCTCCTCTAGAGCTACACAAACACTGTTCGTATACGCACAGACGCACAGATGCACAGCCAAGTGTACGCATTACGCAGTAGTTGTGTACACAAGACATTATGAATGTGTTCAGCAACTGTCATCCGTTGCTTGCATGCGCTGTTTGGTTTGTTTGTACTGAATTGCTACTCCTCCATTCCTCCTCCATTCCTCCTCCATTCCTCCTCCTCCTCCTCCTCCTCCTCCTTCCACTTCTATCTACTCTTTCTTCCTCTTCGTCATTCTCCTCCCTTCTCCTATTCCTCTTTTCTTCATCGCTCCTCTCTCTCTCCTCTGCCTTCATCTTTCTCTCTTCATCCTCGTCGACCTGTTCCCATTTGCCTCCTCCTCCTCTTTCTCATATTCTTCTTCCTCTTCCTTCTTCGTCCTGTTCCTCCTCCTCCTCCTCTTCTTCTTCCTATTAATCCTTTCTTTCATCTTCCTTTTCCTCCAACAGTCCGTCCCTTCTTCTCCTCCTCCTCCTTTTCCTCTTCCTCCTTCTCCTCCGCTTGCCCTCCTCGCCCTTCTCTTTTCCTCCTCTTTCTTTAGGTCAGTGTACTCAGTAGGCTATAACTGAGTTCGCTATGGTGTGTGAGTGAAGCCGAAATTTCGAAACGAATATCTGTGCGAACTTATTGTTGGCATTGAACACTCGCCGTCTCGACAGTATGGTATCACGTACCCCCAATGCAGGCGAGAGCACCGACTTCTCAATTGACAGTCCAGTATGGTAACCACAGTGCGGTATAACGCACCCCATTGCAGGTGAGCATCTCCGACCTCCCAATTGACAATTTGACCGTCCAGTATAATAGCCGCTAGACTGTAACTCTTCCCACTGCAGGCGAGAACCTAATGTCCGAAACAAATAATTCAATACACCATATCGATGAACATTACTAAGGGAGATCCCAAATCGTGGGCTGAAAAGACACCGCCGTCAAGTGCCCGTGTATAAGCTTACAGGCGCCAACCATACTTTTTACCTGTATAACCTCAGGCAGCTTACACCTGTAGCCGTAAACAACGTATGAGCTTGATGTATATATACATGTATATATAATTATATATAGGCCTATATATATGTTACAGGGAATGTGTATTTTCAGGGAATATGTATATTCCCTGAAAATTTCAGGGTATATGTATATTCCCTGATTCACTCAGGGAATGTATACATTCCCTGAAAATACCAGGGTATATACATATTCCCTGAAATCTTCAAGTGATTTCTATACACATTCCCTGAAAGCTTTCAAAGACACAGCAACATAAAGTCAACAGTAGGCCTAGTGCTTAGCTAGGGTTATAATTGATCTTGAGTTTTTATCCGAGCTTGGGAAATGGAGGTTTTCCTGGACCTTGGTTTTTTCTTTGGCTTTTCTTGTTTTATTTAAACCCTGTTTTAAAATTCATTTAATCAATTTTTTAAACGGTCTGGATGGTCGAGGTCAATAAATAAATGGCGCAATGTGCATGCTATACTAGTTTATTTATATTTAAAATATTACTAGTCGAAAGACTAAAGGAGACTGCAGACTCAGACTGAACTGTTTTGGAAGTTTTCTGGAAGTAAACTGTTGCCCTTTTCAAAACTTAGGAAATTATTTTTTGAGTTTCATAGTCCGATTTCCAGGAGGCCAAACCAAATCAAAGGGGGTTTCCAGAGAGTAGTCCAAAAGAGGTCCATGTCCGATTTCCAGACTACCAGATCAGGTGAGGCAGAGCAGCTGTCAAGGCGGGTGTCGTTTACGGCGAGTATAATTGGAAGGCGGAGTATCAGATGAGTCAGAGTAGGAGTATTTGAAAAGGTGAGACTTGCAGTTTTGAGTGGAAATCGATGGCTAGGGTTTTCTTTGGTTATTTTAATGTTCTAGCTTAGGTTTTTCATTTTTCAACAGTGATAACACTGATTACTACTAAAACCTTTCTTCTATGAAGTGAGATGTTGTTTATTCTGAAGATCTGATCCTATATTTACGTACAGTTATTGAACAATGGGCGTTTGCGCATCAAAGGAGGTACGCAGTGATAGAACCTTCCAATTAGCGACCAATTATAACCATAGCTAAGCACTAGGCCTACTGTTGACTTTATGTCGCTGTGTCTTTGAAAGCTTTCAGGGAATGTGTATAGAAATCACTTGAAGATTTCAGGGAATATGTATATACCCTGGTTTTTTCAGGGAATGTATACATTCCCTGAGTGAATCAGGGAATATACATATACCCTGAAATTTTCAGGGAATATACATATTCCCTGAAAATACACATTCCCTGTAACATATACATGTGTGTATATATATATGTATACATGGCGTGTGTATATGATGTGTAGCCTTAATAACACTAACGACCATCCGACTAACCTGTTCAATAAGCTCCGTGCGCTGATGAGAGCTGGTATCCGTTTCTGCTACAGTAAACTGCTGCTGATGTGGAAGCCAGACTGGTGCTGATGCCGCTGATGCGGTGTAGACTTTGCCAGGTAAATTATATGCAACGTGTAAGTATCGGCAATAATACTCTGCTGTGTGCCTCCCCATCCTCATCCTCTGCTTCGGTTGCTGCTGCTGGCGGTGGTGGATGCCGCGAAACGGATGATGATTATGATGCGGATGCTGTCGATGATGGTGACGACGATGATGATGATGACGACAACGGTGATGATGATGAATATGATGATGATGATGATGATGATGATGATGATGATGATGATGATGATGATGATGATGATGATGATGATGATGATGATGATGATGATGATGATGATGATGATGATGATGATGATGATGGTGGTGACGATGATGATGATGATGACGATGACGACAACGGATGATGATGATAAAAATGATGATGACGATGATGATACTGATGATGATGATGATGATGATAATGATGATGATGATAATGATGATGATGATGATTGCGACGACGACGATGATGATGATGACAATGACGACGAAAACGGTGATGATGATGATGATGGATGATGATGATGGTGACGATGATTATGATAATGACGATGACGGCAACGGTGATGATGGTGAAAAAAATTATGATGATGATAATGATGATGATGATTGCGACGACGACGGTGATGATGATGACGATGATGATTATGAGAATGCTTCAAAAGAACGCTCACGCGAATCATCTATCACCTCCCCAATTAGACGCTATGAGTCGCAGAAGTCAGGATCTCTGGAACATCCAGGTCACCTTGTACAGTGGAGCGAAGAAATCTACGGTCAGGGTAGAGACCAAGGCACGTCTCCCCAAGGTAATATGGGGCATATTGAATTAAGATGAAGTAGGGCACCATATTTTGTACAAAGTATTGCCTCATGCTGTGTTACCTTGTTATTAACGTACCTTCTAACTTTATTTGTCATACCACCCCTTTACCATAACTTACACTTTGTGGGTCATGGTAGGCGATTGGTTAGAGCTTTCACCTTGTAACACAGAGTATGGGTTCGATCCTTCTCATCTGAGACGGTTACTGCGGACCTCTTTAGATCGGATGGAAAAAGACCCGACGGAGCCACCCTAATACCCTGGTCAGGAGGAAAATACTTGGCGTGGGATGCCGCGATTGTCCATACTTGTGCATCCTCTTACATCGTCCACTCAGTCGGTTCGGTTGGTCCAGCATCAGTGCAGGCGGCCAACCGAAACATTCAGAAATATAGTGGCCTTCCCGCCTCGTATTTGTTCCAACCGGTGGCCGTCGAAACCCTGGGCCCGTTCAACCCTTCGGCCTCAGATTTCGTCGGGGAACTAGGCAATCGCATCACATCCATCAGTGGCGACAGACGCGAAGCAACCTTTCTGTTCCAGCGTTTGTCTATAAGCATTCAACGCTGCAACCTAGTATCTTATAAAGGTACCTTTCCTTCAAACCCTGAAGACGAGGCCTGACCTTCCAGACATTTAACCTGCTCCTAAATAATTTTTTTCCAAATCCTGAGGGATCACTGATATCTCGGGTCAAAAAATAATAATAATAATAATCTTTATTAATTCGAACTGACAAGTACACAGTAAGATTACATTGAAACATGACAGCATAATCAAGATCTTAATTAAACCACGTTATGGCAGCCATGCAAGCCGCCCGCTGTAGAGGGGGGTTACTGGTTAGGTTTAACCGCGATCTAAAGCACTCCTGGCCATGAGTGATACCATTCATCTATCACCTCCCCAAATCTGCTATAGATGCTCATCTTTCGATGGTCAAAGGGTGGACTCTGTAGTGTTCGATGGTCAAAGGGTGGACTCTGTAGTGTTAGATGAATGTGTAATAAATAGACGCGCCTCAGTTAAATCTACTATCGTGCAGATCTCTACTATTGTGAAGATGCATTATGACGCAATTTTGACGTCATCGGCCGATTATTGCAATGACTAACGATTATATAATATTATAATAACGATAATATATTATATATAACCGTGGAAGATAAATAAGTAGGATGGCACCTGGATGAGTTGTGCGTGCTTTCTACATGAGGTGAGAGAGCTCACATACAGGAACACAATACAGATTAGAGCGAAGCTGGCGAATCCTTCTGAGGTGAGAGAAGCATGCCTGATAAATTATAGCTACTTCAGATTTTATGGAACTGTTGAGTCAAGGATGACTCCATAATCCAGAACTGCAGAGAAAGGGGAGAGTAGCGACAACGAATTAGAGAGTGAGAATTCAGCGCACTGCTTCTCTCATCAATCCTGTCATAAGCATTCTCCAAGGACTCTAGCTGATATGTCAAAGATGAACGACATTTTGTTAATCAACGTTGACTACCCTTCACTATGTCACAGTTATTCAAATGTACTACTATATTTAAAGAGTTCTCTCTGTGATTCTCTACCTAACATTGATTAACTGAAACGTTGCATGGTTCAATTCTATTTGCTCTTTAAACAATCGCATTGCGAGTGCATTTCTCCATCTTCGTTGCATCTATCTAGTCTACATTGATGCAGTGGAAGACCTGTTTTAATCCACGTCCAAGGTTTTTCTCAGTTATTGCGAAATTTCAGGATGTTATCAAATGAAATGCAGACTAAAATAATGAATTGATAGTAACATTCTGAGGAGATTATTCCATACACGTGAAATACGAAAAAGTTTATTATTTGACTTCTTCATTAGTTCCAAATGTCTAAAGTTACAGTATCATTGTGATTGTGTTAAGATCGTACTAAATATATTCAGACTTGTTGTCCTCGAGACCAAGGTCTTGGTTCCGAGTGCACTCGAGTTCGTTTTTAAAAGTCTTGGTCTTGGTCTTGAGACCAAGAGTCTTGGTCTTGAGGTTCAAAGTCTTATTCTTGGTGTCGCAAGACCAAGACCAAGACCGGCTGTCAATATGAACAGTCATTTAACAACACTCAAGAATTTACAAATTTATGAAGCCTGTGCATCATTATAGCCTACGACAAATACCTATGGACGGATGCAAGTCTTGTTGGTCACAAAAACCCATCGATAGCAGCGACTAAGTTATGCTTTGTCTGGAAGCCCTGCCGAGACTTTTTTCTGAAGCCAGGCGGTCTGATAAACCATGGAAGGATTTCAAAAAGGCTCACAATTTCTACATTTACATCCAGTGCTTGCTAAGCTACTATGTGTGCCAGCGACTTCAGCACCTATGGAAAGTATTTTTTCATATGGCGAAATTTTTATGAGGCCCCACAAGACACGTCTTGGTCAGAAAATTCTGAGCATTTTGATTTTTATAAAATACAAAAGGCATTTGGAATAACATTTTGCATGAAGGACTTTTGTAAAAACGAATTCGGAATTCTCCGCAGTCTGCATTTAAAGTTAATTTGCATGAATAAAATAAACGACTCACGTTTTCGTTAAATAGCGAGTAGTCCGACTTGACAATTTTTTTAAAGGAAAAGAAGTCTTGGCTGAATGTGATTTTTAAGTCTCGGTCTTGGTCTTGAGGTTCAAAGTTTTGGTCTTGGTCTTGGTCTCGAGGTTCAAAGTCTTGGTCTTGGTCTTGGTCTTGGTCTCGAGGTTCAAAGTCTTGGTCTTGTCTTGGTCTCGAGGTTCAAAGTCTTGGTCTTGGTCTTGAGGCTTAAGGTCTTGACAACAAAACTGAATGTATTCCAGTGGCGTAAGCACCTTTTAGAAATCTACACATTCAGAATAAGTTAAATTTTCATTGTGCCGAAGAGCGTTAATAATATAATAATAATGATGATGATGATGATGATGATGATGATGATGATGATGATGATGATGATGATGATGATGATGATGATGATGATGATGATGATGATGATGATGATGATGATGATGATGATAATAATAATAATAATAATAATAATAATAATAATAATAATAATAATAATAATAATAATAATAATAATAATAATAATAATAATAATAATAATATTCTTTATTATTTCAAACCGACAGACGCAGTAAGATTACATTGAAACACGAAAGTACAATCAATATCTGAATTAAACACACGGTCTTGTTACTGCCTGAAGTACATACAATAAAAAGCCAGTAATATTATTATAAATAAAACATTCACTGATGAAAGTCAGTATTACTTCAGGTAAAAACTATAAAACCAAAAACCTTGAAAATGTAGATTCACAAGACGAAGTTGGGTTACATTGACCGTGACTTTTGAAATAACAGCATATATTTTCGAATCCATAAGAAAATGACGTCATTGAATAGATAAATGTAACAATAGGCCTTTAACAATCGACGTAAATTAGGCACAATATACGTCGATGCCCATAAAGACAACGATATAAGAATTTTTATAGCGCCACTTTTATATTGCCCAAGGCATCAGTCGATGGTCGCTGCTAGGAAAACTAGCTGTGTAATACATAGTCCATGTTACATGTGACACTGGTAGAAAGTAAAAAAAAACAGGGATCCGAGCAGACGGGGAAACAGTCTACGGAGGAAATGAGCCAAGGAAACGATGTCTTTTTTTATCCAGATCTAAAGGAAGGGTTAAACTTGGAGGGGTAAAACTTTGCCTCGAGAGTTTAAAGCTTATGGCCAGTAACAGGAAAAGGGGCGCCTCCCAGGAGCTGTTACTGTAAACGGAATACTGGGATTGGGAAAGTGAGAGAGCTGGTTGAGTACAGAATGGTGTTGGAAATCAATCGGATTTACTAAAATATAGACCTTTGTGCACATTTAGCCCAGTCTTGAACGCGATTCGCTATAGACGGACAGTCGGACACTTGACTGATTGTCTGAACCAAACTTTCATGTTCATATTTAGTGGTTTTTGTGAAAGCTCCGACAAAAATCGCTTCAGGAAGACCAGCTTATTGACCGGTGCAGTCAAATAAAATCCGTAAGAGCTAGATGCGGTTGGTGTAGTTTGATGTGGCCTACTCGCTATGGTGACCCGACAATTCGGCGCACGATATTTTGGCGAAAGACATTTAGGGGAAAAGACATTTCACCGCAGAGATAGTTCGGCGCAGAGACATTTCGCCGCAGAGATAGTTCGGCGCAGAGACAGATCGACGCAGAGAAAGTTCGGCCCAGAGACAGATCGACGCAGAGATAGTTCGGCGCAGAGACAGATCGACGCAGAGATAGTTCGGCCCAGAGAAAGATCGACGCAGAGATAGTTCGGCGCAGAGACAGATCGACGCAGAGATAGTTCGGCCCAGAGACAGATCGACGCAGAGATAGTTCGGCGCAGAGACATTTCGCCGCAGAGATAGTTCGACGCAGAGACAGATCGACGCAGAGATAGTTCGGCGCAGAAACAGATCGACGCAGAGATAGTTCGGCGCAGAGACAGATCGACGCAGAGATAGTTCGACGCAGAGACAGATCGACGCAGAGATAGTTCGACGCAGAGACAGATCGACGCAGAGATAGTTCGACGCAGAGACAGATCGACGCAGAGATAGTTCGGCGCAGAGACAGATCGACGCAGAGATAATTCGGCGCAGAGACAGATCGACGCAGCGATAATTCGGCGCAGAGACAGATCGACGCAGAGATAATTCGGCGCAGAGACAGATCGACGCAGAGATAGTTCGGCGCAGAGACAGATGGACGCAGAGATATTGACCCAGGGACAGTGGATGATACCGACGAGTCTTGGACTAAACTTTGACAGCAGTGGCCAAATTAGAGACCCTAAATAAGACGTTTAGCAGCTTCATTACGCGTTGTTTCAAGAGGACCGATGTACAGTGTTTAATCTAGTCCCCCTCTTCTGGGAGGGGAAACAAGGTTTCTGGGTAGCAAAGAATTGACACAAGATTTTTTAATCCATCTTGAAAAGTTTCAGACTTTTCCTAATTTCATCTTCAAAAAAAGTTGATGACCTTTTTTTAGTCCTTCGCCCGATTATTTTTAACTTTTTCTACAGCAATTACTCTCTGAAAAAGGTTGATGACCTTTTTCAGGAATTCATCTCTCTGGGGGGGGGGAACCATGTATCCTCATGTATCGGTGGGGAGGGGGAATTTTCCCTCCCCTAAAGGTCTCTACATTGTAATATTGCTGGCCTCTGGGGGGGAGACACAAATCCTGGGGGGACGTTCCCCCCCAAAGACGTCTAGATTAAACACTGACCGATGTGGATTCTCTTCATGAGTAGGTGGCTGTGTGCGTGCATGATACGGTCTACCCTGCCTTACGTGTTCCTTCTCGGCCTGGGTTCTGGTTCTCGACTCGGGTGGACCGTTCAGACGTTTAATAAAACCTCACTGTAGGTAATTGATTAAAAGAAATATAATAATAATAATAATAATAGTAACCTTTTCTAGTTTTCTTTATTAATCAAACCGACAAACGCAGTAAGATTACATTGAGACACGACAGTACAAATTATTATCAATATCTTAACTAAACACACGCTATAGCAGAGATGCAAGGCGCCCGCCCGAGGGGGTTGCGGGAATCGAACTGCATACTGTTGCTCTCCTGCTGCTATCCTGGCCATGAGTGTTATCATTACTCTAGTCGTAAAGTTAAAGTAGTGTCTTGTTTGTTGTTCTTGTCTACAGCTCCTATCCCTTCCTCCCTCTCGCTGTATTTTCCTTCTCTATGTACGCCACGATCTTGCTCCTGCTGACATGTTCAGCCGAACGTGTAGACTGCTGGATGATAATACCCCCGATCAATTAGTTTCGGTGCGTTGAGGATCCTCAATGCCATCTCCTTCATTTGTACCCAGGTGTGGTGATGTAACGCTCCACGTCGTCCCCCGGAAGTGTGCGACGACCAGTTTCTTGATTTCAGCATCGCTGTCGTTCGATCCACGACTTTTCGATAGCGCATTTTAAGACCCTCACAGAGGTGTTTAAGCAAGTCTATTTATAGCTTGTGAATAGTTCAGACGTAACTTAGTAGAAACTGCTTCGTGAGCTGCAGTTTGTCTGACATTAGTGCGTGTTTTCAACGAAAGCCTGTTACATTTGGATGGTAAATCATCCATCCATTGCGCGGGACCAACAAGCCCTCACGATCGTTACTCGAAACTATCGTCGACGATCAGTGTTTAATCTAGACGCCTTTGGGGGAAATGTCCCCCCAGGATTTATGTTTCCCTCCCCCCCCCCCAGAGGCCAGCAATATTACAATGTAGAGACCTTTAGGGGAGGAAAAATCCCCCCAGGATACATGTGGATACATGGTTCCCCACCCCTACCCCCAAGAGAGAAGAATTCCTAAAAAAAGGTCATCAACGTTTTTGAGAGAGTAATTGCTGTAGAAAAGTTTTAAAAATCTAAAAACTCGTACGAAGGACTAAAAAAAGGTCATCAACTTCGAAGATGAAATTAGGAAAAAGGAGAAACTTTTCAAGATGGACGAAATTACAGAAAAAATCTTGTGTAAATTCGTTGGTCCCCCCCCCCAGAAACCTTGTTTCCCCTCCCAGAAGAGGGGGACTAGATTAAATACTGGTCGACGATGTTTGTGCAACATAACCTGACCGTTCGGCGAATCGTTCTGCACTCTGAATAAAAAATTTGACATGACAGCTTTTAACCTTGATGCGCTCGCTCCATAGCGAAAGCACATCGTTAACTGTTTCGTAGAGATCATAATTATATCGTTTACCAAACACCGTGAAGTTTGGAGAAAACTACGCTTACTCAATAGCGGTTATTTCTTGACCAGACTAAACCAGCGATACAGGGATATGAGGTAGTAGTCGGGTTTCCATTTGCCAGCTTGCTTCCTCGGCGTGATTAGCACTTTCTGTAGACGAAGCGGTGCAATTGCATGGACAAACATGGCAGAGTTCTCCGCCATTCAATTCCCCCATCCACATTGTGCGAATAACTAAATGCTTAATTACGCTGCCTATGAATTAATATTGGACTGAAATAATATTATTATTGTCCACGATTTCGGACGTAGCGCACAGTTGCATTTTGTACTAAATGTAAATAGAGTTAAGATCGGAATTTCCTAAATAAAACGCACGAATCAAAGAAGAACAATTTTTCAAGTTACATCAATTATGTAAACGAATTTTCAATGTATATCTAATTATGTCTCTTTAACACAGTTCAGCTATATAAAACGGCACATAATAGTAGTCATGGTAAAGTCATTCCCAGAAATATCGAATATATTTAATGCAAATTGTCCTCATCGTTAACATCCTTTCGAGAGGTTTATTCATACTGTAAAACGGAAGGTAGTTAAAAAATCGTCCAAAATGCTTACTAGTTCATTCCTCTCGCTATCGCAGTGCACAAAACCAAGACAACGAAATTCGTCTTCATACTGCTGCGGAAGACAAACGTCTAGGAGATTAAATTCAGAATCTAAAAGCTCGATTCCTTGAATCCGTCCAGTTATCATAATTCGATCATAAATGTCTGCAAATTGAACATCAGGAAGTTGACCGAGTCTTGGTCGATGTTTGCGTACAATGTTCCCACTCATATCGATCTCTGATAATGTTACAGAAATTCCGTCAGAAGAAACCAATACGAAGTTTCCATTTGATTTCGGAATTACGTCGACAACTTCATATGAGCCTAAACGCTCATCAATTTCTGTGGGCAACATTATTTTATGTTGCAAGGAACCATTCGCATTATATATGCTTACTATATCAGGTCCCTGCTCTGAAAAGAATATTAGGCTACCATTGGCGGAGAGGGTTGTGGAAGCGAATGACAGCCTGCGATCGGTGATCCATGGTGACATGTTAAACTTGTCTTCTTCATCTTTCGTAATGCGTGAGACTGAAGGAAACTTTTTGTTTCGTAGGCCTACATATACGCAGTTTGACACGTTGCAAGCTTCCAACCAAACCTCACGTGTTCCTGGTAGAGGGATAACGTCCTTCACCTCTTCTAAATTGTTGCGGTTGTAAACATTAATAACATAGTCTTCATCACGTGGTTTGCAGAGCATAAATATTTCATCCTTCAATATAGTCATATCATAGATATGTGACTGGATCGGTGACTGATGCAAAATTTCCAAACGAATCGTCTGTTGGCCTGAAATTAATACTCTGCTTTATTTATTGCGCAAAAGAAATGACAAAAGCAAAGTATTCTTAACACGTGAAATATAATTATCAAAATACTCGCATTCATGCACTTAGCCTACGTGTGTAGAGACTAGTCAGCAAATTGGCTGTGCTATACCTGCTACTTCAAACATCATAAAGAATGAGCAATTAATTATCTTGAAACTTCAGAATAACTTGAATCGTTGAATACGAGCCGAAAGTTAAATTTTGCAAGTAGAATGCGCAGACCTGAGGTCAATATGAGCTGTAACTTGTCTAGACTTTTCAGTCTAAGATTTCTGCTCTTTTCCACATATCCATCCAATTCAGCCACAGAGAGCACGCTGACCGTATACCGTCAGTTGGAAGAGTTGGCAACGAGGCAGTGGGATGGCCACGAACCCATTATAGTAAATATAATGTAAAAACATTCTAAAGCGACACTTAAAAGCGAAGCGCATTGGACCAGCTTATTCATGATGCCTTAATTAAGAGTCCTGACTCACTGACCTTACTTCCAATTTCAGGTCTTCTAATATCGTAAGCTTATATAAAATTTATGATAAAAGCGTCTTTATTCCATGTACTAACCAGTGCCGTCTAGAGTTCTATGAACTATATTTCGAAAGAAGTTGGTCGAAAGGACGCTGCTCCACTGCGAACAGACAGTTCTTAGTCTGCTTATCACAAGATCAGCTTTTTCTTTCCACACACGTTTGGCCAGCCTCATACCCGTCACTTCCATAACTACGGCTTTAACGAGGATACACTCAATTAGCTCCATCGGTAGATCTTGCAGCTACAGCAACACACAGGGAGCACACGTTCTATGTCAACTTATATTAGGAGATTAATTTAAGATGAATTTTATAAACACGCGGACTTGTTTTAAATTCAACTCTCGACTTCCGTAACTTTGACAAAACTAGAAAAACTTTACATACAGGGTGGGCCATAAAAAAGTAACCCCCTACAGATTTTTGTTAATATTTCGGCCAAAAGTAAGAATTCTTAAATCAAGTTTTACTGACTTAAAAGTAATTCATATTTACGTAAAACAGCCAAATTTCACCTAAATATGTCAAACAGAACCAAAGTTAAATCACTTTTACTGAGTCCACCCACTGTTTTTTGATGGTCCAAAAACATGTAACGCAACAAAAGTCACAAAAAACGATTTTATTAAGTCACATCTCAAATAATTGGTATCAAACAGACGGCTGAAGGTTCACGACACGAAACGATTGTTATTCACGGATGAGAAGAACTTCTATCTCAAGTCTCAACCCACCAATCAGCAACCAAAACAATCTCATTTGATCTAGCAGCAATTAATCAGATGTCAGACCTGATCGCTTGCTCGTTGAACGCGAGAACCAAAAGTTCGCTCCACATGTTATGGTGTCGGCTGGTATTTATTTTGGTGGCGAAGGTCGACTGCATGTTGTTCATGAAAGGCAAAGGTAAATGCTGCATATTACGTTTCTCCTCTGCTTCCAGAATTAATTTCAGATTGCAAGCGTCTGTTGCCAGCTGGATTCATCTTTCAGCAAGACGGAGCACCAGCGCATACTGCTTGTCTCACGTCTCAATGTCAATTGCCCTGGTTTCATTTAAAAGGACCAGTGACCCTCAAACTCTCCGGATTTGAACCCGCTGGATCATCACGTGTGGGGAGCTATGCTGGAGAAATATCACAATCCGCGACCAAAGCCAAAAACGATAAGATAATTGAAGGTCGCGTTGAAGTTGATATGGAAAATTTACTTGTGAAACCTATCAACAAGGCCATCAAAAACTTTATAAAGAGACTCAGAACATGTGTGGGTACTGGTGGTGGACACATTGAACACAAGTTGTGAAGCAAAATCAAGTCTGTTTGATACCAATTATTTGAGATGTGACTTAATAAAATCGCTTTTTGTTACCTTTTGTTGCATTACATGCTTTTGGACCATCAAAAAACAGTGGGTGGCCTCTGCAAAAGTGATATAACTTTGGTTCTATTTTAAATATTTTGGTGAAATTTGGCTGTTATACGTAAATATAAATTACTTTTAAGCCAGTAACATTTGATTTAAAAATTATTATTTTTGGCCGAAATATTAGAAAAAACGTGTAGGGGGTTACTTTTTTGGCCCACCCTGTAGAGCTGCAATTCGACCAAGATCGACATGACGAACACAACATATTACTGAGCCCAGTTTAAGATGGTTAAGGAAAACAGCAAGGGACCCTATGGCAACAGGATCGCTAAGACGTCTGGATAGATTGAAACGCTATAGTCTGTTGAAAATGGCGAAGTATGTGACGCATATAGATACAAATGATGTCTTGATTTAGAATCCGCATACTCTTGAATTGCAGCAAGGCTATTAGACTAGAGAGAAACCATGGCAACAATTAGACTATAGACCTCGTTGTTCAAGTATTCAAAAAGTTTAGATCCTACGAAGTATTCGGATTTACAGTTTAATGTCAAATAGCTTACCGTTTTGTCGCTCAGTGGGCCGAGTTTTGCACGTTTAGCATTGTCTCCTGTTTGGAGTTGTGCTAGAAGCAGAATAATAAAATGATCTTTATTATAGTGCGAGGCAAACGACCGAACTTTGCAACATCAGCGAATAAAAATAATAATGAAATATCGCAGAGTGTCAGTTTAAAAAACGATGCAATATTATGAACATTTTGAAAAGTGTAACAATGTTGCTCTGTTTTGTTGCTCTGAGCTAAGAGAAAAAAACTTTATATAGATCTGTAATTTGAAAAAACCAACCAATTTCATAGTTGAACAGATATGTGAGAACTAGCCCTATCACAATTTTTAAATTTACACAGTGACATTCGAACAGCAGCTGGTCGTTGCGCGTGCTTTCCTGGAGCCTACAATATTGAATAGGCGTAAAAGAAGAAATAATGTGCGTAGAATTGGCTAAGAAATTCTGACCGGCATTTCCTAAGAGTTCGTCATTAAAAAACTGATCTAATCATTGAAAGTGCATAATTTATAAAGCGCATTATCAAAAGCTTTGTTGTATTAACTTACATTCTGAGCTAACTTACCTTCATTCGTTTGCTCTTCATTATTGGATTCAACTGATGTTCGTTTCTTCGACATAGTTTAAGAAGAGTATTAGGAGTAGCAGAAGAATAAACGTTGACTTTTGTCAGAAAGAACGTCAATATTGCAAGAAATATGAAACGGTTGTAGGTAACTGCTGAGCATTTCGAACGAGAATAATTATCAACGCAAGTGCCATTGTAAAAGCAAACCATCTAAGACAAATTTATATAACGAAGAAATTATCGAAGGCTTGAAACAGATAATGGCGTCCGGAAACCATATTGTGACGTCATACAAAGGACGCGATATCCTACCCTTCATTAATACTATTGCAAGTGTTATTATAGTTATTATCTATAGTAGTATAATTAAAGAGAGGTTTTGAGCGCCGCCTCTGGGGAGGGATTGGCCCGGGACCCCAAATCGAGCTGTTCATACCACTACTGCTTGGAGCGACGCTCTCGCCGGACCAAGGAGCGGTTGGCCTGGATTACCCAGCTTCGTGCCCTTCATCGTCTCTACCATCGCAAGGAGGCTGCTCACTGGGAGAAGCTGGTCACACGCAATCTCAAAAACCCAAGACGCCTTTGGTCTTCCATCTTGGGTCTGCTAGGCCGGCCTTCTCGCCCTTCAGAAATTCCTGCCTTCTCCGCAAATGAATTCTTGACTATGCTCACGGAAAAGACAGATCGACTCAGAGCCTCCACATCGGATGCTCCTCCACCAACGTTTACCACAACGTTATCTGCCTTTGACGATTTCCGACCCATATTGGACTCGGACCTTCGTACAGTTCTTTCATCAGTTAATTTAAAATCTTGTGAATTAGATCCTCTTCCCCCATTCATTCTTAGTGACATTTTAGACGATTTTGCTCCATTTCTGCTTTATCTCTTTAATGGGTCCCTTTCTGAAGGTTGTGTCCCTGCCTCGCAAAAGCGGGCCATTGTTTTTCCCTCACTCAAGAAGCCCAATCTTGACACAAACCTCTGCCAAAACTACCGTCCAATCTCTAATCTATCATTTCTCTCCAAAACCCTTGAAACTCACTGAAACTGCCCTCCTTTCTTTGCTTTCTGAAATTTATTCAGCTGTTGATAGGTCCGAACTCACTCTTCTGGCGCTATATGATGTCTCCTCAGCCTTTGACATGGTTGACCACACCATTCTTCTACAGCGCCTCGAGACCTCTTGCGATCTGAAGGGCCCCCCTCTCCAGTGGTTCCGGTCATACCTGTCTGATCGCACTCAGATGGTTATCTCTGGTGAATCTAGAACTCTGTGGGTCCCAATTAAACTGGGTGTTCCGCAGGGCTCTGTTCTAGGCCCTCTCCTCTTTAGTTTGTACACGGCCGGTATCCCCTCCCTCCTCTCCATCCATGGGGCTTCAGGCCATCTCTTTGCTGACGATGTCCAGGCTTATGTCCATGGGCCTCCTTCCTCTCAACTTCTTCTTGCTCAGCACATCGAAGCTCTTTCTCATGATCTTCATAACTGGATGTCTTGCAATCGCCTCTCCCTCAATTCGTCCAAAACCCAATTTATCTGGTTTGGCACTCCTCAGCAACTTCAAAAACTCGACTTTGCTGTGCTGTCTCAAAGGTTTCCGCTTTTCACTTTCTCGTCTAGCGTTCGTGATCTAGGAGTGACCCTAGACAATTCTCTCACCTTTACTGAACACATTTCCAAACTCACTCGCACTTCCTATTTTCACCTAAGGCGCCTTAGAGCTATCCGTCGCTCTCTCATCTCAAATTTTCACTTCAATTGTCCATGCATTTGTCTGCTCTAGACTTGACTACTGCAATTCCCTCCTCATTGGTCTTCCTAGAGTCCGTCTTGCTCCTCTTCAGTCCGTTCTCAATGCTGCTGCTAGATTAATTGCCCGTCTTCCTCGATTCTCTCATATCACCACCTTTATGGCAGAAGAACTCCACTGGCTCCCGCTTTCTGCCCGCATCCAATTTAAGGTCCTCATCCTTGTCTCTAAGGCTCAACTTGGTTTCGCTCCAAAATATTTATGTGACTTAATTCATCGCCCTCACTCTGCTGCTTCTCGTCGTCCTCTTCGTTCATCTGACCGTTTTGACCTCCTCGTTCCCCGGGTCAGGACTTCTCTGGCTCAATCTAGGTCTTTTGCCTCCATTGGCCCTGCTCTTTGGAATGAGCTTCCTCCGTTTGTTCGTTCTTGTATTCTCTCAGGTAACGTCTCTTCCTCTTTTACCTTTCTTAAAACTTGCTTTTTCTCTCGGGGTCTCTCGCACTGGGAGCGCTTCTGAATGGCCCTCCCGCTAGAAGCGCTTTATAAATATCCAAATAAATACAATACAATACAATACACAATGGGAAACTATACTTCTAGAGTTGGCCCCACAAGTCACGGTGGGACTGGTTAGGCCTCTCATGCAAGAGAGAAATTATGTTGTGCCATGTTGAAGTAAAGTCACCAACTTCCATTATGCTTAGCGCTAGTTCTAAGCGCAAAGAATTGCCTCTGGAACATCGGCTGATTGGCATGGATTGGCGTAATAACCATAAGCCAAAGAATTGAGTTCAAAGTTGGTCTTTTATGCTGTGTATAAAAAATCTCCTTATCAGAGACCACTAAAATGTCAGCAGATTATTCTCCTATTGCAATGGGTGTTCATCGAGCAAAGAATTCGGCTGTTAAATATGTTTCATATTTCACAAAATTTTATGTTGAAATCAGGGACTTCGTTCTGTTTCATGGTCGCACATCATACCAACAAATCTGCAATCAATCAACCGAAAATAACATTTAACTCTTGTTGCGCTTTGCTTCAAAACATGTTGAGAACTCGGTCGTTCTAGGTGCTTGGTCGAAAACTCTGAAAGTACTCTGCGTTCTGTCAGCTCCTTACTATTTCATTCTGGTCTAGACTGGCTTTACAATCATCTATCCGTAATCTCAAACACGTTTTTCAAACGCTTCGGTGTCCTTCACTGTAAAGTCAGTGTTTGCATTAGAAACCTGGAATAATTTATGTACTATCTCGTGTGCAATTAAAGTATTTTGCGAGATTTGTATTTCAAGGGAGGGCATTAAGACTTAGGCTATAGCAAGAATTACTGAGAAATATATTATACAGCATCGAAGTAGCAATAAAAATAACAATAGTTGGTTTTGTTGTCGGGTAAGGAGGTAAGAAGGGAGAAAGAAATGCAGGAAAAAAGGACAAAGGGTGGCAAGAAGGAAGACGGGCAGGGACGTTTGGGGAAAATCATGGAGGTAATGTTTGGTCAGGGAGAGAGCGGGAAATGGAGGGAGAGAGAGAAGAGGCAGACAGAGAGGCAGGTAGGAAGGGAGTACGAGATGAGATAGAGAGGCAGAAGAGGACACATATGACAGAATGTAGGGATCGAGACGGATTAACGCAAAGAAAATTACTGGCAAGGAGGGAAGCAGAGGCAAGGAGCAACAGAAAGTCAGGCAGGGAAGGGAGTAAGAGAACTGTGGGCAGATGAATGGTCAGAAGGAAGGAAAGACAGGGAGAAATGCAGAGAATATGAAGAATGGATACAAGGAGGAAGGTAGGGAAGAAACGAGAGGCACCGAGGCTAAGAGAAAAATTAGAAATATTGAGATAGGGAGAAAGAAGCCGCACGCCGTAGGTTTATTGGAGGTCAGCTCCAGAGTGAAGACCCAATCTCGATGAAGCTGCCATATTTCTTTGTGAAAGTACGGGATGGAGGGAAACTTGATTACCCTATGTTGCAGAGCGATGAGACCAGTTGTGGTAAGATTGACTGAATCTGTTGGCGGATGATTCTTCTTCAAGAGCTGGAACGGATTTGAATTGGTGACTAACAGACAGCTGACGATCATTTTCAGTGCTTCATGTTTGTCACTTCTCAATTTCTTGCCTATGTATAGTTGGCAATTACTTCCTCTCCTAATCCATCTGATCTCTTTCAAGCTTTCTTGTCTTTAACTAAAGCCGCCGTACCAGTGCTGCGTCGTATTTATTTCCATTAGACGGTTTTAAAAAATTCTTGGAAGTTGGGTAAAGTTGATATAAATTTAGTAAAAATACGATTTTCCACCCACTTTGCCACCCCTGGGGTGGCAGCACAATTCGTAGTCGTAATCACCAACTTTCGTTTTGACCAGAGAGAGGAGGTAGAGCAGTGCTACGGCGGGTTTCGAGAAAGCAGAGGATCGGATAGATTAGATTTCAATGGATTAGCGATCAATCAACTTAGCCGAGTAAAATAATCATCAAAAACCCTATGCTACGTTGAGGCCGTTCCCATCAAATAGGCCTACTACTAATCCCTAATCGTTATTATAGACTCCTAAGTTGTCGTATTGTAAATATCAACGATAGGTCTACTGCAGCTCTAATAATTAATACAATACCTCAACCAAAGTTTGCTTGCTATAGTCTAATGTTGTCATTCACCGCGAGGAAACTTTCGATAGGTACCTAAAAGGCTCTGTGTGAAAGTCTAGTTTCATTACAGCACATCGGGTAACCCTCGCCGCACATGCGCTGAAAGTTTCCATCAATACTCACAAGAGGTTAGCACAATTATCAGTGTGCACAGTAAACATTTCATGTGTTGTTTAGTTTCTCTCCACATGGCTTAATATAGATTTTCATAAATCAAATCAAATAGCTTTATTTATTAGAACTAACACATTCAAAAAAATACAACACACCAATCAGATTATTCTGATGGTTGCCCATCCGGATTAAATTAGAGCATGAATTAAAATTTGACACAAATGAACAAAAGGAGATAATGACTAGTGTAAGTCTAATGGGATGCCACTAAGGGCGTTGTATGGTTTTTCTCCTGTACCGGTATGGGTTCTCAAGTGTACTTGAGATAATAGTTCGTTGTATATGATTTCTGGCATACATTGCAATTGAATGGCTTTTCTCCGGTATGAGATCGTTCATGGTATTTCAGACCTATTTGAGTTTTGTAGGCTTTATCACATAACTTGCATTTGTATGGTTTCTCTCCTATATGGCTCATCATGTGTACTTTAAGACAATGGTTCCGTATAATGATTTCTGGCATACATTGCAGTTGAATGGCTTTTCTCCAGTATGAGATCGTTCATGGTATTTTAGTTGTATTAGCCTTGTGTAGGCTTTATCACATAACTTGCATTTGTATGGTTTCTCTCCTGAATGGCTTATATCATGTGTATACTTTAAGACAACGGTTCCCTGTATATGATTTCTGGCATACATTACAATTGAATGGCTTTTCTCCAGTATGAGATCGTTCATGGTATTTTAGTAAGATTTGCCTTCTGTAGGCTTTATCACAGAAGCTGCATTTGAATGGCTTATCTTCACTGTGTCTTCCAACGTGAATGCAGGCCCGGTTCGTCTGTTTGGGAAACTGGGCAGCCGCCCAGGGCCGCCGATTTTTAGGGGCCACCAATTTTCCATTTTCCAAAAATTATTACCGCGAATTCCTAAAAAAAGGTCATAACATTCACTTGTGAGGCGAATTCCAAAAAATGAAATATTTTTGAGGCGAATTCATAAAAAAGGTCATCAACTTTTTTTTCCTTAGGGCCGCCGGTTTGCCTAGGGCCGCCGATTTGCCCAGGGCCGCCAAATGTCTTGAGCCGGGCCTGCGTGAATGTTCAGATAAGAGGAATGTCCAAACGCTTTGCCGCCACATAATTCACACTTGTATAGTTTTTCTGCAGTCTGGATTTTTCTTGTGTGGCGTTCCATGCTGCTAATTTTTGCAAATAAATTTTAATTCACATAATTCGCATTTGTGTGGTTTTTCTGCAGCGTGGGCTCTTCCTATGTGGCATATCATCTTGCCAAGAGTTGCAAATTCTATGGAACAGAATTTGCATTTGTAATGTTCTTAGACTGTTCTTATTTTCGTACGGTCGCTTGTTTTGTCTCTGTTCCATTCACCTGTTAGTTCTGACTGCTGAAGACAAAGTTCTTGATCGATGCCACAGGCTGACTTTGTACTGAATTACTGAGATAGATGCCTTTGTGCTGCAGTCGGTTACTAAATGTATAAAGTTTCTTTTATAAAATAAAATGGATTGCTGCTGTTTTCGCAGACACTTTTATAAAGAGTTCTTTATCGTTGGTTATGGAGAAGTCTACGCTTATGGTTCAATGCACAAGTTTCTTATGTTTGTCCTTTGACCATAAAATACTGTGGCTGAAATATCACCCGATCAAATGTCCATTTCACTCAGAGAAAGGAGTAGCTGTTAGAAAATAAGACAGCATTACAAAATATAGCATAACACAACTTAAAATAAGATAACCTAACACATGACTTGTCTTCAGAAGTCGAGAAGTATGTGGTTCAACTAGTGCGATAAACAGACAATCTGGCCCAAGAAAACTCTGCGCCAATATTTAAATTAATTGCAATCCACGTGGAACTCTCATCCACCCAGAATTATCACTGTTGTCTCCTATACCTTTTGCTCTACGCCTGCTCTACGCCTGCATCAGTATAAGCGCTCAAACCCGCAACATTTCAATTTTGTCCTTACCATAATGCCACGTCACTATCTATTCAAACTACTTCCTCCAGTTTTCTTTACAATACAATGCAACTGCAATTTGAAAAAGCCGTCCCTTACAAATTTCAAAAGTGAACAATGAAGCCGGGAAGGATTAAGAGCCAAAATTAGACTGCAAGAAGTACGTTTTCAGTTAAATAGCGAAAGGCAGTCTCGATAGGCGAGTTTTGAATAATAAAGACATAGATTGCGGATAGAGGGACTATCAACTGTGAGTGAACGCCAGCCAGAGACAAGACGTGCACCAGAAACAACATACTTTCCAGCAGTTGCTCATCTAAAAGATGATCGCATTTGGAAGAGGTGGAGAGTGTAATAATAATAATAATAATAATAATAATAATAATAATAATAATAATAATAATAATAATAATAATAATAATAATAATAATAATAATAATAATAATAATAATAATAATAATAATAATAATAATAATGACTCAGCGGAGGACGAGGCCTGATTTCCTAGAAATAACATATCAACAAATTAATAATAATAATAATAATAATAATAATAATAATAATAATAATAATAATAATAATAATAATAATAATAATAATAATAATAATAATAATAATAATAATAATAATAATAATGATAGATAGATAGATAGATAGATAGATAGATAGATAGATAGATAGATAGATAGATAGATAGATAGATAGATAGATAGATAGATAGATAGATAGATAGATAGATAGATATATAGATAGATAGATAGATAGATAGATAGATAGATAGATAGATAGATAGATAGATAGATAGATAGATAGATAGATAGATAGATAGATAGATAGATAGATAGATAGATAGATAGATAGATAGATAGATAGATAAATGGATAATAATATTAGATACTTGTCGCAAAACTTTCCCTTCATTTCTTCTACCAGAACGAGTCTTTAGTCGGGAAAGTTCGCGGGATTTTCCACAGCTGCCATTAGGCTCGTTTGCTAGGCCTCCGTGGTCTAGCAAAGGACTTTACTTTTTGTAATCGACACCCAAACAGTTCAACGCCGGCAGTCAACAAGAAATGCGGGTGACGTCAGTCTTGACGACGGCGATCAGAGTATTTAACCAAAGATATACACTAGTTATTATTATTATTATTTGTTTTTTTGTGCGCAGTTATCCCGTCAAGAAGATTGACCAGGTGATAGCCTACTGACCGATTACCATTTTCCTGCAAATTCGAAAAATAAATATGACGTCATAAAATAGATAATTTGTTCATTTGTTCCATACTCCGTTTTGGTAACAATGGCTATTATCATCGGAGGATGATTAAGTAAGTGGTCTGAAGTGAGATGAATTTGTTTTGATGATCACAAATGTATTACCAGGCCAGGTTGTTATTATAAGATTTTCTGTCCACAATACAGAAATTGCTTCTGCTGAGATCAGACATCATTGAACATTTAGATATGTACCGGTAGCCAATCCCAAGCGATCCGCTTTAATGCGTTCAATAAATAGAGCGTAACTCTGATAGATAACTCAACAATTAACCGCGGTCTGTCTTACAAAAAATCTCGGTCAGCCACGGGTTAGTGGGCGGAGACCTATATATGCAATCTCAGCCGAGAGAATGGACGACTTGTCATTTGACGGGAAATCCTAATAAATATTCAACACACTCTACCCGATGCGTTAATATCTTATCTTTGGCTTAGACTTTGCATATATGCAAACAGACTTGACACCTCTGTTTATGGCTAACCTGGCTTTGGCCGCAATACATTAGTAGATTGTCTACAATACATAAATTGTGTATGATGAGATCACGCGTGTATTGTGTCTGTATGTCTCTTTCCAACGTATAATTTGAATATCAATGTTCATTCTTGTTACTGACGCAGATTAAGTAAACAGACATCAATTCCTCGCAAATCTAGGTCCAGTGGGTGCGATAGAGGCAGTAATAATAAATATTATTATTGCTTGGAGGATGTCAAAATCTGCAGTGTTTCTTACGCGCACGTCAGTATAGGAGGATGCCATAATTATAACGTGCCTTGTTAACGCCCTAGACAAGTCTTACATAAGCCTGTAAAACCCACTGCTTTCCCTGTCTTTCGTCTTGCGAAAATCTCAGTTAATCTGGCGCTATAGAAGTTACTAATTAATATTTATACTAACACTAACAACTCCGTCTCTCTCCGTACTCTGGCAGTGCCAATCCCAAGCCTGGAAAAAAGGAGGGAGAGGAAGAAGAAGAGGAAGAAGAAGAGGAAGGGGAAGAGGAAGAGGAAAAGGAAGAGGAAGAGGAAGAGGAAGAAGAGGAAGAAGAAGAAGAAGAAGAAGAAGAAGAAGAAGAAGAAGAAGAAGAAGAAGAAGCTTAAGTTAGCCCTGAGGCAGACATGGGTATGAAATGTTAGCGACTTCAATTTCTTAGCCTCGGCATATGATGGCGGGTGGGCAGTCCACTCCCTCGCCGTATCATCTTCCCACCGACACTGTGCGGTAAGTGCACGCACTCATCATAGCTGAGTTAGCTAGGGGGCGCAGGTGTAGTAGAAATCTCGAAAAAAAATTCTGCTCTGGCGAAGACCAAGCGAATTTCCACATAGATCATGGAAAGAATAAATCCGAAGCTTAACTTCGTGCTAAATTCTCTAGATAAATTCTGAAACGAAATGAGACAATTATGCTTTAAATAATCTATACTGATTAAACATAGTATACGACCACAACTCAACTTTACTCGGCCAAAAATCTCTACAATTTCTATTATGGAGTCTCAGAGGGCAGGGCTCCTATGCAACGGAAAAGCAACTGAGCTAAGCGGAGAATCTGCTGTTAGTTGTTGTTTAACGACCATGTGTCATAGCAAAGATGATTAGCGTCGTCCTCCTCCTTTATCCAGGTTTGGGAGTTGGGAGTGGCACTTCCAGAGAACGAGCAGTGGCGGAGAATCTGGTCGGGCAGCGCTAATGTAGGCGATCAGGCATCCTGTGGCGTGAAGATGCTAACCAACTTGGCGGGACAATTATAAGGTTTGGCGCCTAAACGGTAAACCTGTGAGTCATAGAGCTACCCCACGCCGTCGACAGAGGGCGCTTGCATCAGAAATTCACGGCAATACGCAAGAATATTCGCCTTAAAATATAATAGGAAGCACGGGTTCTGTTCTATTGTGAAACATAAACCTGTCGTCTTGACGACAGCGGTCTTGACAATGGCGATAATCAACAATACATAATTATAGACCTATAATATGACGTCATAATTATGACGGGCAAATACACTAGTATATATATATTTATGTATATATATCAACTTACATAATAACCGTTGTACGTCTGTCTGTCTGTCCGTCCCGTAACAAACACTATTGTGACGTCACTATACTGCCGCCTTGGCGACGGCTGTCTTGACGACGGCTATAGGCCTATGACGTCATAATATAACGGGGAAGTAAGCTTAATTGTTATCACTGCAATAATAATTGTTTTATATACCGTGATTTTTCACGGGTTACAGCTAGTATTTATGTATATACTAGCTGTAACCCGTGAAAAATCACAGGCCAAAATAGAGTATTAGCCCGTTATATTATGACGTCATATTAAGATCGCCGTCGTCAAGAAACCGTCGCCAAGGCGGCAGTTTAGTGACGTCACAATAGTGTTTGTTACGGGACGGACAGACGGACGTACATCGGTTATTATGTTGTTTAATGTGTGTGTGTGTGTGTGCGCGCGTGTGTGTGTGCATTTTATATATATATATACTAGTGTATTAAGTAAGTAAGTAAGTAAGTATATCCTTTATTAATCCAACTGCTAACCGCATTTTGGTTTACACATGTATATCACGTCCAGATTAAAGTACTAAGGCCTATATTCCGGTGAAAATCATCCTAATTATGAAAGATTTACGAGCTAGACTGTCAGCAGTCGGGAGAACCCGATTATGAACACGGGGTCGCAAAGTATAACCCGCATGCTTAACAGGAGGTAATAGCACATGAAGCACATGTGTAGGACATGTAAGGACGGTCGTGAAAAGTTTAGAATCAGCAGTACGGATCAATTATTCGAATCTAGGGTAGTCCACAGGAAGATAACCAGCTTTAATCAGTCTCTTAAATATTGCCTGTAGTCTCTCACGTCCCCTCTACCCCACATAACCCCACCAAGCGGACGCAGCGTACGTCATCCTCGACACTGTGGTAGCTGTCACCACATCGTACATTGAGGGACCAAGTAGTCCATGAGTAGTCAGGATCCGTAATGCATACATTGATTGTCTTGCACCAGTGCATAGATTGTCAACATGCACGTCAAAGCAGAAGTCATCAGAGAGCGTGACACCCAAGATCTTCATGATTATGACTCTGGAAAGACCAGGAATCTCCATCGGCTGGTTTTCATTCAGTTTTCTTCTCGGCTTACGGACAACCATTTCCTGGGTCTTTGCTTGGTTAAGCTTCAGATTACATCTCGCAGCCCAGATCTCGATGTGCCTGATTTCCGAGTTTATCAGGTTGCTATTGGCAGCAGGAACCAGGAGATAGGTATCGTCAGCGTACTTGAGTATCCGGTTAGTTGGATGTTTAGGTTTAAGTTTGGATATTGCTGTTAGGAACAGTATCGGACCAGTTCCTGATCCCTGGACAATACTGCAGTTGATTTCAATCGCCGCAGAGGTAATTCCTTTAAACTTAGTGCAATGTTGTCGTTAGTGGAGGGCCGCAATGATCCAATTGTAAGCAACGTCGGGAATGGGTAAGTCCGCCATCTGTTCAGCCAGATAGTCATGCCTCACCGTATCAAATGCTTTTGAAAAATCCAGCGCTATCAGATGTACATAGGGGCTGGACGTCAGCATTTCAGTGAGTTGATGCGTTAATGAACTAAGTGCGGCAGTAGTAGACCCGGTGGGCCGAAACGCATATTGATCTTGAAAGTCGCGGTTGTTCTGTTCGTACGTCAACATCGGATAGAAATACTTGCGCACCACGATCCGCTCAAGTATACGACAGAGGACTGAAGTGATTGAGATTGGCCTGTAATCGGCCTCCGTCTTCGGGCGGGAAACCTTTGGGACAGGAGTGATGCAACTAATCTTCCACTGAGGAGGAATATACGCTGCTCCAATGGAAAGGTTGAAGAGAGCCGCGATTGGCTGTGCCATAGCCGCAGCGGTTCTACTTAATAGCCAAGGTGGCACTCCGTCAGGTCCAGCTGAGGTCCTTCCGGCAGACTCCAGCATGCGGAAGACAGAGTATTCTTCGATGAACAGGTCGTCACTTCCGACGGCTGTAGCCTTAGGCCGTCATAAATTAACCCGTCATAAATTATGACGTGACCACAGTGTATCATTATAGGCCTATATGTATCGTTGGCTAAAATGCTCTGATCGCCGTCGTCAAGACGACCGTCGTCAAGACGACCGTCGTCAAGACGGCAGTATAGTGACGTCACAAACGGTTTCACAATAGAACAGAAAGCGTTATACGACGGACAAATTTGCATATAAGGAAACTATATGTATTGATATATATATATACATATATATATATATATATATTTATACATTTATGTATTTTCATAGAATACCTAACAATAGAAAAGTAATTTCTTCCGTCTTTATGAGTTCTTAATAGGCCCGAGTAGCGCTCGGGGTAAACATTTTGAAATAGAACCTTAAGCTGAATCCCGTTATTCCTAAATAATGTGTCGCTACTCAAAGCAGTTGACTTATATATACAGACCAAGAAAACAATTTTAAAGGTGTCTAACCTGAGCTCCGAGTAACTAACGATGTTACCGTCAAGGAGTTCAATTTTTTATTATTTAACGACATCTTGCGGGTGTTACAAACGTTCCCAGTAATTTCTAAACAATGTATCGATACTTAAAGCAGTTGACTTATATATACAGTCCAAGAAAACAATTTTAAAGGTGTCTAACCTGATGTCCGCATTATCTATATTCAGGTTTGGCGACATCTTGCGAATACAAGGAATGTTGACACCATTGCATTTCATTAAGAGCGATTTAAACAAACAGTTCAACGAAGTCTTATGGCATGTGGGGCGTGGTGGCTCAGTGGTAAGTTCGGCGCCTTGTGACCGGAGGGTTGCAGGTTCGAATCCCACTCTAGCCGCTGCGTACGGACTTTCGGCAAGTCCTTCACTCGCAATTGCTCGTGGCGCTTCGGCGTGAAAATTCCGGCACAGTAAATGCTGTATAGTCGGGAGCGCCTCTGAGTAGTAGTTGACTTCGAGAGGCGCTATAGAAATATCCGGAATAAATAAATAAATAATAAATAAAGGCCTTTCAAGTCGATAGGAATTTTTTACACAGCTTTCAACGTTAGTAAGGTGCCGAGTGGTTAGAGCGCTCGCCTTGTAACGGGTTCGAGGCCTGAGATGGTTACTGTGTAGGCACCTTAAGCAAGCAATTCGCTCACAATTGCTCAGCGCCATCGATTGATGCTTCGTCATTAGATAGTGACGAATCGATAGCGCTGAGCAATTGTGAGTGAATGACTTGCTCAAGGTCCCTACACAGTAGCCGTCTCAGAGGAGAAGAATCGAACCCGTACTCTAAGCATTACAAGGCGAGCGCTCTAAGCATTACAAGGCGAGCGCTCTAAGCATTACAAGGCGAGCGCTCTAAGCATTACAAGGCGAGCGCTCTAACATCATCATATTCGTTTTTATTGTTGATCATATACTGGTTGACAAACCGCAACCGTGGACACACTGGACAAGTTACACTGATTGAAAGCTAGCAGAAAGGAAAGAATAATAAAAGATTTGAGAAATAACCTATAGAATGTTGCTGTTAAATTTTGAATCGTTCAGTAGATGTCATTATATAGAATACGAGGTATATAGTTTTTGTCATCCTTCGGTGGGAGTTGAAAGGGGTGGGCACGAGGTCTAAGCCCTGGCGCAGACTAACTCTAGACGGAAAGAGACTGTTGAGAACGTGGTCAGAATTCCATATTACCGCCTGGAGGAGGTGTTGCTCGGTTTAGCCAACTCGTTCAGCAACCGTCGGCGCACTGTCCGAAAGGTAGCCCACTCGCTTGAGTTTGGCAGTGAAGCGTTCAAGTCTCTGCCGCTCTGCTTTTGTGGCAAGGTCCCACCAAGCCGGGGTAGCGTAAAGTAGGCGCGACATAGTTGTGGCCTCCGCAATCGGCATAATCAACTTATAAATTCTTAGATACGATACACTTGAAGTCTACGACGCAATACGATACGATGCAATTGTAGTCTACCGTGAGGTTGACGAACTTGACGCTAACGACTCTAGCAGCCACAAGATGTCGTTGAACACTTTTTAACTAAGAGTGACGTTGCAGTTGAGTCTTGACACCTTTAAAACATGTTTATTTCTCGCTATATATATGAGCCAACTTCGTTATGGGTTGGATAAAGATTATAGATTATATCATAGTGCAGAGTCTAGGTCAAAAGAACAACAGCCACAAGGTGTCGTTAAACAATTATTTAACTAATAGTTTATATATACAATCAAGTCGGCGCAGGGCTCTAGTAAGGGATCGATCCTCCTCCTCCTTTGATACGGTTACAGTGTAGGGGAGACCGGGGCTAAATGCAACAGGTGTTGGTTGCAACACTGTCGATATTTAGGCGCTATATAATAGCAGCGTGAAATTAACTCACCTCCCTTGTGTACAATAGTTTTTAGGTCAGTGTAACCTAATTTGTTTGCAGGAAGGCGGTAACGGCTACGGAAAATAATTAAAAGTTTATTTTCGGCAATCGAAAGTAAGTTTTCCTGCTTTGTTTTCTTTCGTAATGTAGCTGAATGTTTTGGATCAATTTCATGTGGTTTGGTGTCATAAGTGGGACAAGGCATTGGGCTTGAAAATGCATTTAGTCATTTTATTTAAAAACAACGGTGTCGGAAAATTTTTCCATAACAATGTCTACGCATTGCTTCGGGGTTGGTTGCAACATTTTAATTTGGGTTGGTTGCAACATGTTGCAACCAACCCCATTCATTTGTTTCACTAAACCGTGCTCATATACTCGTCACAATAACAGCACATTATATTCAGACATTATGTGCTTTGTACTATTATTGGTATTAATTGAATTATTTCAATCTTTTATACGCTTTAATCGCCTAATCTTTGCAGTTTTGTTAGCCTAGATAGGCCTATACTCCGTCAGCGAAAACTGATCGCGGTTCGGCTAGTAAAGAAACAATGATGAATGCAGCGACAGAAGTTATTGATAATGGAACTAGTCTTAGACAGACTGCAAGAAGTCACAACGTTCATTATTCAATATTATGTCGATATATTCAGAAAGTTAAATCTGCTCGCTAGGCCAATGTGGCAATGCCTAATCCAGGATATGAATCGAACAGAAAAATATTTCAGACCAACAAGAAAAATCAACTGCTGACTATTTTTGGTGTTGGCTGGTGACCTGTGTTATGGGTTATCACCTAACGAAGCACGTGAACTTGCTTACCAATGTGCTACTAAATTCAATGTGAACTTCCCCCTCAATGGTCTGCTACGTCTGCTGCTGATGAGGATTGGCTTTCGGAATTTATTTCGCGAAATCAAGTTTTATCAACTCGCACACCGGAATTTTGAATCAAATTCTGACCATTCTGGACCTAAATAGGTAGAAGTAGCCTACTCTAGCGGTTCTAAGGCCTAGGCCTTTATCGCGCATATATACCGAACTTTTTACTGACGATTATTGCGACAAAAACAGTTTTATTTCATTTTGACTAATGCTTTTGATTACTTTTTATTTTGAATTTGTTAAGTTAATTACATTCTTATATGTTGGCAGTCCTCAATATACAGCCTCCGTTGAATAATTTCTATCGCATAAGGGCAATGCGTCACACGGTTAGGGTTAGGGACTGCTCTCACCAAGGACATGTCACAAACTATAGCCAATCTACGCTCTCTCCACGATTATGCCACCTCGGGTTTTGCAGATATCTTAAATCTTGAACTCAGCAAGCTCTTAATGCATCCGAAATTTCTAACTCACATTCTGCATTCATCTTCTCGGATAAACTCCTTAGCCCTATAGTCTGTCGGTTGTATTGGCTTCCTGTAGAATTCAGAACGAGACTTAAACTGGTCTGTCTGACCTGTAAAAATCCCTACAACAAGATTTCTACCTGCCTTCAACCACTGCTATCCATAGGCGTAATTTATGGGGCTACGAGGGGTACCCGAACCCCCACTTTTGGACTGGGATACCGTACCCCCACGTTCTGAATAATGCCAAGCAATATTATTGTGCCTTCCCAGAGATCTCAATCTCAGCCTTGCTTCGTGTATGTTAGAGATTGGTACCCCCTACTTTTTAGACCAAAGTTACGCCCCTGCTGCTATCTCCTTACATTCCACCGCGATCTAACGACTATTCGCACCTCAGACTCGCATTTCTGTGCGACTTGCCGCGCATTGAAAATGTATAATAATAATGAAAACAAAATGAATTAACCAATTAATTACATCCTAGTCTTACGAAGTAATGCGGTTTTCGGAACAGCAGAAACTCCAGATAACGATGATTTCTTTGTTATCCGTCAAGTCATAATCACACCAGCAATGTTCATTAAGAATTCATATAGAAAACTACTTTACATGTCATCACGGGAGAATTGCTCATGAAAATAGTTGATGAAAAATATCTCAGGTAAACATCTCGCGTAAACAACTACCGCAGTGCTTCCCAATCTTTTTAGGCTACGGAAACTTTTGACCTGAAATTTTTTGACGGGACCCAACCTAAACAAAGCATATACTGATGCAATACTTTAAAACAGTGATCCAGGTATGTACAGTTTAATCGATTAAAGTTAAACTAGAAATTGTTTAAAATAAATTTTCTCACGGAACCCTAGCTTGGCGTCAACTCGGAGTCTGATTTATAATGTAACAACACATTCAAATAACACTTGTTCAATTGCTTTATGGAACCCTTGTCTTCCCCTCACGGAACCCTAGGGTTCCGCGGAACCCACTTTGGGAAACACTGATCTAGCGCATGGGTTGAGGCCCACAGGCATTCAACCCCTTTGCATTTCAAACGACCAATATCAACAGACGCGGAATAGTTCTGAATACAGATGAGAAAAGAACTAAGTTAAAAGCATTCTATACGCTCTATTTTCAATAGCAAAGCATCATACGTAGGATTGCATGTATACAATGGGTCAAAAACAAAGCTTTAATCAGCCTAAAGCGGCCAATAAAACAAAGCTCTGCAAAAGTTAATAAATCATGATATTTGCCTCTTATCGTTCTGGCGCCAAACAGCAAATAACGACAACGGAACAGCAAAGCTAAGCAACAGGTGTAGTATACATACATATATGTGTGCGTGCTTACGTCTGCAGACGTCACATGATTAGATTACAGTGTACGTATGTCTGCCTCTCTTCTTTGTTGCGTCTGTGTGTTAGGCTCCGTGTAACTGCATGTATGCATGTGTGCGTGCATGGTGCTTGTGCGCGTATGTGGGTGTGTATGTGTGTATGTATGTATGTAGGTATGTAGTTATGTGTGTGTATGTATGTATGAATGTATGTATGTATGTATGTATGTATGTGTAGATGTATGTATGTATGTATGTATGTATGTGTGTGAATGTATGTATGTATGTATGTGTGTATGTATGCATGTATGTACGTGTGTATGTATTTATGTATGTATGTATGTATGTATGTATGTATGTGTGTATGTATGTGTGTATATATGTATGTATGTATGTATGTGTGTATGTATGTATGTATGTATGTATGTATGTATGTATGTATGTATGTATGTGTGCATGTTTGTATGTGTGTATGTGTGTATGTATGTATGTATGTATATATGAATGCATGTATATATGAGTGTATGTATGTATGTATGTATGTATGTATGTATGTATGTATGTATGTATGTATGTATGTATGTATGTATGTATGTATGTATATATGTATGTATGTAGCATGTATGTATGGATTTATGTTCATCCACTAATATGTATGCATGTTTCTATCAAGACACTTAATGCTGCTCCTTTCAGATACATGTATATCCCACAAAAGTGCTTTATATCGTTGTATCTGTGTGTCTATGCGTCTGCATGCCTATGATCTGTGTCGCTATGCGGCTGCGTATCTATACATCTGTAGCTATGTATCTGCGTATGTGTAGCTGTGTATGTCCACGAATATGCGTGTCAATGTGTCTCCCAGTTTCTGCATGCATTGATCTGTGTATGGTTCACAACATAGCAAAACAAATATTCACCGTAGATTCGTTCCGCCTTATGAACGATTTCAAATGTAAAGTAACCGGGCATTTATATAGCTCATTTGCAGAAACAGATTCTTATGCACGACTTA
This sequence comes from Allolobophora icterica, assembly GCA_963556255.1. Taxonomy (NCBI): domain Eukaryota; kingdom Metazoa; phylum Annelida; class Clitellata; order Crassiclitellata; family Lumbricidae; genus Allolobophora; species Allolobophora icterica. Next base: position 16,091,888 of record OY744607.1, on the reverse strand, counting down.
GGTTAACAATTAGCCGACGTGTCTCAGGTATCGAATCTACGACCGGCGATGACAAGTACAGAACTCCTCCATTATAGCACGTGAACTCTTCGGACCTGGAGCAGACGGGGTCATGGATTGAACCCGCGACCCGGACTAATTGAGAGCGTCACGGTCGGTTGCTTGACACACCCTGGTCGTCCAGTGTAGGTGCCGTGGGCGTAGGACGAGATCGGGGCTTCGAGTACCAGCTTGCCTTCCCCTGTCATGCTGGCCGTGACTAGGTTCGGATCGACGCTCTCCGGAAGGTCGAACTCGCGACTGAACTCCTTGCAGCTCGTTCTTCCAGGGGTCCTCTCCTCGTGGCGCGCCTGGACGATCAGCTTCCTGTCGAGGGTCTTGATCGTCAGGTCCTGCGGTTCGAACTCCGGACCGACGTCCAGTGCGATGCGGAACGTCTTCGACCCGTCACGCTCCGTCACCGATGGACCGCAGTCGAAGACGGTCTGCGCCTGGGATGATGGAAACGATCTACTGGATGCTCCGGCTGATGATGTTGTTGGTGGTGGGTGGGATGCGGAGACTGAGGTGGCGTTGAAGGAGCGAGCGGTGTCGCGGATGCGGTCGTAGGCTGAAGCAGAGACCTCGGCTTCGATTTGGAGGATTCCGTCTTTGCTGAGAGTGCTACGCAGCTTCAGAGGATCTACGTTCTGAGGAATGTCGACCTGGCGGCTGAACTCACGACTCACCGTCTTGTCGCTTCCTTCAAAGTAAACACAAACAGACAGACAATCAAACATTCAATCAACCATCCTCTGCGTCTTCAATCAAACATTCAATCAATCGTTATCAGCTTCTTCAGTCAAACATTCAATCAATCATTCTCAGCGTCTTCAATCAATCATTCAATCAATCGTTATAAGCTTCTTCAGTCAAACATTCAATCAATCATTCTCAGCGTCTTCAATCAGACATTCAATCAACCAGTCACAGCATCCTCAGTCATTCATTTCAAAACCTTGTTGTCTTCCACAAAGTTTTGATGAACTTTCTAGCCGTCGCAAGTAGCGTAACTTTGAGTACGCACGTCGCGCCACATCCTGAATGTTGGCCCGATACTGAAAAGAAGGACTCAGTAATTCATTATTGGATGGGTAACAAACCTTTTCAAAGTATTCTCTTGCGGTCACAAATTTGAAGTTACTTCATTGGTCGTCGCTTCATAATGTTTTACTTTCAGCAAAAAACATTGTCTTTCTCAGGTAGCATTATATTTAAAACTCGACGCTGTCCACGTGGAAACATTCTTCGGGTCACAGTTCGGCCGATACAAAATGGTTGTCGGGCTTCGGTTGTATGTACCAACCGACGTTCAAATCGCATGAAATACAAATCAGAGTAAAGAAATAACTCTAAATCACAGACTCGGATAATGTAGAACTGTGTAGAACTGTGGGAGAGTACGAGTTCGAGTCTTCCCTCAGACGGTTACAGTCTACAAACCTTGGGCAAATTCTTCACAATTGCTCAGCGCCATCGATTGATGCTTGTTCATTAGGTAATTGCGCTAAATAAATGTGCAATAAAAAACACAGCAGCAGTAGCAACAAAAATAACAACAGCAATAATAATAATAATAATGATAATGATGATGATGACGATGATGAAGACAACAATGATGATGATGATGATGATGATGATGATGATGATGATGATGATGATGATGATGGTGATGATGGTGATGGTGATGGTGATGATGATGATGATGATGATGATGATGATGATGATGATGATGATGATGATGATGATGATGATGATGATGACGACAACAATGATGATGATGATGAAGAAGATGATGATGATAACGATGATGATGAAGGTGATGATGATGATGATGATGATGATGATGATGATGATGATGATGATGATGATGATGATGATGATGATGATGATGATGACGACGACGACGACGACGAGGATGATGATGATGATGATGATGATGATGATGATGATGATGATGATGATGATGATGATGATGATGATGATGATGATGATGATGATGATGATGATGATGATGATGGTGATGATGATGATGATAAACATAATAATAATAATAGTACCTTGAACCTTGAGGGCAACATTCGAGCAGCCAGATCTTGTTGAGTGATTGACCGTTCCAGACACCCAATGCGCAGTCTTCGGATATAGTTTCGTAGCCTCAGGGAACAGAACTGCCTCGGGTGCCAAATAATAATAATAATAATAATAATAATAATAATAATAATAATAATAATAATAATAATAATAATAATAATAATAATAATAATAACAATAACAACAACAACAACAACAACAACAACAACAACAATAATAATAATAATAATAATAATAATAATAATAATAATAATAATAATAATAATAATAATAATGATAATAATGATAATAATAATAATAATAATAATAATAATAATAATAATAATAATATTTACATAATTATGTCTCCGGACAATTTTGTACCTACCTGGGGATCCTTAATATCCCGGGGACTGTTATAACAATAACAATAAAAATGTACATTGGGGCATAAAAATTAAAATAAGTAATAATAATAATAATAATAATAATAATAATAATAATAATAATAATAATAATAGTAACTGTACTGTAATAATAGTAATAATAGGCACCTTTCCCACGAACCCTGATGACGAGGCCTGACCCTACAGACACTAGCTCTGCTTCTTAATAACAATAATTTTCTCCAAATCCTGAGGGATCATTGATACCTCAGGTAAAAAAATTATAGTAAAAATAATAATAATAATAATAATAATAATAATAATAGTAATAATAATAATAATAGTAATAATAATAATAATAATAATAATAATAATAATAATAATAATGATAATAATAATAATAATAATAATAATAATAACAACAAAAATAATAATAATAATGATAAAAATAATAATAATAATAATAATAATAATAATAATAATAATAATAATAATAATAATAATAATAATAATAATAATAATAATAGAACCTGAAACATTAACGAATTATCGAGTAAATTCAGCACATATTGACGAACTATCATTATGACCGAGGCGCAAAGACAGCGATCATCGGATAATAATAGGTCCTACCTACCGCAGCCACCTACAGGCAATGAGAATAGTTTAGAAGAGACCTTTCTCTTCGTGTCGAGCGTTGACTATGAGTCGCTGGTCCTGGGTCTTGACGTTGATCTCGTCCGGTTGGAACTGGCTGACATCGAAGCTGACCCGGAAGACCTTCGTGCCGTCCTTGACGTCGTAGAACATGTTCTTGAGATCCATCTTTTCCAGGAGGTTCTCGCTGCTTCCGCGTCGCGCTTCTTCCGGTTTAAGTCGGAAGAAGTCTCTCCTCATCCGCGTCACCTCATCCTCCCACTCCTTCCTCCGCTTCTCCATCCTCTCGTGCATGTCCTCCCAGATGTTCTTCTGGCGCTCCTCGAAGCTGTGAGCATCCTGCCGTATCGGAACGAACACTTCGCTCTTGTATACGCGCGGCTGCTGAGGTTGTTGATTGTGATGTTGGTTCGCCATCTTTTCAGGCCGTCACCCGAAGACGTCACGACAGCTGAAGGTATCAAAGGTTTCTCTTAAACAATACTGCTTGCTAAACGATAATATTATATAATACATATTGTACTGCATTGTATTCGATTCTGTCATACTGTATTATAATATTGTAAGGCAACGGATTGAATATCATCGTATTTGTAGCCTATAGGTCTGCTGTGATTCCTTAGTCCATGTCTAGAGGTTTTCCATTGTAAGGTAATTTTCAGATGAAGAACCCCTCAGCCATACGTGACACTGCTTACGCCTGCAATAAAGGCCTGGACACGCCTGTACTTAAGCCACGGGCACACCTTCATTAAAGTCATCCTGGGTACGCCTGTATTTGAAACATAGGTACACGTGCAATAAAGGCCTGGACACGCCAGTATTTAAGCCATAGATGCACCTTTATTAAAGTCCTATATACGCCTGTATTGAAGCCATAATTACGCATGTATTAAAGTCCTAGATACGCCTATACTTAAACCATTGGTAGTCCTGTATTAAAGACCTGTGGTCATAGTCTATCTGTGTGAAATGGTGTGCTTGGATTCAACTGTCACAATCGAATCGCCTGTGCGTCGTTTTGGGTCCATCAGGCACTAAATCATCATCGTCATCTCTTTCCCTAATACGATTCGCATTCTCGCGATGTTGTGCTGTTTCTGGCAATATCGATCCTTGGGAAAAGAAACGTAATCAGTTGCCAGATACGAAAGAATGCAATCTATAACTACTGCGTCCACTACTTAACCATTATGACCATCCCTCTATCTGCCTATATGTCTTTGTCTCTTTTCGCGTATCTGTTCTTCCATGGCAGCCATTCATTCATCCAATCAGTCAGTGAGCCTTTATAGATGCGCCTGTATTTAAGCCATGGCGACACATGTGTTAAACATGCATTACACAATACACATGAATGTATACGTCAGCCAGCCAGTCAGTCATCCAGTCAGTCAGACAGATAGTGCAGGCAGGCAGGCAATCAGTCACTCATAGGTACACCTGCATTAAGGCCTGCATCTCTGTCTGTCCGCCCGTCCGTCTGTCTGTCTGCATGTCTGTTTGTCTGTCTGTTTGTCTGTCTGTCTATCTGTTAGCTCAGACGAGTATACATATCTTCATGCGTGTCATACGATATTAATATTTGTGATTCATTAATATTGTGAATAAAAATACACACACACACAAATGTATATATATATATATATATATATATATATATATATAATACACACCTTAGGTATAGCCAATAGCCATATATATATACATATATATATGTATATATATACATATATATGTATATATATAATTTATATATACATATCTGATTATTGGGTCTATCTATTTGTGATCGAACAGCGTTCTAAATGAAAATCCGTAGGATAATAGTAAGGCTGTATAGAAAGCCAAATAAAGGCGGCTGCTGCTACTGTTACCGCTGTTGGTGTAGATGGTGGGATGCTGTTGGCAGTTGAAGTTTCGTCTATAATTATATATATATACGTGTATATATATTTATATATATATGTATATTGTATATATATATGTATATATATATGTTACATAGGTTATCTAATATGATATCTGGATTGGCTGTCGGGTCAGTGGTTGCTTCGATCAATTCTATCCATGGCTCGGTTCGTTTCTCGTCGGAGAGCGTCCGTTGATGTGAGACTGCCTTCCATAAATCCTGCGAACACAGCGACCTCGCGGGAATTGATTGACCCCCTGACGGGAGGAAAAAACAGACGAGGAGAAGAAGGCGGAGAAATAAGAAGGGGAGAAGGGAAAGAGGAAGGGAAGAGAAAAAATATAGATGGAGGAGAAGAAAACAGAGATAAAGGACGAGAGAAAGAAGGAAGAGGTGGGAAAGGAAGAGAATGAGAGGACGAAGAGGAGAAATGAGAGTGGAGAAGGAATAAGAAGAGGATCATTAGGACGCGAAGAAAAATAGCCAGAGCTGGAGATGCAGTAGAGAGAGAAGGAAAAGTTGAGTTGAAAAAGAACGAATCCAGGGAAGACGATGGATGAAAAGGAAGCAAGAGAAGGAATAGAGCAAGGAAGAAGTAGAGGAGGAAATGGAGATGAAAGGTCAGATGAGGAAGAAAGACCACAGAGGAGGATTACCAGAAATTCACACACACACACACACACACATCTACACACACAAACACCTACATGCACACATATATCAGGCTATTTTTACGAAGAGAGAAAGTATAAGGGATGGTGGGTGGGTGGGTGGGCGGGTGGGTGGGTGGGTGGGTGGATGGATGGATGGATGGATGGGTGGATAGGTGGGTGGGTGGATGGGTGGGTTGGTGTATGAGTGGGTGGGTGGGTTGGTTGGTGTATGAATGTATGAATGGATGGATGGATGGCTGGGTTGGTGGGTGGGTGCACTGGGTGGGTTTGTTGGTTGATGGATGGATGGATGGATGGATGGATGGATGGATGGATGGATGGATGGATGGATGGATGGATGGATGGATGGATGGATGGATGGATGGATGGATGGATGGATGGATGGATGGATGGATGGATGGATGGATGCATGCATGGATGCATGGATGCATGGATGAATGCATGGATGGATGGACACAGATCATTGTACGGACTGACGGACGGAGTGGATGGATGGATGGATGGGCAGAGGGATAGATGGACGGAAGGGTAGGTGGGTGGGTGAGTGGATGAATGGATGGATGGATAGACGGACGATTGACTACTGCGGTTGAACTTACCGAAATAATATGTAAAGGTCTATAGACAGATACAGACAGACATTGGCATAGACACAGGGACAGAGACAGGGGCATGGATGCAGAAACTGGGATAGAGTTCAGCTCCTGGAAGTAAAACAAGGTGGAAAGCAGAGAGTGCATGAGACAGAGGCCTGCAGGGAGACTGAAGAGGACAGGCAGGGAAGCAGATAGCCAGCATGAATGTGTATATATAGAGAGAGAAACAGAGAGTGACAGAGACAAAGAGACAGAGAGAGACAGACAGACAGACAGAGACAGACAGACAGAGAGAGGCAAGCAGAGAGAGAGTAAGCGCATCAGTTGGTTTCATTTCCACGCATGACGGACTACAGCCCCCTATAGGGAAGAGTAAATAAACTCCAATTGCATCCTATATCTTCAAAGGAACTATAATCTGCATATCTAGGCAACACAAACAAAACCTGAAAGTTTGCTTAAAAATCAAAGGCATCCAAATTAAGTATAGCTTTGCTATGCGGATTTGTGCTATCCAACTAGATCAATTTTGCACTATTCTGGTGTTTTCTTTGTTATCAGTTACAGGGGCGTAACTTTGGTCTAAAAAGGGGGTACCAAATTCCACTTTCGTTTTTCACATGAAGACCATCTCTGGGAAAGCACTATAATAAAATATTGATTGACATTGTTTTAAAAAGAATAAAATACTTTTTGGACTGGGGTGTACGGTGTACCGTACTGGGGTGTACCGTACCCCCCCCCAGTACGGTACACCCCAGTCCAAAAAGTGGGGGCACGGGTACCCCTCGTACCCAGCACAAATTACGCACAAATTACACTCTGCCAATTACGTAATTTAATGTTGAAATAATGTGTATGTGTTAAAGAATAAGTGAAGAAAGGAATGGAGCAAAACGAAGAAAGGAAATAATCAAACAATCGGCTTCACTACATAAGGAATTCATCTTCAAAAACATCAAGAACACACACACTGAAATGCATAAGGAATACACATTCAACTACCTAAGGAATTCATCTTCAAATATACATAAGGAATTTCTCTTCAGGAGTTCAGGTGCAAAAGGAATGCATCTTAAAATACATATTCGAGTGGAGGTGTAAACAGTGCTGCATAGAAGACAAGGAAAGAGGAGATGAGCCACAAATAGAGAGCAAATCTGTCAATTTCCAACATTCTCCACATTCAAACTGGTATACGCAGTGCATATCACAATGTCATGACACACCCCTAAAATTTACATCTGCATGCTTACTTTAGGACATATATATATATTATATCATATATGATTAAATAAATATAAACATATATTGTATTTACATTCTTCTTCCTGAACCAGGTCGTATACAACGCATAATGAGGCCATTGTTCATGCCTATTAGATAGGGAACACGTGTATGCCAACGTTTGTTGGGACAATATTATTGATAATATGCCTAATGCCTATACATGCATAGTGCATAACCAATATACACACGCGTGCCAGTACAAGCGCGCACAATTATATATATATATATATATATATATATATATATATATATATATATTAAAGGTGTTTTATATAATAGTGCGCACATTACATAATATTATTCTATATACATATTTATCATATATATACACATAGTTCTATATGTATATTCGTGGGCCAAAACATATAGATAGATATGGATATATATATATATATATATATATATATATATATATATAAAGTTCCATCATGAACACCGCTCCAGACTCATTGGCCGTCTGCCGTCAGTTCGAGACTGGCGCCCAGACTCAAACTGAACTTCCACCGACGACCTTGCTTTATAAGATAAAGATAAGATGGAGATAAGATGAAGATAAGATGGGGGTCAGATGGGGATAAGATGGAGATAAGATGAAGAGAAGATAATAGTAAATGAATGTTCAGCAGGATTCAAACTGCCTTAGACGCATTTTTGTTAGATCACTTGGGTTATCATGAGTGCGGCTCCTTTCTTATGTACTTAAAATGGGCTATGTTAAGGGTTCTTATACATACATACACATATACATGCATGCATAGATACATGGATACACACATGTATACATGCATACATGCATACATTTGCGCCTCTGACTAGGTCTCTTGAAGAGGCGCTATAAAAATTCTCCGTGTGAATATATGCAATTATGCATACGTAAGTACAACTGTGACCAATAGGGGTCATTGATCTATCTGTCTGTCTTGGCTGTTTATATATATCTGTTTGCCTGTCTGTCTGTCTGTCTGTGTCTTTCTGTCTCTTCCCTCTGTCTCTGTCTGTCTGTCTGTCTGTCTGTCTCTCTCTCTTTCACTCTCTCTCTCTCTCTCTCTCTCTCTCTCTCTCTCTCTCTCTCTCTCTCTCTCTCTCTCTCTCTCTCTCTCTCTCTCTCTCTCTCTCTCTCTCTCTCCTATCTCCTATCTCTCTCTGTGTCTCTCTTGTCTCTGCCAGTTTGTGTGTCTGTGTAACTTTTTCTCTGCCTATCTGCGTCTCTGTCTGTTTCTGTGCGTGTATGTTTTCATGATCACCCTTATTGCAGCGTGGCCAAATAGCCTGTTTCCCTCTCCTCTAGAGCTACACAAACACTGTTCGTATACGCACAGACGCACAACCAAGTGTACGCATTACGCAGTAGTTGTGTACACAAGACATTCAGCAACTGTCATCCGTTTGATTGCATGCGCTGTTTGCTTTGTTTGTACTAAATTGCTACTCCTCCATTCCTCCTCCTCCTCCTCCTTCTTCCACTTCTATCTACTCTTTCTTCCTCTTCGTCATTCTCCTCTCTTCTCCTATTCCTCTTTTCTTCATCGCTCCTCTCTCTTTTCTCCGCCTTCATCTTTCTCTCTTCATCCTCGTCGACCTGTTCCCATTTGCCTCCTCTTCTTTCTCATATTCTTCTTCCTCTTCCTTCTTCGTCCTGTTCCTCCTCCTCTTCTTCTTCTTCCTATATATTAATCCTTTCTTTCATCTTCCTTTTCCTCCGTCAGTCCGTCCCTTCTCCTCCTCCTCCTTTTCCTCTTCCTCCTTCTCCTCCGCTTGCCCTCCTCGCCCTTCTCTTCTTCCTCCTCCTTCTTTAGGTCAGTGTACTCAGTAGGCTATAACTGAGTTCGCTATGGTGTGTGAGTGAAGCCGAAATTTCGAAACGAATATCTGTGCGAATTTATTGTTGGCATTGAACACTCGCCGTCTCGACTGTCAGTCCTGTATGGTAACCACAGTATGGTATCACGCACCCCAATGCAGGCCAGAACACCGACTTCTCAATTGACAGTCCAGTATGGTAACCACAGTGCAGTATAACGCACCCCATTGCAGGTGAGCATCTCCGACCTCCCAATTGACAATTTGACCGTCCAGTATAATAGCCGCTAGACTGTAACTCTTCCCACTGAAGGCGAGAACCTAATGTCCGAAACAAATAATTCAATACACCATATCGATGAACATTACTAAGGTAGATCCAAAATCGTGAGCAGAAAAGACAACGCCGTCAAGTGCCCGTGTATAAGCTTACAGGCGCCAACCATACTTTTTACCTGTATAATCTCAGGCAGCTTACACCTGTAGCCGTAAACAACGTATGAGCCTGGTGTATATATACATGTATATATATATGTGTGTATATATATATATGTATACATGGCATGTGTATATGATGTGTAGCCTTAATAACACTAACGATCATCCGACTAACCTGTTCATTTTGTTCAAGAAGCTCCGTGTGCAGATGAGAGCTGGTATCCGTTTCTGCTACTGCTGCTGATGTGGAAGCCAGACTGGTGCTGATGCCGCTGATGCGGTGTAGACTTTGCCAGGTAAATTATATGCAACGTGTAAGTATCGGCAATAATACTCTGCTGTGTGCCTCCCCATCCTCATGCTCTGCTTCGGTTGCTACTGCTGGCGGTGGTGGATGCCGCGAAACGGATGCTGTCGATGATGATGATGATGATGATGATGACGATGACGACGACGAAGACGACGATGATGACGACGGCAACGGTGATGATGATGATGACCACGAAGATGATGATGACGATGACGACGAGGATGATGTCGATGATGATGATGATGATGATGATGATGATGATAAACATAGTAGCAGTAGTAGTAGTAGTAGTAGTAGTAGTCGTAGTAGTAGTAGTAGTAGAAGTAGTAGTAGTAGAAGTAGTAGTAGTAGTAGTAGTAGTAGTAGTAGTAGTAGTAGTAGTAGTAGTAGTAGTAGTAGTAGTAGTAGTAGTAGTAGTAATAATAATAATCATAATAATAATAATCATAATAATAATAATAATAATAATAATAATAATAATAATAGTGACCATCTCGGTGAAGATGGTCACTCCAGAGAATAATTTTCACATACTTAGTATCTGACTCCTGAGGGATTATATGTACCTCGGGGATAAAAAAAATAATAATAATAATAATAATAATAATAATAATAATAATAATAATAACAATAACAACAACAATGACAATAATAAGAAAAATAAGAAAATTATAATAATAATGTCCCCGGACATTAGTTTTGACGACCTGAAGGATTAGGCTAATACTACGTCGGGTACAAATAACAGATAATAATAATAGGTAATAGACATTTATAATAGATATTAATAAATAATAATAAAATGAATAATAATAATAATAAATAATAATAAAATAATAAAATAATAATAAATACAAATCCTGATACAAACTGCAGCTCTTATCCCTACACTGTCAATTTGCCGGGGGGTCGCCTGATCATCAGAATTAGTTGATGCCTTGTGCATTAAAAACCTGCGCTATAGAAGTTCCTAATTCCGAATCTATACATATAGTTTCCTTATATGCAAATTTGTCCTGGTATAACGCTGCGTCACAAAGCCTTTCTGTTTTATTGTGAAACCGTTTGTGACGTCACTATACTGTCGTCTTGACGACGGTCGTCTTGACGACGGCGTTCAGAACATTTTAACCAACGTCATAATTATGACGGGAAAATACACTAGTAATAATATAAAAACAGTATTTTTGAAGCTGGTTGAATGTCACGCATTACTGTACACCAAAAGCGGCTTCATAATATGATATACACGAGAAAAAAAATTTGTTTTTTTTCCATATTTTCTGCGTAGTTATTCCCGTCAAAACGATTGACCAGCCTACTGAGCGTAGGCCTATGCTGTTTCCTGCGATCTAGGAAAATAAATATGACGTCATAAAATAGATAATTTGTTCATTTGTCCTTGCTCCGTTTTGGTAACAATGGCTATTATGATCAGAGACTGATTAATGTTACCAAAATGTTCAAATCTTAATAAATCACAGTAAATTGGTCCCTACATGGTCTGAAGTGAGATAAATTTGTAGGATTACCACACTTGTATCATTAGGCTAGGCTGTAATAAGATAAGATTAGGCTATTGTCGGACAAAATATTATGTTTTGTCCACAATACAGAAATTGCGCATGATGAGATCAGACATCATTGAAAAATCTAGATATGTTCTTATCCAATCACAAGGCGACTAAACGTTAATGCGGTCAATAAATAGAGCGAGTCTTATAGATCAACTCAACCGCAGTTGACTGCTGTTAATTAACTGCAGTCAATTAACTGCAGTCTGTCTTACAAAATTTCGACCAGCCTCGGGTTAGTGGGGAGACCTATATATGTAACCTCGGCCGAGAGAATGGAACACTTGTCATTTGACGGGAAATCCTTATGAATATTCAACCTGTCTCTACCCGATGCGTTAATATCTTATCTTTGGCTTATATTTTGCATATATGCGAACAGACTTGACACCTCTGTTTATGGCTAACCTGGCTTTGGTGCAATACATTAGTAGATGGTCTACAATACATAAATTGTGTCTGATGAGATCACACGTGTATTGTGTCTGTATTGTCTTTTCCAACGTATAATGTAATTTGAATATCAATGTTCATTCTTGTTGCTGATAAGTAGATTAAATATACAATCATCAAATCCTCAAAATTCCTAGAATTTACTTGGTCCGTTAGGGGTGAAATTGAGGCAGAATTGCGCCGAGGATGAAAAATCTGCACTGATCTTTTTTTGATCATTTGTCAGTATGGAAGGATGTTATAACGTGCCTTGTTAACGCCCCAGACAAGTCTTACATAAGCCTGTAACACAAGCACATCTCCTGTCTTTCGTCTTCCGAAAACCTAAGTCAATTGTTCTTCATTAACCTGGCGCTTTAGAAGTCACTAATTAATAATTATAGGCCTACTAACACTAATAACTCCGTCACTCTATGCACTCTGGCAGTGCCAATCCCAAGTCTAGAAAAAGATGAGGGTTCTTCTAATCCTGTTTGTCACGACACACTATGTTGTAACCAACTAATACTTTTATTACTACTACGGTAGTACTACCCCTATTACTACCACCATACTGCTACTGCTGACACTACTACTACTAATACTAGTAGTAGTGGTAGTAGTAGTGGCAGTAGTAGTAGTAGTAGTAATAGTAGTAGTAGTAGTAGTAGTAGTAGTAGTAGTAGTAGTAGTAGTAGTAGTAGTAGTAGTAGTAGTAGTAGTAGTAGTAGTAGTAGTAGCTAGTAGTAGCAGTAGCAGTAGCAGTAGCAGTAGTAGTAGTAGTAGGGCCCGTAGCCAGTATGAGGCAAGACGAGGCGAGTGCCTCGTCGTAATTCTCAAGACGAGGCATGCCTCGTCTTGCCTCGTCTTGAGAATTACGAGGCATGCCCAGACGTACGGTCTTACTTCTACATGAGAATTAAGATACCGTGTAAGGAGTAATATAGTATTTCAATCTCTTCTAGACACACACTCTACTCTCCTTGGCTCCTCCAGCACTGATTCACCCCATTGTCTCAACCCTACTCCTACTTCCTATCAGTTATCGCTCCCAATTCTCTCTCCCGCCTCCGAAGCAGAAGTGTCACTCCTCCTAATTCTCTTCCCAACAAGCAATGCGAACTTGATATCCCCCATCTCTCTTCTAAAAGACTGTGCCTCTGTCGTCGCTCCTTTAATCACCAAAATTATCAGTCTCTCACTCTCTGCCAATTGCACCCTCAAAAACGCAACTCTCGACAAGGAAACCCTATCTAACTACCGTCCCATCTCCAATTTTCCTTTCTATCTAAGTTAACTGAAACGAATTATTGTCCTTGCTCGGCTAAACGACTACCTCTCTTCGAATTCACTTCATAACCCCCACCAATCTGGCTTCAATAAACACCACTCCACAGAAACTTTGTTGCATCTCTGTGCAATAAACTGGTCTCTGCTGTCAGCCGTCAGCAAGTCTCCTGCCTCTGTCTTCTCGATATTTCCACCGAATTTGACACCATCATTCACAGCCTCCTCCTTCAACGATTATCTTCTTGGTTTTGCGTCTCTGGCACTGCTCTACTCTGGTTCTAGTCTTACTTGTCTTCCCGATCCTTCTCTGTTAAAGCCTCCAGCCACTGCTCGCAACCCATCCCTCTCTCCTGTCGTGTCACTCAAGGCTACGTCATGGTCCACTCCTCTTCATCCTGTTACTGTATACCCCTACATTTAAACCATCTCATAAAATCCTCCTCTGTTGACCACCATCTCTACGCAGACGACAACCAACTCACCATATCCCTCTCCGCAAGCTCTTTCTCCACCTCCATCACACAATTACTCAATATGGTTAACCTAATCTCACAGTGGATGTCATCCAATCTCCTCTGCCTTAACCATTCCAAAACAGAATTCATCATCCTAGACCTCGCTGATCAAATCAAGAAAATCCCTGATCCTTCCATGCACCTATCGACTAACTCGTGGTCTCTAACCTTCACCTCCGCAATCTTGGTATTACTTATGATCCACACCTCTCCTTCTCTAACCCATAAGCGTAATTTATGGAGGATACGAAGGGTACCCGCACCCCCAATTCTTTTAGACTGGATGGTACCGTACCCCCACTTTTCATACCCATTCTTTTTGTCCATTATTATTTTATCTGAGGAAGCCTTTAAGATTCAAAACAATCACCGAGCAATATCACCAGTGTGATCGCCATCATCATCACTCTCATTGTTATTATTATTATTGTCGCTATTATTATTGTTAGTATCATCATCATCATCATCATCATCATCATCATCATCATCATCATCATCATCATCATCATCATCATCATCATCATCAAGCCTATAATTATCATTGCCGTTATAATTATTTAACAGTCGCGAAGCTAAAACAATGCGAAATTTGGTACCCCCACTTTCTAGACCAAAGTTACGCCCCTGGAATAAAGGCCTATTGGTACATCATTTCAATTATGAAACACGTTTTTGTTAGTAAATTTAAATTTTAAGAATAAAGGCCCATTTAACGTCAATTTAATTATGAAACACGTTGATTGTATAAATTTCAAGTTTAGAACCAAAGGACTTTGTTACGTCACGTCAATTATGAAACACATTATTTAGTAATTTGTAGATTTATGCAATAGACCAAGGCCTTCGCTACGTCACTTCAGTTATCGAAAAGTGTATTGTCATTATACGTTTGCATTCAGGGAATAAAGGCCTTTGTTACGTCACTTCAGCTATAAAAAGTCTACTGTTATTATAACTTTAAATTTATAAAATACAGGTTTATTGTTACGTCATTCTAATTGTTAAAACGTCTATTATTTTTCATCTCGGATTTCGAGAATAAAGGCTTTGGTGACATTACCTAACTTATGAAAAAGTCTATTGTCATTAAGTTTAAAGTTAGAGAATAAAAGACTAGCAATTGTTACATAGGCCTACGTCACTTCGACTAAGAAAAACACGTCTATAATTAGAATTTTTAGATTTAGGCAATAAAGGCCTTTGTTACGTCACTTCGATTAAGAAAAATCTATAAAATGAGATTAAAGGCCTATTGCTACGTCACTTCAATTATGATCGAAACACGTCTTTACAATAATGAACACGTCTATTGTTAGTTATTTTAAATTATTATTGTAATTATTATTATTATTATTATTACTATTATTATTATTATTATTAGTATTGTCATTATTATTATATAATTATTATTGTCATTAGTATTATATAATTATTTTTATTATTATATTTATTATTATGCTTATTATCAATATAAAGGGCCTATTATATTTATTTTTATTGTTGTTATTATTATTATTATTATTATTATTATTATTATTATTATTATTATCACCATCATCGTCATCATCATCATTTTTCGAAATTGCGCATAAATGGCGCCAAATATAGACTCATTGGGCGCCATTATATTCTAAGGTGTATTAACACATTTCATTTAACTACATAGCAAACACTATTCAAGTTGTGTTACACAAAATAATGTAATGTAACAAAATAAAAACGTTAGTTCTTAATATTCAACAATAAAAACAGAAACGTAGTCGTTCTATAGGTTGTCGACTCATCATGATCTTGTCCTGTTGCCGACTAAGTCTTCTTATTTGAAGTTATTTCTTAAACTTAATTCGTAATAATTAGGATTTTAAAATCAGTTAGCTAATCTTTTAATTATGTTCGATTACCGGAACCTACGAAAGAAAGCAGAATGACGATTTGAAATTGTATAGGCTGGTTCCATAGTTACCTACGCGGTGTCCCGATGAAAAGTAGACCCCAAGAAAAGTGTCATAACTCGGTCAAATCTTTTAGCATTTGCCTGAAATTTTAAAAACAACAACATTAGCCATATTACCGCCAAATCGTAACGCCGTTTGGAAATGTTGATGAGTTTGTCAAGTTTATCAATGTTTGAGATGCAGTACTGAAAAGGGGAAATTTCAAAAAATACATTTTGAAAATTTGCCGCCGTTTTGCCACCATTTATTAATAAATGAATCATGCGTAAATAAGAAACGGCAATATTGCATGTCAGTGAATCGAGTCATATGACATCAAAGAGACAAAGACTCATAGACCCGCAGCTGCAGCCTACCTTGGGTTCTCTGGGTTTTGTTAGGTCCTATATGATGTCAGTTCCAAGAAAGAAAATTATAGAATATAACATAGCTTTGCAACATGGAGACTCCAGATATATTGATGCAGTTGATCTGCAGTTGTGAACCATTTCAAGCCATTTCAAGACGAGTTGCAAGGTGTACATCGCCCGAGGATGTACTAAACTTTTTATTGAAAAATAAACTAACAGATATTGTCCCAAACATTGACTATTATTATTGCTCTGTGAATCTTCTTGACACTTCCAGTTTCTGTGGCTAGTGGTGAGAGAAGCTTCTCGAAGCTCAAGTTGATAAAAACATATTATTTGCGAAGTGTGAACCTCTTGAATCACTTGAACCTTCATGTTGCAAGAAAGACTTCTTGGACTATTCTATAGCTACCTTATCAATTGAACATGATATTGCTGGAGACATTGAACTGATGGAACTCGTTTCTACATTTCCTAAACAGAAAGCACGAATAATAAATTTTTGAAATTACATTATAGGCCTATTTGTATAGACTTCGTACGTAGGGGAGAGTTGCCATAATTGGACCACTTAAGGGAAACTGTGGTTTTCTGAATGAATGCTACTGAATTTCTAAAAGGAAATTATGCCACATGATGGGCTAATATGTCAAGTATGTTGTTAATAAGCAATGAACAGATAGTATTCATGTAAATATGAAAAATAACTAAAACAGCTTGAGCTGTAATAGGTCCAATCAAGGCAACCTGTTGCCTTAAATGGACCACATGGTTGCCTCGACTGGACCAGTTGCCCTGAATGGAACACATCATATTAAAGATGTTTTTAAAAGATAATTTGCAAAAAAACACACTTGAAACGTTTAAAAACACTTATTGTCTACAAACATACAATAAAAGTCTCTAGCTAAGTGTCAAAATACTGTAAACGTGGTAAAAATCACCTTCACAAAAACACTTAGGCCTATTGTCTAAAAGACATGCAGTAAGTCTCTAGCTAACTGTCAAAATACTGTAAACGTGGTAAAAATCACCTTAACAAAAACACTTAGGCCTATTGTCAGCAAGCACAATGATGTACAAAAAAGACGAACAGTCAACAATGAAGTAAGACAGTAGCATGTTCAAGGAACAAATCAAAAATAATTAAATAAAACTAAACAAAACCACGAGCAAGCAGGGCACAAATACATATACAAATACTGCTATGCATATACAACAGAAAGAAAATGTTATTTGACATAATACAAACCAATGGTAATTATTATTATTTAAAGAATCAAAATATAACATTGCAAGTGCCGGTGTCCTTAAATGGACCACGCGATATTATCGGTCCAATTCAGGACACTGAATGTGGTCCATTTCAGGCAACATGGACTACTTCTGTTTACACTGCGATAGTTCAACGCTCATCAGTCTTAGCGTAAAATCACTTGTTGTCTCTCAAACATGAAACCCGGCTATAGCTAAAACAAACATGATTTCATTTTTAAAAGCTTGCCTAAAATGTGTACACTCGTTGTCAGGTACGTCTAAAATTAGATCAGCACCACATGAAAAAGACTTTTAACCGCAATTTAAAAAATATATAGTTTTCCGTCAAACTGCCTGTGTCAACACGATCAATATTCAAGTGCGCAAGAATACAACAATTGAAAAAACGAGGCTATATGTGTATCTAGGGGGTAAATAGGCCGTGGTCCAATTGAGGCAACGGTCCAATCGGAGAAACTCTCCCCTAGGTAGGACTACTGGACTAGGACTTAGTACACGTAGCCGTAGGAGTTACAAAATGTTTAAATGAAAATGTGCACTGCATTCCAAATTCACATTAAACGTGTTAGACCATACAGGACAGGCTGTTAAGCCTGTGCATAGCTAGGCCTTATGCAGTTTCCAGACTATTACTCTAGCCTAATTATGGCAAACTTTTAAATTTAAAGTTAGGGCCTATTAGGGGCATAAGTGCCATATTTTTGTTTTATTTACAAGTAATAATGAGTCGTAGATGATCACTGGCGGGCGATCATGTGTGACAGGTGGGGGGGGGGACACGGGACACTTTGGAACTGATCTGGTCAAAACAGGTTAAAAACATTTCGCGCGTGGGGGGACAACTCTATAGTATGTCCCTCCACTGTTAAAGGTGGGGTCTTGTCCCCTCGACACTCCCCCGGGATCGCCCCCCCCCATGTAGATGATTATATATATGAACGACGATACTAAATTAAAGATGCAGCATTTGGCTGCAGTCCTGTGTGAGGTTGTATTAACTTAGTTAATTTAATATTAATTAGTTATCGCACGTAGGCCTACCGGGCCGCAGTGCGATAGGTTCGCCTAGGGCGCCAAATACTATGGCGCCGGTGTCACGAAATAGAGTATCCCCCATACAAGTATATCCCCTTAGCAGAATGGAGTATCCGGCCGGATGAATGTGAACGGGAGAAACTATCCCCCCTCGTGCGAAAGTATCCCCCATGAGTCGTACGAAATTATCCCCCCGTCAAAAAGTATCCCCCTTCAACATAATTACACATTGTGCGATTTAAATCAGTATAGATTCGAACTAATCAGTCGTGGTCATGGGCAAAGCCATATGCTACTTATTGTTGGCATGCGTGTTCAAAGAATCCAGTGAAGTCTGTGGCGGGGCGACCCCTAGCGGCGGCGGTCGTCAAACGCCGGGATGAGGACTGCCGGTCGTGCATTTCCTGAGGATTCGAACCCCTGTGCTCAGGACCATAATAGGTGGGTGGCAACCCAGACAGGCGCTTACTACGTCTAGGCATAGTGACATTAGGCGGTTCTTCTAAGGGCAATGACGTCATCATTTCTATTTCATCACCAGGGCATGACCTGTGGGTGTCCGTGGTTTCCGAGTAGGAAACAAACATAGGATTTCCCCTATACTCAGGGTTCATAGTGTCCCCATCCTCTTCTTCTACTTCTTCATTTCCTGGGGCTAACTTCACCTCTGGTAATGGAAGGCTATTGTGACTAAGTGAATGGGCCTTTGGACTTTGGACAACCTCTTCTTCGTCTTCTGCTTCTTCATTTACTAAATTTCTAAATCTGTTATCAGTTGCTAATTGTGGGAATTGCTGGAGCAAACTATGTCTGAACTCGGCACGATCCAGCCAAGAGATAAGAAAAGAATCTGGTTGATTGGCCATGTGATGAGATTTAATAAAACATAAAGGTGTCACTTTGACTTACAAATTATATTTACAATATAGTTCAGAGTTCAAACAAAGAATTTCTTCTCACTGTCCAGAGAACTTCTATACTACCAGTATCAAGTTCAATTAACCATTTAAACTTATCTACTATGTAGCAACTCCGACCTACATCTATACCAAAGACAATGGCACTATTACACACATCAACGTTAAGCACAGAGGTCAAAGGTCAAAACTTAACAAAGATCAAATCCTATGAGCTCTAATCTCCTTATGGCAACACTTTATCTAGGCAGAAAGCGATCACAAATAGCGGACGATTCTTATGCTCCGAAACAGGATGTTACATCGATATTCGATCTAAATCTTACAAAACACCAAGTGACTCAAAATGGCGACTCTTACTTCTAATAGGCAAGATACACGGTACGGGACAGGGGCCTCACTTACGCATTTAAACTTGGCAATTATCTCAATAATTTACGGCCAAAAGATACGACATATTGTAGTAAGGATACCAAACCGACATTTGATCAACCTAAGACTACGAATATTCGATTATCTTAAGATAAGAACTTAAATCGAAAACAGACATCAATTTCCAGTTCTACACACGGCAGTCGCAAAACCATCTTCTGCGCAGATCTTCCTCTCACGTCAACGGTCTAAAAATAGCTATGAACTAAAAATAGCCATTACGTAATGTCTTTTCATATAGCGCACATATACAACTGGAAAGCGTGTACATGCAGAACCGTTGTAACGACAGAATCGTTACAAGTCAATGATCCTCTATATTGTATTTACTCTTCGGCAAGTTGTGACACTGATATCGGTCGATTCGTATCAATCGGTATACCAGCAAAACGAGGAAGACAAAATATCAGCAGTCACAAACGACAGTATCATGAAAAGGGACTAAGGTGCTAATTAGGCGAATTGGGAGCTCGAGCTTGATATCGGTCGATTTGTATCAATAGGTACACCAGCAAAACCAGTGAAGCGATTTGAGGCAATGAACCAACTTCAATGACTCTTGTGTTCTTTGTGATGTGAACTCACGCAAATTAAACAATGTCTATTCGCATAATTAGTTGTGTGAAGAGCTTAAGTGCGAACTTGCGATGTCTAAAGATGACAAATATCAGCGATCACAAACGACAGTGTCATGAAAAGGGACTAAGGTGCTAATTAGGTGAATTGGTAGCTCGCGCTTGATATCGGTCGATTCGTATCTCGGCAAATCTCGGCCGACAATTGCGTCAGCTCTACACAAGGCACCTAACCACACCGGGAAATCTACATGTTAAAGTTCTCCTCTGCCAGCAGCAAATGAACTTCTCTTCGTGTGGGCTGTACGCAGCTACCTATCCCTTTGATATTGCTTCCGGTTCTTCCACGCTGGATGTTGACTTCGGTGAGCCTTCAGAAGTGCGAAAATACCTTAAGAAATGTTTCAGCGACAAGGTAATGCTGTCTTTCCCAAAAATCCATCTTAAGGGAAGGGGAAGAAAGCCGCTTCCGCGTGTGGTTACCCTTCCTACTGTAACTTGGGTTTGATTTAGTCTAAACATTGCTTGGAACACTTAGAACACTTGGAGTCACTTGCTTTACCTATTTCTCGTTTTGGATTTTGATTACAGCATAGATTTGTCTCCCTGTTGCACTCCGCCGGGTCCCTGTGACTCACTTTACCTTGTTCCTCACCGACTTAAAGACTATTCCCTTTAGCTGTGGTTGAACTGGTAGCGCTCCTGAGTAGATCACCTTGAAGGGACGCTATTTAAAAGCTCCTTAATAATGATGATGATGATGATGATGATGATGATGATGATGATGATGATGATGATGATGATGATGATGATGATGATGATGATGATGATGATGATGATGATGATGATGATGATGATGATGATGATGATGATGATGATGATGATGATGATGATGATGATGATGATGATGATGATGATGATGATGATGATGATGATGATGATGATGATGATGATGATGATGATGATGATGATGATGATGATGATGATGATGATGATGATGATGATGATGATGATGATGATGATGATGATGATGATGATGATGATGATGATGATGATGATGATGATGATGATGATGATGATGATGATGATGATGATGATGATGATGATGATGATGATGATGATGATGATGATGATGATGATGATGATGATGATGATGATGATGATGATGATGATGATGATGATGATGATGATGATGATGATGATGATGACAATAATAATAAAAATAATATAGATTCATCAATTATACGCATTTTCAATAATACCTTTTGCCTGTGAATTTTTATCCCCCGGGGGATGATTTTACACGATGGGGGATAGAAATGGTTTATCCCCCGGATACTCTATACCGGTAGATTCCATCCGGGGGGATAAATATATTCATCCCCCCCGGATAGTTTTAGGACGGATAGTCTGTCACGCGACACCGGCCCTGGGTCTTCTTTTCATCGGGCGGCTACTTCACATTCAACAAGACAGTGGCCCTGCGCACCGAGCACGTGAGACCATTGCTCTGCTATCCTGGGAGACACCCGACTTCATATCCCCGCAGCTGTGGTTGCTCAACAGTCCAGACCTCCATCCAGTTGACTATCAAATCTGGAGTGTACTGGAGGAGTGCGTTTATCGTTCTCGCATTCGTGACGTTGATCACCTGACTGAAGAGTGGCAGCTGTTTGACCACGTGATCATCGATCGGGCCATCAAACAGTGGCGTCCTCGTCTACGGTCGTGTGTCCGTGAACAAGGAGGACATTTTGAACACCAGCTGTAGCTGAACTTCACTTCCTTATGGCTCTTGTATGCTGGAAATTTCCCCTTTTCAGTATTGCATCTCAAACGTTCATAAACTTGACAAACTCACCAACATTTCAAAACGGCGTTAAGATTTAGTGGTAATATGGCTACTCTTGCTGTTTGTAAAATTTCAGGCAAATGCTAAGAGTTTTGACCGAGTTATGACACTTTTTCTTGGGGTCCACTTTTCATCGGGACACAGTGTAGAATGCGTTCCTACATATAAAGGTCAGCAGAGGTGACTCAATAATATTATATAGACCAGGCTCTTGAAGAAGAAGTCAGACAAGGTAATCGTAATCGTAATCTCCAAACTTCTGAAGCGCCACTTGAAGGCCAAGTGCAGGGCACCAGCCTATTCACGAGCGCTACATCAAATCAGAGGAGGTTTTCCAGAGAGTGGTCCAAAAGAGGTCCTAGTCCGGTTCCAGAGGGCCAGATCAAGAGAGGAGGCAGAGCAGCTGTTAAGGCGGGTGTCGTTTAAAGCGAGAATTGGAAAGCGGAGGATCAGATGAGTCAGGGTAGGAGTACTTGAAAAGATGATACTTCAGTTTTGAGTGGAAGCCCGGGAGGTGATGAGGAGGAGGATGGAGGACGGGTTGCAATGATGATGGAGGAACCCAGAATCTGCGGAATTCAGAGGGGAGGTCGTTCCAAAGGCGTGGTGCTGTGTTGGATATGGCTCGGCTCGGTTGGAAAACTTGAGATGAGTAATGACTGGGGGGTCGAGAAAGTCTGAGATATGAGGATGATCGGGTGGGGCGGGTTGCCTGGATGGTGAAGAGATCACGGAGATACTTGGCTGGGAATATTGTTGGGAGTTGTAGGTTAGTGATAGGACTTTGAAGTGGATTCGCTCTGGAATTTTTAGCCAATGGAGTGATTTGAGGATGGGAGTGATTTGGCGATGTCTGAGCGTTCTAGTGACAGCTCTGGCTAGTGAGTTTTGGATAAATTGAAAACGCTTGATTTTTGTGGATTCAAGGTTGAAAAAGAGGAAATTGCAGTAATCAAGCTTTGAATGAACAATGGAAAGTTGTAATGGTAGAGGCAGTTTTAAGGTCGAGCATGGGCCGGATGCGTCAGAGGTCACGAATGTGCATGAAGCAGGATCGCGAGAGGTTGGAGATGTCATTAGAGCAGAGGCGTAACTTTGGTCTAGAAAGTGGGGGTACGAAATTTTGCATTGTTTCTCCTTCAAGACTTAAATAATTATAATGCAGACATGTTGTCCTCGAGACCAAGGTCTTGGTCTCGAGTGCACTCGAGTTCGTTTTTTAAAGTCTTGGTCTTGGTCTTGGTCTTGAGACCAAAAGTCTTGGTCTTGAGACCAAAAGTCTTGGTCTTGGTCTTGGTCTTGAGGTTCAAGGTCTTGGTCTTGAGGTTCAAAGTACCGGCTGTCAATATGAACAGTCATTTAACAAAACTCAAGAATTTAAAAATTTATCAAGCCTGTTTGCATCATAGCCTACGGACGGATGCAAGTCTTGTTGGTCAGGAAAACCCATCGGCAGCAGCGACTAAGTTATGCTGTGTCTGGAAGCCCTGCCGAGACTTTTTCTGAAGCCAGACGGTCTGATATAGCATGGGAGGATTTCAAAAAGACTCACAATTTGTACATTTAAATCCAGTGCTTGAAAAGCTACTGTGTGTGCCAGCGACTTCAGCACCTATACAACGTACTTTTTCACATGGCGGAATTTTATGAGGCCCCACAGGTCACATCTTGGTCAGAAAATTCTGAGCGAATTGGTTTTTATAAAATACAAAAGGCATTTGGAATAACATTTTGTATGAAGAACTTTTGCAAATACGAATTCGGAATTCTCTGCAGTCTGCATTTAAAGTTAATTTGCCTGAATAAAATAAAAGACTCACGTTTTCATTAAAATAACGAGTAATCCGACTTGACAATTTTCTTGTAAGGAAAAGAAGTTTTGGGCTGAATGTGATTTTTAAGGTCTTGGTCTCGGTCTTGGTCTTGAGGTTCAAAGTCTTGGTCTTGGTATTGGTCTCGAGGTTCAAAGTCTTGGTCTTGGTCTTGGTCTTGAGGTTTAAGGTCTTGACAACAAGACTGGTTCTAATCAAGTCAAATACAACCACAATTCTTCTACAATGAATTTCTATAAATGCAAAGTTCTAAACAGTATAATTATGCAGTTTAATCAATGTCAAAGAAACACAGTTATTGATTGCATTCGAAGAGACCTTTTCGTTGTAAATCGATTAACAAAAACAAGGGGGCATAAACTTCAGTTTCCCATCTAAATTTTCATAGTTCGCATTTACCAAAATCCCAACACGTACAGCAAATCATAAATATTCATAAATTTATTCTCGCCGCTATTGGTTGAGAATAATTTAATTAGGCTATGAAATTTCGATTCAGATCCAAAGATCTGGCTTCCTATACTCCTTGTATTTCCAGTCTTATTCCGTACGTATTGTCCAGGGATCAGGAACTGGTCCGATACTGTTCTTAACAGCAATATCCAAACTTAAACCTAAACATCCAACTAACCGGATACTCAAGTACGCTGACGATACCTATCTCCTGGTTCCTGCTGCCAATAGCAACCTGATAAACTCGGAAATCAGGCACATCGAGATCTGGGCTGCGAGATGTAATCTGAAGCTTAACCAAGCAAAGACCCAGGAAATGGTTGTCCGTAAGCCGAGAAGAAACCTGAATGAAAACCAGCCGATGGAGATTTCTGGTCTGTCCAGAGTCAGAATCATGAAGATATTGGGTGTCACGCTCTCCGATGACTTCTGCTTTGATGTGCATGTTGACAATCTATGCACTGGTGCAAGACAGTCAATGTATGCATTGCGGTTCCTGACTACTCATGGACTACTTGACCCCTCAATGTACGGTGTGGTGACAGCTACCACAGTGGCGAGGATGACGTACGCTGCGTCCGCTTGGTGGGGTTATGTGGGGCAGAGGGGACGTGAGAGACTACAGGCAATATTTAGGAGACTGATTAAAGCTGATTATCTTCCTGTGGACTACCCTAGATTCGAACAATTGATCAGTACTGCTGATTCTAAACTTTTCACGGCCGTCCTTACATGTCCTACACATGTGCTTCATGTGCTATTACCTCCTGTTAAGCATAGGCCTACTGGTTATACTTTGCGACCCCGTCTTCATAATCGGGTTCTCCCGACTGCTGACAGTCTAGCTCGTAAATCTTTCATAATTAGGATGATTTTCACCGGAATATAGGCCTTAGTAGTTTAACCTGGACGTGATATACATGTGTAGACCAAAATGCGGTTAGCAGTTGGATTAATAAAGGATATACTTACTTACTTACTTACGATTTCCAAATCATACGACGACAAGTGCGGCCCTGATCAACTTTCCAATTGCGTACCTACTTGCTGCTGCGGTTTTACAGCCGTATGAGCAATAAGCGTTAAAGCGCGCGCTTAGGTAAATTCCTTGACCATCATTTAGGCTATTTTTAAGGTTGTCACTTGTCACATAATCATTATGTAGGCCCTACGGTGTCCTGAGACTTTCAAATACATAAGCAGTTCAAATGCAGAACTATAACTATTTCTAGGAAATTCTAGTCAGTAATATGCAACCACTTAAATCTGTAGTCGAGGCTTTCAAGTTTCCAGTTAAATCCAAAGCGTTAAATCCAATGTTAAATCCAGTGTGAAGAAGAATGCGAAGAATAATGCGAAGAAGAATGCGAAGAAGAAGAATGCGAAGAAGAATGCGAAGAAGAATGCGAAGAAGAATGCGAAGAAGAATGCGAAGAAGAATGCGAAGAAGAATGCGAAGAATGCGAAGAAGAATGCGAAGAAGAAGAAGAAGAATGCGAAGAATGCGAAGAATGCGAAGAATGCGAAGAAGAAGAAGAATGCGAAGAAGAATGCGAAGAAGAATGCGAAGAAGAATGCGAAGAAGAAGAATGCGAAGAATGCGAAGAATGCGAAGAAGAAGAAGAAGAAGAAGAAGAATGCGAAGAAGAAGAAGAATGCGAAGAAGAAGAAGAATGCGAAGAAGAAGAATGCGAATAAGAATGCGAAGAAGAAGAAGAAGAAGAAGAGAAAAAAAAAGAAGAAAAATAAGAAGAGGAAGAAGAACTAGCCCTGAGGCAGCCATGGGTATGAAATGATAGCGACTTCATTTTCTTAGCCTCGGCATATGAGGGCGGGTGACCAGTTCTCTCATTGTCTCATCTCCCTACCGACAGTGTGCGGTCAGTGTACTCATCATAGCTGAGTTGGCTATGGGCGCAGGTGGAACAGAAATCTCGAACAAAATTTCTGCTCTGGCGGGGACCAGGCGATGATCCACATAGATCAGGGAACGAATAAATCCAAAGCTGAACTTCGAGCTAAATTCTCTAGATAAAATTAATTCTCAAAGTAAACGATCACGACGCAACTTTATTCGACCAAAAATCTACAATTTCTATAATGGAGCATTGGAGTGACAGCCTCCTACGCCACGGAAAAGCAAACCGAGCTAAGCGGAGAATCTGTTGTTAGTTGCTGTTTAACGACAGAGTGACATGATAGTGTCATAACAAAGATGATTAACGTGGCCTCCCTTTATCCAGGCTTGGGACTGGCACTGCCAGAGAACGAGCGGTGAAGGAGAATCTCGTCGGGCGGCGCATATAATTTTTCAGATGCTAACCAACTTGGCGGGAAAATGCTATCGGGTTGTTTCCTAGAGTTGCGAGT
Organism: Allolobophora icterica; assembly: GCA_963556255.1. Classification (NCBI taxonomy): domain Eukaryota; kingdom Metazoa; phylum Annelida; class Clitellata; order Crassiclitellata; family Lumbricidae; genus Allolobophora; species Allolobophora icterica. Next base: position 16,064,853 of record OY744607.1, on the reverse strand, counting down.
CATAGAGCTACCCCACGCTGACGACAGAGGGCGCTTGCATCAAAAATTCACGGCAATACCCAGGAATAATCGGCTTAAAGTTTAATAGGCCTACTACCACAAAATTTATCAATCAAATCAGAGCCATCTTAACAGCATTGTAGGCCCTGGGCAAAGCACTGGGGCCTCTGACCACCCACGAGGGTAAAAATTTGAACGGTCAATAAAATTAAACCTATAGATTTATTGGTACGTTCAACATTTAGGCTACTTTGTCACAAAATTAATGTTTCGACATAAAGAAACATACTGTAAAGCGAAGATTATTAAAATTTGTTAACATTACAAAATAGGACATGAGCTTTGCAGTCACCAAAGAAATTTCACTTCTGCCGCGCGTGGAGGTCACGCACATATTAATTTTTTTGTCTCTTTAATTCGGAGCCCCTAGAATCGTGGGGCTCCTCGATCCGCTCCTGTCGATTTCCCAGCGTGCCCAACTGCCCATGCCTTAATTTAAGACGGCACTGAATCAAACCTCTCTACTAGAAAATCTTAGTGTAGCCTAAATAAGAACTCATAGTTCTGCACAATATGCAGGTTGTTTGACAGCAGCAACTTAAGACGATGCTGTGTCGCTATTCTCATTTTCAGCGTCGTTTCTGCAAGAGTAACCAGAAAGCAACCATGCATGCTAGAATTACAATTGCAATTGAACATTTATATTGCGCAAATCAGAGACACGGTGTGCACTAGTTTATACGATGTAAGATCTCGTTAAGAACTTTACTACCGTAGTTCATCAGTTGACAAAACAATCTGTGCGGTACCGGTAGGCTACTGTAAACAATCAAGTCACAATTAGTGGCGGGCCCACGCACACACGTGGAGCCATCAGATGGGTTTCCGTTGACAGTTGACAGGGTGACGAGGCGACAGGTGACAGTATTTCTCATAGAACAAGAGATTGGCCGAAAATGCTAATCAGTAGGCCTACAGTTTAACGCTCACACTAGAGGCCTTCGATACCTTTGCATACGAGAAGATAATATGGCCTATACTTACATGTAATAAGCTTAATTGTGAATAACTGCAATTCGCACTAGCAGAAGCGACTCAATCGCCGTTTCTTGTTCTTCAAATGGTTACTGTTACCAAATCACTTTTTAGAGCGTTCTTTCAGACTAATAATAACATGTAGGCCTACTCTAGGCCTATCTTGTACGTAACACCCACAATATTCTTTAGCAATCAACACGCATCACGATTGATAAACCGATTTTGGTTAACATCAGTGTTTTAGTTGTCGGGGGGGGGTAGGGGGGTTGAACCCCCTAGTTCTCTTTCTAACCCCCTCAGCTAAGTAACTGAAAATACGTTGGGGGGGTTAGTTTACTACAAAAAACTGGTGTTTGGTCTATGTGATTATATGATTTGGTAATCTGCAAATTTTTGACCCCCCCCCCAGTTGTTTTTGGACAACTAAAACACTGGTTAACATATAGGCCTAGCATGCACACACATGCAATCAGTGTTCACTGCGTATCTTGTGAAGTGTCTGACCTGATGTAATTGCTATTGTAATCGAATAGGCCTATTTATAAAGCGCCACTCAGCGATCCTTAAGCGCTCCAGACCCAAGTCGCTGCTAACAAATAAAACGGACAGCAGGCATTTCCGAAACAGAGGAAGAGAAGACTGAGGAGCTGAAGAAGATGGTTCCACGACTAGAGGGGACGACGTAGGCCTACATGTAATCAAAGCTTCTAGATTGAGCAGTAGTGCCCCGCATGCGGGGAACAACCAGAAGGCCTTTTTGCGGCCGAGTGAAGAGACAGCTGCGCATAAGGGTTAAAATTTTGAACTGCATGGATGCGCTGGGGCACAGGAAGCCAATGGAGTTCGTCCCGAATGCAGTCTTGTTGTCCTCGAGACCAAGGTCTTGGTCTCGAGTGCACTCGAGTTCGTTTTTAAAAGTCTTGGTCTTGGTCTTGGTCTTGAGGTTCAAGGTCTTGGTCTTGGTCTTGGTCTTGAGGTTCAAGGTCTTGGTCTTGGTCTTGGTCTTGAGGTTCAAAGTCTTGGTCTTGGTTTTGCAAGACCAAGACCAAGACCGGCTGTCAACATGAACAGTCATTTAACAAAACTCAAGGATTTTAATAATTTATCCAATAATTACTAATACAATTGCTTTAGTCTTTACACGGTGTGAGTGAGGCTTTACTGTTGCTTTTGACATTTATTTTGACTTCCGGTTATTTACCATGGAATGATTTCAAAACAGACTCACAATTTGTACATTTACATCCGGTACTTGAAAAACTGCTCTGTGTGCCAGTGAATTCAGCACTGTACTACTGTAGAACGTATTTTCACATGGCAGAATTTTTATGAGGCCCCAAGGGTCACGTCTTGGTCAGAAAATTCTGAGCGAATTGGTTTTTTAAAATGCAACAGGCATATGGAATAAGATTTCGCACGAAGGACTTTTGTAAATACGAATTCGGAATTCTCTGCAGTCTGCATTTCAAGTTGTTTTCTTTGAAAAAAATTAAAGATTCGTGTTTTAATTAAAATAGCGAGTAGTCTGACTTGACAATTTTTTTAGTAAGGAATAGAAATCTGGATATGGTTGTGATTTTTGGGTATTGTTCTCGGTTTTGGTCTTGAGTTTCAAAGTCTTGGTCTTGGTCTTGGTCTTGAGGTTCAAGGTCTTGGTCTTGGTCTTGGTCTTGAGGTTCAAGGTCTTGGTCTTGGTCTTGGTCTTGAGGTTCAAGGTCTTGGTCTTGGTCTTGGTCTTGAGGTTCAAGGTCTTGGTCTTGAGGTTCAAGGTCTTGGTCTTGGTCTTGGTCTTGAGGTTTAAGATCTTGACAACAAGACTGCCCGAATGAAGGCAAATATGTGGGCACACTCGGGAGACCACCAATTAGTCAGGCAGCAGCGTTTAGTATTGACTGTAGGGCGTAGGCTGTAGCATGGATAAGTTTAGTCAAGAGAAACCAGCATAGATGGAGTCGGTGGCGTCACTAGGGTTGATGTCACCCAGTGCCGTAAGTCATGGTGTCACCCCATGGACCTCCTCCCTTAGTCCTTTACCAGACCCTACAGTATCCTTAGTAATGATTTTGTAAATTGATACTGGTACAGTACGGTACATGTAAGCTGGGCTTATGAAAAATGTTTTAGTTGTAATGCTATTGTTAATTCAAAAAAATAAATAAATGCTGAAACTGCACACACATTTTTTAGACAGTCATTTTGTCAGTTTGGTGTCACCCCCTCTGTCACCCGGTGCGGCCCCCGCACTCCCCGAGCGACGCCACTGGATGGATTTACCGAAGTCAACCCCAGTGCAAATCAGCGCATGGTCCAGAGTTGTGACCGCGTGAGGGAAGATTGAGTGATGAAGTTTGCGGAGTTGACGTAGATGATAAAGGCATGTACGAGAGATAAAATTGATGTGGTCTGCAAAATGAGAGAACTGGATCTAGTGTAACGCCCAGATCGCGAACTGTGGAAGAGTATTAATGGAAATTGGCAGTACACTGTGCAATTTTGCATTTAAGATTGTCAAGTTTGGTTAACAAAAAAGAAGTCAGAGCATAGTTTCTTGTTCTCACGTTCCGAGCGTTCGCAGCTGACAGCATCTTTTGCATGTAGAAGCCGCTGGGAGATGCGCCATCGCTCTTGAAGATTCCGAGTACTTTCGAGCTGACAACAGTGGTAATTGTTCCTGGACCCTTTCATTAGTTTATCTGTACGGGGGCAGTGATGTCTGTCCTCTTCCAGGTCTGGACTTTTCCATTTTCGCTCTAGTTAACATTTGCCTCTGTCGCTTCAGCAGAAATTGCCATCTTGTGACGGGTTTAAAAGGTCGCCGTAGACAGGTGTTAATCGGGGCGACTTTGTTCAGTGTCAGTGTTACAGTTTTCTTGAGCTATTCGGCGAACTCATCCGCAGTTTAGCAGGTGAAGTGAATAGATCGGATCAACAATCAACTGACTGAAGAGGATCTACGGCTTTGATGTTTCGATAAACATGCCTCGCAGGTTGATGAATGCAGAATTAGGTCTTTAGTTTACACAATTGAAGCCTGTGAGCTGATACGAGACAAGCGTCGCTGACCCGTATAACCTATCGTTAACAGCAGTCCTGTAGTCCGAATTAAGCAAGGACATCAAGGAGGTTAGGGGTCATTCATAAAGGACGTCCGCAGTGAGGGGAGGGAGGGGTAATCGAAATGCGGACAAATGCGGACAAGGGGGAGGGAGGGTTATGACCAGTGCGTACGTCCGCATCTAAACTTTTAAATTTGATAGTTTTTTTAAACACCACCTTGTTTCAGCCTTACCCGAAAGATGAAAAGGTCAGTGAAGTGATTGCCTAAAACTTCATGCATGGTATAACCTTTACTGCGACTTAAAAGAGGCTTTTATTACTGCACATCCTGCGATATGAAACCTGAACTGTCACTTAAACGTGCACAGGAACTGTGGAATATTTGTAAAAATAATGACAACATTAAAAATTGGCTTAGGTGTGCGGACGTCCGCAAAGGGGGAGGGAGGGAGGGTAAGGTCAAATGCGGACAATGCGGACAAGGGGGGAGGAAGGGGTCCAAAAAGGGTCATATTTTGCGGACGTCCTTTATGGACGACCCCTTATCTCCTCGAGTCCGTACACCAATAAACTGACGAAGGTCGAGGGTGGAGAATATAATTAGCTAAGTCGTCGTTGATATGACCATCAGACACAAGCTCAACAAGTCCTTCGCCAGCCTCGATGTAGATGGACGAGATCAGAGTTGCGAGGTCGTTGTGGAATTCACCGACTGGACTAGGAGGGTGATAGATGTCCAATGACAACTTGCAGATGATAGCGAGGTCACCACCAGCTATGGAGCCTGAGGTTCCGCGGCGGTGGACGTGGAGAATGGAGTCCTACTTTGAAAGGCATGCATGCATATATATATATATATATATATATATATATATATATGCATATATATATATATATATATATATGTATATATATATATATATATATATATATATATGCATATATATATATATATATATATATGCATATATATATATATATATATATATATATATGTGGGTGTATTTTTATTTATTCCGGATATTTCTATAGCGCCTCTCGAAGTCTACTACTACTCAGAGGCGATCGTATAAACAGCATTTGATACTGTGTCGGAATGTTCACGCCGAAGCGCCACGAGCAATTGCGAGTGAAGGACTTGCCCAAGGTCCGTACGCAGCGGCTAGAGTGGGATTCGAACCTGCAACCCTCCGGTCACAAGGCGCCGAACTTACCACTGACCCACCACGCCCCACATCAAGGTCCATCCTCAAGCAGAATCGCTTTGTTTTTCGTCGTATGAAGTTCAGCTGATTCGACTCGGAAGTTCGTCATCATCCATATCACTGTCGCCAACATCTATGCATGCATCTTGACCATAATATAGGCAGGGTACCTTTTAGTAACTCTCAAAAGTGCTGCGTTGAGGCTCTGCTAAGTGCTGGTTCAGTTAATTAAGCAAAACAGTTCATCCATAAACCAAATATGCTTCAAGAACTGGAAAAGTCGTCATCACTTACAGGCTCTTGGATCTGTATCAAACCTGCCATTTGGGTGTAGTGTTAAACCAAGGTTGTGGTTGAGGTTTTCTTCTCAAGATCAGTCTTTGGGATCCATGTTTCTTAAAGCTTTAACAAGAAGAATGTACTAAAAGTTACTGGGAAACCAATGTAGCTCATCGTTAAAGTTATGTTTATATCAGAATTCGTGGATAATCATTCACTGGGATATCATTTCTATGCTGATGATACTCAAATCTACACTTCATTTGACAGTCTGTTATCAAAATATGAACATATAACCTCTGTGGTTAAATCTTTGCATTGGCTTCCTGTTCATCAAAGAATTAGTTTTAAACTGGGCTCATAGTTTATAAAACTTTGAACTCGGGCCAGCCATAATACTTAAAATCAGTTCTTATTCCTCAGACTTATCATTATAATGAGGTCATCTGATTATCTGTGACTGGTCATACCTAAATCAAGAACTGTTCTTTGGGAACGAGCTGTGTCTGCGCGCTCTCCTCAGTCGCTTGTATCATTTCGTTCTCAACCTAAAACTTGCCTCTTTCAAATTGCTTATCCATCATAGGCTCCCTCTCTGTCTCATGGACAGATCTTCTGGATATTGACCGGTTTCCGTGTGCCATCAGTTGCATTAAATATGGGTGCAATGGAAGTTACTAATTACAATTACATTGTTCTGGAATGTCCAATTTTTGCAGGCATCAGTCTATCATCATTATCCAGTGCTTTAAGGGAGGTTCCTAAAGTATGGGTTGTCAGACTTGGACAGCTATGTTCCAGAGCCCTTTGGAAATTCCTAAAGGGCACCATATAAATGATTTGGTGTGGTTAGTGGTCTTAGTGGTTTGAAATGGTGTTCCAACAGCTACTTTTTCCATTCTGTTCAATTCGTGCTAATATGAAGCTACTTTACAGTACTTGATACTTTAAAGCTTTTACACATTCCACATTGACACCACAACATTCGTGGTATTTCTAAAAATGTAATCTTCCACAGAGCTATTACAACAAAGCATCTATCAGTGGTGCTCCAAAGCCTAGGTACAGTACACATAAAACTTGTGATTATTACAAGAAAAGGCCATAAATCCTCTCAAAGCAGAATATCCTGGGATATGTGTGACTGAAGCTTCACATACACCAACACAAAAAACAGGATAAGACTCAGTTTATTTTTGTAATGATAAAACATGTTGGCTTTTACATGTAAAATCCCAGAAACAATCAGAAAACAATGTAACAACATTCATGTTATTTCTAAAAATGTAATCTTCCACAGAGCTATTACAACAAAGCATCTATCAGTGGTGCTCCAAAGCCTAGGTACAGTACACATAAAACTTGTGATTATTACAAGAAAAGGCCATAAATCCTCTCAAAGCAGAATATCCTGGGATATGTGTGACTGAAGCTTCACATACACCAACACAAAAAACAGGATAAGACTCAGTTTATTTTTGTAATGATAAAACATGTTGGCTTTTACATGTAAAATCCCAGAAACAATCAGAAAACAATGTAACAACATTCATGTTATTTCTAAAAATGTAATCTTCCACAGAGCTATTACAACAAAGCATCTATCAGTGGTGCTCCAAAGCCTAGGTACAGTACACATAAAACTTGTGATTATTACAAGAAAAGGCCATAAATCCTCTCAAAGCAGAATATCCTGGGATATGTGTGACTGAAGCTTCACATACACCAACACAAAAAACAGGATAAGACTCAGTTTATTTTTGTAATGATAAAACATGTTGGCTTTTACATGTAAAATCCCAGAAACAATCAGAAAACAATGTAACAACATTCATGTTATTTCTAAAAATGTAATCTTCCACAGAGCTATTACAACAAAGCATCTATCAGTGGCGCTCCAAAGCCTAGGTACAGTACACATAAAACTTGTGATTATTACAAGAAAAGGCCATAAATCCTCTCAAAGCAGAATATCCTGGGATATGTGTGACTGAAGCTTCACATACACCAACACAAAAAACAGGATAAGACTCAGTTTATTTTTGTAATGATAAAACATGTTGGCTTTTACATGTAAAATCCCAGAAACAATCAGAAAACAATGTAACAACATTCATGTTATTTCTAAAAATGTAATCTTCCACAGAGCTATTACAACAAAGCATCTATCAGTGGCGCTCCAAAGCCTAGGTACAGTACACATAAAACTTGTGATTATTACAAGAAAAGGCCATAAATCCTCTCAAAGCAGAATATCCTGGGATATGTGTGACTGAAGCTTCACATACACCAACACAAAAAACAGGATAAGACTCAGTTTATTTTTGTAATGATAAAACATGTTGGCTTTTACATGTAAAATCCCAGAAACAATCAGAAAACAATGTAACAACATTCATGTTATTTCTAAAAATGTAATCTTCCACAGAGCTATTACAACAAAGCATCTATCAGTGGCGCTCCAAAGCCTAGGTACAGTACACATAAAACTTGTGATTATTACAAGAAAAGGCCATAAATCCTCTCAAAGCAGAATATCCTGGGATATGTGTGACTGAAGCTTCACATACACCAACACAAAAAACAGGATAAGACTCAGTTTATTTTTGTAATGATAAAACATGTTGGCTTTTACATGTAAAATCCCAGAAACAATCAGAAAACAATGTAACAACATTCATGTTATTTCTAAAAATGTAATCTTCCACAGAGCTATTACAACAAAGCATCTATCAGTGGCGCTCCAAAGCCTAGGTACAGTACACATAAAACTTGTGATTATTACAAGAAAAGGCCATAAATCCTCTCAAAGCAGAATATCCTGGGATATGTGTGACTGAAGCTTCACATACACCAACACAAAAAACAGGATAAGACTCAGTTTATTTTTGTAATGATAAAACATGTTGGCTTTTACATGTAAAATCCCAGAAACAATCAGAAAACAATGTAACAACATTCATGTTATTTCTAAAAATGTAATCTTCCACAGAGCTATTACAACAAAGCATCTATCAGTGGCGCTCCAAAGCCTAGGTACAGTACACATAAAACTTGTGATTATTACAAGAAAAGGCCATAAATCCTCTCAAAGCAGAATATCCTGGGATATGTGTGACTGAAGCTTCACATACACCAACACAAAAAACAGGATAAGACTCAGTTTATTTTTGTAATGATAAAACATGTTGGCTTTTACATGTAAAATCCCAGAAACAATCAGAAAACAATGTAACAACATTCATGTTATTTCTAAAAATGTAATCTTCCACAGAGCTATTACAACAAAGCATCTATCAGTGGCGCTCCAAAGCCTAGGTACAGTACACATAAAACTTGTGATTATTACAAGAAAAGGCCATAAATCCTCTCAAAGCAGAATATCCTGGGATATGTGTGACTGAAGCTTCACATACACCAACACAAAAACAGGACAAGACTCGGTTTATTTTTGTAATGATAAAACATGTTGGCTTTTACACGTAAAATCCCACAAACAATCAGAAAACAATGTAACAGACTTATCTGCAGGCAAATCAAAGGAATGGCTGGCTGGCACTGTACACGAGACACATCTTACACTTGCACAACGCACTTTGTTTCCTTCGCTCTAGAATTGTGTTATGAAGTAAATCTGCTACTATACCCATGTTTGTTATGGTACATATATTTGCTGCAAGCATCAAATCTGCCATATCAAAACCATGGCAATAAGTATCGTAGACACACATAAGAACATTAAAAACGTTATAAAACAAATTCATCTAGAGTAAAATCTACAGTAAATCTTTACATATAATACTGCGTCTGTTTACATGTGATATAAGCTTTGATCATTAATCAGAGAAATGTTGTTCTAAGTAACCTGACTGAACAACAACAATTTCATGTTTCATCTTAAAACAAATATTACCAAAAGCTGGGATAAGTGGTGTGTGTGGCATGTCACGGGCAGAACAGGCCTGTTATGACCCACCCGAGTTTAAAGTGCCTGTGCCCTGCTGATGTTGTTAAACTCTGTTTATACCAGGTCACATTCCGAGACTACCACATTCCTTAGGCTAGGGCAAGTTGACCTCTTTGCTCATGACCTGAGTGCACGAAAATAATATTTATGGTAAATCTTATTAACATCCACCGATACCAGACAGAAAAAAGTGTGACAGTATATAATTAACAGACATCAGATTCACCTGTACATATAATCATCTACATTGCAACCTCCTTATAATGTGCATTGACACCACGCAAACTCTGACATGGAGTGGTTGGATCACAAATTTAATTTGGCTTCAGATCTAAATCTCATTAAAACACCAACTAGTTATGCGAGTATTTATATAGCACCATTTGCAAAGAACTAGTCGCTAAAGCATGGCTTCCTTCAGATCAAAACAGATGTGATGAAAGTGTTCAATAAAATAACAGAGAACCGAGCAATAGACTACAAATACACTCCACCAAGACCACCATGTTCAGTGATCACATGCTGATGCACCCACCACCTATTGTTTTGACACAATACCAAATGCATCATTATATGAAGGCCCAGCATCTGAAACAGCAATACGAAGAGAAGCAGCACAAATTCACTTTCATACTAAGTAACATCAATTCATTCATCAATTTCTAAAATTGTAATTGTCTCAACGAGCAAGTCAAGATCATATTTGCATGACTCGGACAGAAAGCAAAAATTACAAGTGGCCAATTTTATAAAGAAGAAAGTCGAATTTCCAATTAGTAAACTTTCTGTATTTCTTAAATGCTGCTATCCAATGACAAAGCATCAATTGATGGCCCGACCAACTGTACGAGAAGGACTTGCTAAGATCCATACACAGTAACCATCTGAAGAGGTTCGAACTCACATACTTCATGTTACAAGGTGTTCAAACCAATCAAGTCACACAACTGCGGGCAATGCTGTAGGCTCGGATTACAGCACATCGTTCCATAAAGCCATTCATATGATGCATAGCATTAGTTCAATTGTGTGTTGCCTCTCATGGAGTTCAACTACTAGCAGTATCTTTCCCCATGACAATATATTCTGACAAAGACACAAGCAAGAATAATCCCACTACAAATAAATGTTCTCACTATGACAAAAACCAATAGTTTAATGTTTCCACTCTGGTTTACATGCTAACATTATAACATAACATTATAACATAATGCTAACAATGTGTAGCATTTCCCACCCACTTTTAGATTATGGTTTACATGGTCCCTGAAAAGTGCCAACAAATGCAGCACAGAAACTGGTGATTATTTCTGTTTATACATCAACAAAAGCTTTTTATTTCACATGACTTATTTTCATCATACAGTAACATTAGTGATTGTTCATTGCTATTGCACATCACATCTGAGGTGACTGTTGTCAAAAATCTGAGAAACAGCGAGCAACAACAGCCACTGATCACTTGCATTAGTTGTCTACCTTGTGCAAGAAAAATCTGCAGCAACTGTATCGAAAACAGCAGTTTAATATTATTAACAAACCAGTAAAACTTGGTTAAAATTCTTTACAATCATGCTGTAAAAAACATAACAATAAAGATTAAAAATTTTCAGCAGCTGTATCCAAAACAGCAGTTTAATGTGGGGCGTGGTGGCTCAGTGGTAAGTTCGGCGCCTTGTGACTGGAGGGTTGCAGGTTCGAACCCCACTTCGTTGAAAGTAAAAGTATTTCCGTTTTTTGATACTTCGTTACAAGTAAAAGTACTCAAACTTTTACTTAAGTACAGTAACGCGTTACTTTTACTTTGTTACTGTACAACACCGGAAAATATTTTTCAAAATATTTGCAACTCTCAAAACACTCATATTAGATGAACTAGTTAAAGGGTTTCAAATGCAATAGTTAAAGAAGTGTTAATTGATCCAACTTGAGATATGTGACTCCACGAATCTAATGCAATTGATAAACTACGGACAACATTCGCAATTGTCGGGCGTAAATCATGCATATATACACCAGGATTGCAATCAGATAAAAAAAAATTATAATGTGTAAAAGAGCTATTATTATAAGTGTTCTTGTGCTTAATGTTCCTATTACAACGAAACCACATAACAAACTTCTGTGTGTTCGATTTCAGAGAATAAAATTCGAGTTGATGACCAATGTGTGTGCTGCTATGGTTTTAGAGCAAATGAGTTATGGCCCTGCTCGAAATCCACATTCTGATGAGGTTTCTTCATAAAAAACATCTTGTTTAAAAAGTTTCAAAAGATTCGATGCATTTTCCATTGTTACATGTCAGGTTACAGTTCATATGACTGAAACCAACACTGAATTATGTTTGACAACTGCCAAGTGCGAAGATTTGTCCAGTCCAACATAGAAGTGCATCTGCACTACATAGTTCTCTACCCTTGACGTTCCACCTGCTTAGATATCTTCATCATCGTCATCTGATAGGTCAATGTTGTACTTGACCCGATCTTCAGCATGAACGAACTGGGGATGCAGTGGAAATTCTTGAGTAATTGCATTCAGCTCATCTTCATCTTCTGGCTGAAATGTTAAAATGTAGAGCAATTTTAGATCGTTTATGGCCTCAATGTTTAACACTTGCATTGAAAATGACATTCAGAACCCTTGTAGCAGCATGGTCGCGTCACGGCGCTTTAGAAATTGTCCGTGTTATTATTATTATTCTGTGGGGAGCTAGATGAATTTTCTAATTTCAACAAATCAAGGCAAATTATAGAAATGTAATCTGTTCCATCATCCACAGATCTAAAGGTGATGGAGAGAGTGCAGCTTCAACAGTTCATACAGTTTTACAAGTTAATATTTTATTTTACACCATAATGTTTAACAATTTAACGATTAGCTGCATTGGTTTTTGTAATTGCAATTATAATCCGACATTTATAAAGCACCGCTTCAAGAAAAAATCATCAGTGATGCTCCCGATTCAAACCAAGCCAGTGAAATTACTGTAAAATAATATAGACTTCAGGCGCTTGCGAAACTGTGGAAGGGGCAAGCTGCAGAGCTTGAGCTGCAGCTCTCGATAAATGCAATTCCACCTGGTTGGCCCAACATAGGCAAAGCTTCCGGATTGAGCTGTAGTAGCATGCATACAAGGGACAGTCTATGGGCAGCCGATCAAATTATACACAGAACTGTGTGTATGTATTTATGAGAACACTTTATACAGAGCATTTTAAGTAACTCACAAAGTCACTGTACCTACGACTATCTAACAGATCTAAACAAGTGCACTTAACTAACAGTTAGCAAATTATGTATGCCACAGAGAGTCAAAGGCACAGTACATAAGAGCAGTGGCAGACTGTTCCAAGAGGATGGTCCAACACACAAGAAAAATGTTTTGGGAACTACCTAGTACTCTGTGATGACATTCTGATTTGTTTTCTCGCACACCGACTTGGCGAGGGTTTCTCAAGCAAATAATAAATGTTCCACAGTTATAATCACAGTTTTACCTCTGTCACTTTTGGTTTTGACTTCGGAAGGAATCCATCATCTCCGCTGGAACTGTCCGATCCTGGGAAAGTGGGAGCATTCTTTGGCTTCTTCTTAGCCTGTGGTTCTGTCAGAAGAAACTCATCGCCCGAGGAGCCACCTTCATCCAAATTCCTTGGCTTGCGTTTTGGAGCCGCGTTCTTCTTTGCACCAGCAGCAGCTGAGCACAACAGATGCGTGCTTTGTAATGTATGGTAAGGTTCAGTAATCACTGATTAGTTAAACACAAGCTGTGGCTTAGTAAGTTGTGTAATGTGATTACAGACTACGTAAATGGCTAAGTATGAATTTGATCGTGCTAACCAACTGCATGCTGGAAACTCGTTTGCTAAATCCTTCTACACCAACCACACGATTACTGCTATTCTAGTATTTCTATTTTCATGAAGTTATCTAATGGCAAAGTACCAATCAGCGACGCCGAACAATGGCGTAAATATATTTTAAAATTATTTATGAATATAATAAGGTTCCTGAACAGTATCCAAACAAACCACGTTTCAAGGTGAGTACTGAAAGCAACTGGCTACTGTGTCATGTCTTAAGGAAGGTTTACACCACACTCTCCCCATTAGTAGACAAGCATTACACTTTCTTGTTTTTCTCTTTGACAACATTTTTACAATATAATTTGTGTATTCTGACTGAAGTGCAAAAATTGATTGATCTTTGTGATTGATGACACTTGTTTCAGTTGCAACAAACTCAAATCTATGTTTTAATTTTTCCATGTATGCATGTGTGTATATATTTATGAACATATGTAGGTATGTATGTTTCTGGAAAAGTTCCTTTTGGGAACCTCTTGAAAGCACTGCTTAGCTGCCTACATGTATTGTATTGTATTGTATTCAAACATTTATAAAGCGCCTCTAGTAGGGTGAACCGTTCATGATATTATAGTCTGATGAAAGACGTAAATAAATTGCCTTACGTACCTGAGTCAACATTTCCTTCAATTCCTTCACCCACAGTCTGTGAAACTCCTTCATATAGCATCTCCAAAACATCATCATCTTCATCATCACCACTACCAAATTTCTGCAGAACCAAAACTCTATACGTTATTTACCTTTGTTAATGCTAAATTTAAATCAGATAATGAAAACTACTTTTATCCAGACGTAAATTCATAAAGACAGAACACGACAATTTTGCACTCACATCGACAATCACCATTCATTAGAGTACGCAGACGTTAAATTAGCAAATAGTAAAATAATAAATTAGCGTGTACTGAAGCAAACATATATCATAAAATGGACAAGCTTTCAATTCAGGCCGATTTCACACAAAGAGCTACGGATTCGAATCTTGATAATAATAATAATTAATTAATAGCAACATCTACAGCATCGGTGTCTAATGCAAATGTCACCAATCGATATTACACTAAAATCACGCCAAAGATGAAACTCTGACATGTAAGTCACACAGTGAGTGTGCCAAATATTCGACTCACGATTTACCGTACTTATTGATTTATGGCACTTATTACAAAATAAGGTCAGTAAATCTGAATCCAAGGTGAGAGTCCAGGGTCGTTACACAAAGTCCACTTAGCAGGCTGAAACTTGCAGTCGTCGGATAACAGACCCAGTGCACTACTACAAAGCCCACTGTATTACACGATGTTTTATTGTGCTAGTACTGTGATAACGAGAATTACAGCCGGCAAAGAGACTGTTACCTGTTTGTCTTTGTTTGCGTTGCGCCTCTTGGCAGCTTCAACTTTAGAGCGAAGAGCCTCGATCGATGGCACGATTCGTCTTCCAATTGGCGATGGCTTTGTCTCAATGGCAAGGGCCTTCTTCTTTCCTTTGCCTTTCGCTGGTCCCTGGTTTCCCGAATCGACCAAATCATCCTCCGTCTGCTGCCTCTCCACTTTCTGCAATTCAACAAAGAAATAATCATTAAAGGTATGTGATCCGGAGCTTCCTACTTAGCAATCTCTTCAGCTCACCTTGAGAGGCAACCAGAGGAACGATGTGCTAGTGACTTCAATTCTCATACCTTTAGCATATGAGGGCAGGTGGCCAATCCTTTCCGTCACCCTGTGATCGTCCCACTTTCGGCAAAATAATTATCCACCTGATTTCGCTATGTTGTCCTTTCAAAAAGCCTCATCTTAAAGGTCAAGGTCAGTTAATGTTAGGTCCCCCAGTTTAAGGCAAGTCAGCAATAGCTGCCCTGCTAAATGTTCAGAAATTCAGTCCAATTTCGTTGTAAGAAAGTGTAGTTCAATGTCAGCAGCTTCAGTAAGTGATAAGAAGCGAGTTCAATTGTAAAGTCTACAGTTCAAGCAAATAAAAATTCGACTTCATATAGCATATTTTGATGACGCGGACTTAGACAATGATGACTGCTCCTAGAATTAAAGTCAGTTCACCGCTACTGCACAACCAAACCAAATCCAAGAACCCAACACTGCAAACATCCCAAAACCTAATCCAAAACACAAATCTAACCACGCCATATCCAGTTAGTCCTAAATATGAAAACTCACAACCTTAAATAAAACAACCCAAATCCTAACCATACCACAGATGTTAATTTCTGAAGTCATCAGTTTTCTAATTGTGTTTAAAAAATCATCTAAAGCCAGTAATTTCTAAATACAAAACCTATTAAAGCCATCAAAATGTAAATACAAAACCCATCTCAAGCCAGCAATTTCCAAACATGACCCATTTATAACTGTCAATTTCTAAATATGACAAGCCCTCTAAAGCCATTTACACTCAACAAAACACTCATCTAACATCAAGTTCTGTGAGGAAGTTGGCAAGGTCATCCTTCCAAAGGTCGACCGCAGTCTTCCTCCGCAGCAGCCGGAGTTCCTCGGCCTTGGCATCGCGCTGTTTTAGTAGCTCGTCCTTTCGCTCCTTCGAGAGGCACCAGAGCTGCATGTTGAGGATGTAGTTGAAGTCCGGACCCTTGGTGTCTTCGTCATCCGAGTCCGCATCTTCTGAAGTCTGGGAAGACAGACCGAACAAACAGTATTATTATCATTAACAGTATTATTAAGACAACTAATTATAAAACCAATTACCAGTAATATTACTAAGACAATGAAGTTGCTGGATCGTTTTCCAACAATAGCAGGTTTGACCCTGCTTAATGAATTCTGTGTATATGATAACCCTGGCCAATTTGTTTGCGGACATTCATCTTGCGCCTCGCGTTCAGAGTCACGCACACAAAATGTCAAAAGAAATAAATTAAAGGAATATATATGATTCCGTGAAGTAACCCATTCAGGGCAAGGGTGTCATCTGAAGAAAATAACAGCAACGTGAAAACAAAATGGAGAATCCAGACCTCGAAACTGCAACATCAAACCTTCTTTCTCAGTGGTTGGGCTATCTGTCAGTAATGGTCTTAGAACTTTTCGATTTTCCGAGTCTGTTGCTATGTGCTATTTTTAATAGCACTTGAATAACTGCTCTCTGTGTTGGGGTCTTATCTGGGAGCATTTCCGATTTGGTCACTCCAAAAGGCATAGCATAAACATCACCTAACTTATCATGTCATGAAAACACCTTCACTCCGGAGAGCAATTTGTTTTGCTAAACTGGCATCTGTTCGTAAGACAAACATAGAAAATGATCGGATTTTCAAAGCATTTGTGCTCAAATTTATAAGCAAAATAAAAAAATTTAGAAAATATTATATATGTAAGCTACAAAACTTTATAAAACTACTGTGAAACAGACAGAAAACATCTAACATCAGGTCAAATGAGGTCCATATATCATCAATGGAAAGATGTGATCTGCGCTAGACCCACTGTTGGAAAGATCTTGGAAGGGGTAACACCAAAATGCTCTTAGTGAAAGAAAGCATTTGAATTCTTAGGCTTGTGGCCAAGTACCATTGGTTGTCCTTGTTTCAGAAGTTGGGCTAACAAATCGATCAACTTCTGGACTACATCTCTGGGTAAACTGCTAAGCAATATTGAATGATAAGCAACTGTAGCCAAAACAGGATATTGTCAATTTGTGATGCAGTTCTCAAATTTCCTTAAACAAAAAGTTTCCAAGATAATTTTGACACAGAATTTACCACAAAATTTCAAAGAATTTGGAAGTGTTTTCTGACAGTATCCAAGTTTGGTCTAATACGACCTGCACATAATTTGACTGGCATAAATGATAACCTACAGCAAGTTTTTCACAACAGTCAAGCAAGGAATGGAACCAACTACTACCAATGTTTATCCACCGCTCGACCTCTTCTTCTTTCAAGAAATGCCTCAAAGCTCACTTCTTCTCACTGGCTTTCAAACATCTGGATATCTAATTGCTCTTCATCTGGCAACAGACTAACCGCGCCTCAGATTAGCATTTCTGTGTGACTTTTTGCACACGTAAAAAATGTTCGTAATGAATAACAAATAAAAAAATTAATAAGTCCACTGCTACATCAAAAGACAAGAAAAAACAAAGCTACTACCAAGTCACAGAAAGCAAGCATGCAGCATGCAAATCAAAAGCACTGTGACTCTACCTTCTGTTGTGATGCTACAGAGTGCAATGGAAATGGTTAAGTAAAACATTATCAGACTGCCAATCCTGGCAGCATTGATTGCACTTCTTTAGTGCTCAATGACTGAGCCAATCCAGTCTCAAGCAGTTATCCTGACTATATCAGAATCAGGTCTTCTGCCTACAAGAAGGTCTGAAATGAAAGCAGAGAAAGCAACAAAAGCACTACAGTCTACGAATCTCATACCTTGACGCCTTTTCATGATTTGTAGGAAAAAACAAACAAATATTGTTAATTAACAAAACAGTCAAAGTATTTCTGAGAAAAAGAAATAAGACACCTTAAGTGCTTAGAAGGAAGAAGATCAATGTCAGGATATTTAGAGACAGATGAAAGAGTGTCTTTGCATTTATGAATGTACATACATGTAGCTCAGTAAAGTATGCAAGTGGCTAAGGACATGAACACATGTAGCTTAAGTATAAGTGTGCAGGTAAGTAAATAAGAAAGCATATTCTTTAATGAATGCAAGCAAATGCACAGTGCTTACATACAATGTTACACAGAGGAGAAAGAAAATATAAAATGAAGTAATAATAACGCTAGATCAAAAATGAAACAATTGCAGCAGAGCCTAACTGTACAGCATCCTACCCAGGAAACCTCGTCGGGTAAGAGAGTCAAATCTAGGGAAAACCACATTATGAGAACGCGGGTGCAAAGCATACCCGGTCTTTAGAAGGGATGGTAGTCACCTCCTCCATCATGGAGGAGGTGACTGGCGTTTTGAAGAATGCTACTAAAGAGATCACGGTCAGCTTTTTTGCAGAGATCCTCAAAAGCAGGAAATGGAGGGAGGTAGCCAAGACGAACCAACTTACGAATAACTGCGCCCAAAAGATCTAGTTCCTGCTTGTTAGCAAAGCCCAACCATACCTTGGAACAGTATAGCATACAGTTGACAGTGGTGGCCCGTATTATGTCATGGAGCCCGAGAGCCTGTGTGAAATCAATATACGATGAGCGTAAAGAAATTGCTTTGCCTTTACGCTCAGTTTTTTGGATATAGGGAGAAAATTCAAACTAATCGGTTATCTCAATGCCTAGTATTTTTAAGGACGAGACCCTTGAGATGCCGCATATAGGTGGTCGAGAGGATTTAAGGTTTGCCCTGGGCCTGGTGAAGATAATGTCGCTGGATTTAGAATGGTTAAGGAAAAGTACACATGTAGCCTAGTATAAGTATGCATGTAGCTAAGGACATCTAAACATGTAGCTAAGTATCAGATTATCTTTCTAACAATACATAGAAATAGGTATTGTAGAAATCAGCCAGGTCACAGAATCTCTTCTGAAAGTATGGAGAGGAATTACCATGGAACTGGACAACTCTATGAATGTGTGGTTATCAATTGCAACAAGTGGAAAATATCTACATCACCTTACAAAACGCTTCCAATCATCTTGAATCTACCAAGAAAAAAGCAGTTCACTCTTTGTCAAGACTGACCTGGAGTTTGTCCTGAGTTTTCCAGGCCTTGACCGGATCGGAATCATATCCATGACTAACTAGCAGCTCAATCAGGTCTTTTTTCGACTTATTTTCTGCACAGAAACAATAAAACATAGAATGTGATATTGAACGATGTAAGGTAATGCCAGGAAAGACAGGAAAAGTATGATAAATCAGCGTTTCCCAAACTGTGGGTCGCGACCCAAAAGTGGGTCGCGAAGTTCTGGCAAGTGGGTCGCCAAATTTTTTCGATAAACATTTATTTTTTGCAACAACAACATTTTACTATGATTGGGCTATAATTAGCTGGATTTCAATAAATTGTGAACAGTTTTTACCTAAGTTTCCTTTTAATGCTTAAATTTCTAAGCGTTGTATTTAAATCCGCATATTTCGATATCAATTTACGAAGCAAATTTTAGTACACAATGCTCAATTTTACACAGTGGGTGCCGAAATTACCATGATATACACAAGTGGGTCGCGACCCAGAAAAGTTTGGGAACCGCTGTGATAAATAACAGTCCAAAGAAGCAATGCTGCAAAGACCTGTTGGCAAGTGACAACAGCAACCCAATCCAATACTTTTCTAATTTAATGTAAGAACTTACACAGTGCCACTTACAATGCACAAGATATATATCAAAGTACATCAAGGTTACTTTCTAAAGCCGAACTAAATGTGGGATCATTGTCCCTAACCATAGGGTACATTACAAGCTTATTATAATGCTTGGAAGCTGCATAAGAATCATCTTATATTGAGGTTCTATTATAATCAGTACATCTTTTCCATACATGAATTAACTTTGTCATCCATTTATTTATTTATTTATTTCAGAGGTCTTATATAGCGCCCCTTCAAGGTTATCTACTCAGGAGCTGCATAAGAATCATCAAAGTTGGAAGTACAAAGTTGAAGTACTTTGATAACTCAGGTTATGTCTCAACCATATAAGAATTTAAGTCCTGACAAGTCTGTGGTGTAACACAACTTGAGTGTTGTGTAGTAAAAGATTAAATATGCTAAACTAACCTATTGATATGATGTTGTCGATCTTCTGAGCAATGAACTTGCTCTGGTTGTCCAGCTTGAGAGACTCGGCTCTAAGAGTACCTACAAGACAGTCTTTGCGTTTTTCATAGTACATGAGCCTCACATTGTAGAATTCTTGAAGAATTTCCTTCACATTTGTATATCTTTTCAAGCACCCAGCGGAATCGAACAGAACCTGAAATAAATGCAACCGTTAACACTATAGGTTGTGCAGGACAAACTGTTAACAATCGCTTGTAAGTACAATTAGGAGTAGATCCAGTTGAAACACAGAGGGCAGTCTAACCTATTCTTCTGATTATAAGCAGATACATGACGGACCCATTGACGGTATCATATGAAATGGAACACATGAGCTTCTTTTCGCTGGTAACTTCCCTAGTTATCTGAGCATTGTTTGCTAACTATTTGATTAGCGTAGTCACTTAAAAAGCGCTATATTGAGTGTCTAGATCTAACATACCATTGACCTAGATGAGATCATTGTCTGGAGTTTGAAGATAGTGTGAAGGCCTGTGGCTTCGGCCTTTGAAAGTTTCTCTTCTTCCATTGCAACAACAAACCGAACGGTGGTGTTCGTGTGATGTTCCTTGAAGGTTCTGCAAAACAAGACACAAAATCAACCTTCATGCACACACTACAAGAAATGGTCAACAAACAGCAGTCTGCTCATTTCTAACCCATACGATATGGAGGGCCCTACTATTGAAAAGGCCCGGGACTTTCTAATAGAGGAGCCAGTGGGACATGAAGCTCCCCCTGGCCGAAGAGCTTGATGGATCGAAAGGTCAAACGCTAGATGACAGAGGTCACGTAAATATATATCTACATGTCATATATAAGTTATATGTAATGCATATCTACATCAACTAAGTTACATATGAGAAGTGGGTTGGATCCTGACATTCTCAAAATTTTAGATAAGATATAAAGAATTGTACTCACTTAATTGTACGGTCTTTCAAAGGACCAGAACACAGAGGGACAAGAACATGGTCTCTGTAATTCCTTGTCCAAGCTCCAATCGGCAGTTCGGTAATTGCGACTGTTTCGCTGTCGATGACTGACACCTCGCCACTGACGACCCATCGAGACTCGTCGATCTGCTCGATCGTACCTTTGAAGTTCTTAAAGGAGGGCAACTACAAGAGACAAAATGAATGAACCTTTGAACGCATATATCTGATCAGACACTGAAACACAGCTAACAGCTTTAAAAAGTTGTGACTTAAGATAGCTTCAAAATGTTCCTTGAGCTGTCTGTGGTGGAACAGTATGTATTTTTGGTGTAGATTGTCCCAGAATGATGATCCAAAGCACACGAGAGCCGCATTGTCATATCTGATTGCAGGACCAAGAAGTCGTTAATGTTTTCATTCTTTTAGCCAAACAGACTCATAATTAGCATCCAGTTCTCCTTACCTTATACGTAACAACTTTCAGTTACAGAAATATTTTTTGTCAAATATTTTGTCTGATAAAGATGGTGCTAGACGGTCGCCATCTTAAAAAATATTAAGACACTTCTTAAAGATTTATCTGACTGCCAGACGTACCATTGGAAGGGTCTCTCTCCCATTAATCATCAACTGAATATTGCTGACTATTTCTCGAATGTTATATTTTGGAATCTTCGTGCTCCACCCCGTACCGATTCCCTCAGCTCCGTTCACCAAAACCATCGGCACGATGGGGATGTAATACTCGGGCTCTATCGTCAGATTGTCATCTTTCAGGTGGCGCAGAAGAGCATCGTCCTGAGGTTTGAAGATGTGCCTTGCAAGGGTGCTAAAGAAAAAGCATAGTCCTCATAAAGCCATCAGGCCGCTATTTAATCTATAAGAGAGTGTTACCAGAGTACACGTAAAAAAAGAGAGAACTTCTAACCACAAATTACGAAAACAACTATTTTATTAGTAGCTGTACTTCTTGTTCATATAATTCCCATTTACAGCATAAAACTTGGATCATTCTTTCTGTAACAATATATTATGGCATTAATATAGCACCAATTAGGCCTCTTAAAGCTGCTGTTACTGTTCTTCTCTTGCTGCCACACTGGTCAGCTATTACTGCTGCAGATCTGGCCAAAGTGTCCATTTTCATTTAGAATTTAGCCACTGACATAATTTCTTGTGATACCTGAGCATAGTGAAGATATATCGGGGGCTTGCGGCATCTGCTCCACCATTCAGTCTTGTACCAAACTGACCGATTGGCTGCAGGATGTTGAGGTTGTTACTACCCAAAAAATTCTGAGCTAAGTTGATGATTGTTGCCATAACAGATTGCTACAACAGAAACAACCAGTAGATTCATCTAACAACTTCCACAGCACCACACAGCAGACAATGGCTTGTACCTAAAATCTAAAAGCAGGCAATGATACAGTCGGTCACGTCAAAACAAAGAGTTCAATCAGAAGGCAATGTCGGTCACAAATTACATTTCAAACAATAGAAGAAATAATATTTGTGACAATTTAAATTTAATGAGTGCTATTATGTATTATTATAAGGTTAACGATAAGTAAATCTGGAGGCAGCCAAGTCCAAACCAAGAGGACAACCTCAACGCACTGTCAGTCATAACGGACAGTTTGACCTTGAGAGAACCAAAGTGCAGCTGTAAATTCAGTGACATTTTTAATTTACAGAGAATTTACAGAGCACCATTATGCATTTAGGAAGAATATTAATTTTAACAGAGTCAAGAATGTATAGAGTCTGACCTCTCCGTGATGGTAAGCAGACAATTCGGCAACCGAACCAGCCAGCTGTGCGACTTTGAGCTCCTTCACCAAGTTTCGTTTGATACACGTAAATATGACTTTACGCTGTCCGGGCTTAAAGCCTGTTGAAACCATAACATTTCCTCTGTTACATCATTGTTTTCATTACTCTGTCGGCAATGTAAAAACAATCTGCAGAGCAGATCATATTGTGCTCCCATTTTTACCACCAAACTACAACAGCAAGATTAGTATGAGGTTTCCTATTGTAAGACTATGCAATCAGTGGAAGAAGGGAAGAACATACCGTCGATGACTGAAGGTATGGATCGTTCATTGTCCATGTTGCTGAACAAAATCAACTCCTGATACACAAACTCCTTATACGTGATTGACCTTGTGTGATTTCCATAGAGATACAACTGCAACAGCCACCAACATTTTCCTCGTCCCATTTCCCAATTGAAATCATTGCAAAAATAAATCCAATCAAATCTAACCACTACAGCATCTATCAAGAACTGTCTAACACTCAACTATTCATAACTTATTCGTTTTTCTGTTTGAATAAATGAAAATCAGCATCTAACAGGCATACGCTGATGGTTCTAAGGAACTGATGAACTAAATATTTGCTCAGATTCCTCATAAACTGATAGCAGTTTCAACTTCTGCACCACCAGTTGACTGCACTCTCCCAATGAAGCCTTCGAGTTAAAAACTACTGAATATATTTCTAAAAATACCAAAACTTATATATTTCCAATAAAGATATTTATCCATATCAAGTTTAAACTGGATACCAGGCCTCTTGAACTGCGTCATTTAGGATAGCACAAGATTTAGGGCACTTAAATGCTTGTTAACCATTTCGCTGTGACGGGCTTGTAATCCCGTGTGTGCACGTATGTATGTATGTATGAATGATTGAATGTATGTATGTATTGATGTATGTATGTATATATGTATGTATGTATATAATATATGTATGTATGTATGTATGTATGTATGCATGTATGTATTTATGTATGTATTATCTATGCATGTGTGGTATGTGACCATTAGCATCAAATGGTAACGATAATTTCCATGACGAGACATACTTGTCATCCGCATATGGCAATAGCATTTTCATGACAAGACATACTCGTCATCTGCGTGGAAGGGTTAAAGTCTTAACTGCAAATATCAAGCAACGTATACGATGACTGCTACTTCCTACGTTCTCTGAAATGTCATCTTCAATTCAGGACACAAGTTCAGACACTAAAATGCTTAAATCCACACTCTGAAACAGTCAAGCACCCTATTAGACAACTATTGGGAACTACAATCAGCAATTTCTCTTTTTACATTATATTACATTGTTACAGAGGGAAAGAAGGTTGCTGACTTGAGGCAAACCATTCTGGGCCCGTCTCTTTCGATCCTCCATCCAATTGCTTAGCCACTCTTTGCGTTCTTCGATCTTCTTCTTACTAAATGCCTATAAGACAACCACACTCTTAACACAACAATACAACACTATCATACAACAGAATAACACTCTCAGACAAAACAACAACACTCTCAGAAAACAAAAAGCTTTTAGAAAGCCTATAACACTTACACACAACCACACACCATGTTCACACAACAATATGAAAACCAGACCTCTGTGAGATTGGAAAAAGTTCTATATAAATAGTCAAGTACACACATAAATACCCGGCCTACATCATGGCAAATTATCGTGTGCTTGTCTTTTAATTCTGTACCTGGGGTTTAAAAACCTCTGCATCACATCAAATACACAATTTACCATTAAACTATCTCCACTGTTCAACCCCTTGCTACCATTTAAGAAAATACTAAAAAATACATTCTGCATACCAGAACAATAGCAGCATCGTCGTCTGGTCCAGTATATCTGAACGGAATGCGATGGAGGTTCATGTCGCTAAAATATTCTTTGGCCTCCTTTGCTGTGGACGTACCTAACCCTAACAGTGTTCAGTAACACAGGCAAAAACCACAAAACAATGATAAAACCTCAAATACATGCACAAGCAGGTCAATACCAACAATCCCATTACAAAACATCTAAACTGCTGAATTAACGAAAAAGGAATAATCAATGTATCAACAAATCAGTACACAATCAATGTATCAATCAGTCAGTCATTCACTTAATCAATCAGTCAGTCAATCACCTAATCAGTCAACCAACTCAACCAATGACTCTTTCATTCAATCAATCAATGACTGAGGCTGAAATCACATGCAAGCATTCCAAGGTCCTGACGAAGTTAGTGAAAACCCAAAATTCCACAATCAACAGTTGTTTCCAAGTGAAACTGAAGTCCATCAACAGATATGGCAGATGTCCCACAATTTCCATTCCATCGAAAGTTTTTTGATACTTATGTATGACCACATCGCAGACTCAGACATCAACAAAGCACATAGGTCAAGAATCTTTGGAGGCTGGGAAACTATAAAAGAATTGTTAACACAGGCTCTGAATGAGGACACTGCATAACTGACATATCTTAAGTCCCAGGAGCCAAGGCAAGATGCAAAGTCAATTTCTCCAGAGGTAAAAAATTAAACCTTTGTAGTATTTGCACTTCCACGTCTGCCAGTTTTCTGTTGTGCTTTTCCATTCCGCGAATTGAGGCAAACTGAAGAACGACATCTGTTGCTGGTTTTTTGTAACCTGACGTAAAAAATCATTCTTATCTCAGCTACGTCTGTTTGCTGCAGCCTGCCGAGCAGTCTCTTGGAACACACGATACACAGTCACCTATGTCACCCTTATGAGATCACTACCACGACAACGAGCATGATGAATGACTAGACCATCTCCAATGGTGCATTACTTTGACAATTAGGAGTGCTGAAAGATTAGAACGTTCTTTTGGGATTTTACCCATGATACTGAGCATAGTGAATACCTCAATCACTCTGCCAAGTACACTAGAACAGTGCTTTCCAACCTTTTTGACACCGTGTGCCACCGAACCAAGGGCCCTTTATGTGTGACCCATCTTCATCCAAGGGCCTCACCAGTAAACTCAAAAGCAACGACTAAAATTTATTGAAACTTATTAACTGTGGAGAACCATATGTTTTAAAACTTTAAACAAGTTTAATGCGTCATGGGAACTGGATTTTTGTTCACATTGTCAAAAGATAAGCCAAGCTACGAAAAAAATAGCTGTGCAAGTAGGCCAGTGACTTTGTCTTTTAACTTCATTTATACACAAATTGCAAAAAAATTTAGCGAGCTTGGGCGGACCATTTAAAATCAGCCCACGGGCCTCATGTTGGACAGCATGGGACTAGAACATTCTTCTATGGGTTTATCTAGTCAAACTGGGTAAACCATTGTTTTAATGATCATTACCTTTATGATGGGTGTGATGAACTCCTCGACAAAGTTGTGCTTAAGTAGGTTGGGCCAGCTATTGTGGATGAAATTTATGATAAGGCCCTTAATGTGCGACCCATCTTCGTCCTGATCCGTCATTATCATGATTTTGCCATATCGAAGCGATTGCAGGGATTCAATCGTCTCATATTTCTTCTGGTACTGCAGCCCAATGATCGTGATGATGGCATTAATCTCGGCATTCTCCATGATCTGGAAACATATTGTTGCATCTAACTGTAATCTAGCATAACAAAGTAAGTTAATCTCATGTAAAGTATGGTAATGTTATTCTGAATATTATAAAATGTACTTTTTCACTACAGATGGCCCAAGAAACATTATTGGCCTGTCACGCCCTTATTATCTGTCAGAAAGCCAAGTTTAGCATGCTTGTGAAGTTCTAAAGGCTCTAATACATACATTCACAGATACAAATAAGATGGAAAAAAGGCTATCCGAGAAGTCCATGTAATGTGCTCAAATGTAATGTCATCTAATTTAATTTACCCTAATGTAATCCCTAATCCAATGTAACTGATTCAATTTCATGCCATCTACCAGTAACATAATGTAAACTTAATGAATCGTTGTAACACATTTCACAGTACATATTCTGATATAACACAGTCAGGGACATTGATCCTAAAATAAGCAGAGGTATAGAAAGGTGATTCCTTATATAGCTCCCAAAAAAGCATTAAATCAGGTTTCTGTTGTACTTAATCTTGGCAGTGGACCATTTAATTTAAATTCAGTTGTCACCTGTTTGTGGGTGGCTTCTCTGACGTTTAATAGTTTTCCCCGAAGTGGATACACGCCGTAACGGTCCCTCCCAATGACACTGAGCCCTGCCACGGCCAGCGTCTTGGCCGAGTCTCCCTCTGTTAGGATCAGTGTGCAGTCGATCGAATGCTTCAATCCCGCATCATTTGCATCATCCAA
The DNA here is from genome assembly GCA_963556255.1 of Allolobophora icterica. NCBI lineage: Eukaryota > Metazoa > Annelida > Clitellata > Crassiclitellata > Lumbricidae > Allolobophora > Allolobophora icterica. Next base: position 16,037,621 of record OY744607.1, on the reverse strand, counting down.
TTTTGGGATGCCAAGTAATCTGGACTTCTTTACTAAAGAACAGGTCTTATTAAGCTTTTCCTGTTCCTTGAGTCTTAGTTCATTCTGAACAGCTTCAACAATTCCACATTTACTCGCCTGTAGCAACAGACAAAACACAATACAGCCATGGACAGTCTGTAAGGTTCTTAAATAGTGATACATAAATAACCAGAAACAAACATACATACACTCATGCAGAATCAAATAAGATGCTGCAAAAGTAGATAATCAAATGAGAAAAGACAGGCCAAGTTGAGCTTTATGATAAAGGCACTACACAAATTTACATATTTAATCAGTAGAACATTAGAAAAGAGAACTAGAAAGACAGCAAAGAACAAACACAGTTGAAAAGACAGAAACGGTTAGTCAAGTTTAACCATCAGAGTTACCAAGGTCATGAACTTTTCTGACAGCTGGCATTTTGAACCAAAGTTCTTTGGAGGCAGAGTCATGTGTTCTTTAGCCTGAGAGTCAAAAGTGGGGTTCTCAATCAGAGCGTTAACGAACACCCAGACTTGGCTCTTCACCTGTCAAAAAACAAAACAAAATTAAATCGATTTCGATCACTCACACTTTTAAGAAATGATGCTCGTAAGCTGAAACGTAGGCTGAAACATGCCTGTCTCTTGCGACTCCATAAAGCACCTTTGAAATTGTTTGCTACAGGAACTGCACTGTATAAATTGCTTCTGTACATTGTATTCTGTGGTGAAGTTCAAATCATATGAAATTTCACAAAAACATAAAAAATTTCACAAAATTATGTAACTAGCCATTTTTATATTAAATTGTCAAATCAATCTTAGTACAGCGGCATAGCAAAGCAATTTTGTGCATTTTGTGATACAAGCATAAAATTTGGAACAAACATTTTTTCAAAACAGCGACCAGAAAGAGAGGACAATAGAATTTTTGAAATTTTTTCTTAAAATGGTCTATAAATTTTTTCTTAGAAATCCAAGTAATAGCCTTTAAAAACATCAACTGGTATTGCAGACGATGCACATGACACTTTCAGCAACGCAGTTGTCAGGTCTGGATAAGTCTTCCCAATGGCCCAAGCGGTTTTCTTACCATGTCCAGAAAAACTGGACACAGTGTCACAGCCTGTCAATGTGTGAAACATTGGCAGTGCCTTAGCCCTTTCTGGTCCAAGACCAGCAGCAATTTCATGAGCTGCTGAGTACCAGAAATTCTTTCCAACTCCGAAAGTGAGCCATATTTTATCTTCCGGTGCCAGTGTTTGTGGAACAAAAACAACGAGTACCACCATTTCAGTATCAAATGTGCAAATCAAAATGTTGCGATGAACATACTGTGTTGCATGTTTTGCATGCAGCAACATGCAACTGTCAGCTTCCTCATGGTTGCAAGGACTGAGAGAAGCCACATTTATTAGTGGCGGTTTGCTGATGACCCTTTGATCATCCATGAAAACAATCTGTTTGTCTTCCATGTCAAACCCCTTCAGGGCAGCCTCCAACAGGAATCTGAAGAGCTCCATTTCATTGGAGTCAACGTGAAGGAAGCTTGGCCAATTGCCTGGTATGGTAACTTGACCTTCCACACTTCTGCACAGACCTTTGCCATGTTAAATTCTGGCAGTGCTCTTAAGGACTCCTCTTTGCAAGTGTCCCATACTACATCCACGCATATAGCACTCTGGAGCTTTTCAATGATAGAAGGAATGAAAATGTGTCTTGCATACTAATGGAAGGTCTTGAATGCAGCTGGTTTCAACATGTGTACAATAGCAGCACCGTCCAGAATTATATTGGTTCCAACAGGAGCATCCATCTGGACATGCAATAGATCTTTGAAGCATGCGAGAAGGTCATTTTTAGCATCGAAATGGAGTCTTCCACTTTCAGAGATTGCCGGTGGTCATGCATGATTTTCGTGGCTAAAAATTAATCAAGGTTACCCTCCCTTCTCTGGCAACCGATATAAAGACGTGAAAATAGTCCTACATCATTTTGCAAAGAGGTGTGACTTGTTTTTGTTTGCTTACAACCTTCTGTCTAGGGCTGCAAAAGACCTTCAATTAGTTGCGAGTAATGGTCATCAATGGGCTTAGTTGTTTCTATCAAATGCTCCTGGGTGAAAATCTTGAATTGTTCTTGGCCTATCTTCTTTACATTTTGGACAGTTTCTGCTGCTTTGGAACCAGCAATTAGCTTTGTGTCGAGGACAAAGAGATCTACATTTTCCTCTTCAAATGGGTTGCCAAAGTCTTCTATCACATTCAAGTAATTTATTATAAATAAAAATGGCAACCAAATCTACATTGCAAGCCAACTGAGCAAAATGGCCATAAATCTTATTTGTAGACCACTTTCCCAAAAATTATGAAAAATTTATATTTCATTTTTATCGCCATTTTCATAAAGAAATAACATTTCAGCGTGGCCCAATGTCTATATCTCTTAATAATACTATGCATATTTTATTGTGCCAAATTTTATGCTTGTATCACAAAATGCAGAATCACTACATATTTCGGAGCTATGCCACTACGCTATCTCAACAAATATAGAAGACTAATTTAATGCAACAATAAAACCTTTGTTACGTATTGGAGCATTTCTGTAGCATTAATAACAGACATCGAATCATTACTAGGCAAACAAAAATACGAAAGCAATAAACAACTGATCTACTTCTCAGCCTTGAAGACTACATTAATGCTCTGCATGAATGAATGAACGAATGAATTTATGTGCCAGCCAAACAGACACCTCTTCACAACAGTTTGAAGAAATTCCAATTTTTCCTATAGCTGTTAGAATTCAAATCCTGAAGAATCACGTAAACTGAAAAATTCACTGTCTGTGGTCAAAACAAACAAATAACTACCCAAATCCAACAGCGAGGAAAAGAACAGCAGAAGAGACATTAGCATAAGTTTACCAGGGATGGCTTCACAATCACTCCTCCTTTCTTCTCTTTCTTCTTGATTACATCAGTAATATTGGCAATGATCTGATCTGTGACAAGGTCCACGTGTCGACCTCCCTGCCAAACAATAATCCATCCAGTAACATAAAAATTTAGGCATAGTAGCCAAATAATTGGTGGCAATGCTGGCACCAAAGACCCCAAAATTTTCCAGTTGGATGGTCTATCAAAATGCATGCATTTGATCCAATGTTATCACCATCAAATGGCAACTCCACTAAAATGACACTAGCTCACATAAACAATATGTGACTTGCTCTGGCAAAAGGAGGCTCCTGTGAAATAAAATAGTTTTGCATATTTTGGGTTTAGCATGATAAATAATAATTTCTGTTTTAAATGTTGAAAAAATTATTATTCTATCTTTATTGGTTCCAGAGAAATGAATTTTAGAATGTTTTGGTACTTGGAAATACAATTTCCAGAAAAACGCATGCAAATATTAATACAATTAAACATAAATCGCAAAGTTTCAGTGTTTTTAACCTTAAATCTATCGAAATCACTTCCGCCTCCTTTTGCCAGAGCAAGTCACATATGTGACTTGCTCTGGCAAAAGAAGGCTGTTGTCGAAAAATTTAGTTTAGTATATTTTGGGCTTACACTGATAAACAATAATTTCTGTTTTAAATATTGAAAAAAATATTATTCTATCTTTACTGGCTCCAGAGATATGAATTTTTGAATGTATTGCTACTCGGAAGTACAATTTCGAGAAAAACGCATGCAAAGTTTATTATCTTAATACAAACTCAAAATAAATTGCAAAGTTTCAGTGTTTTTAACCTTAAACTTATGGAAATCACTATGGGAAACCCACCAGTGAGGCTATTTTTAGCAAGCTGAATACATAAACTTTCCAATGAGGTATTACACATGGTATTCCTAACAGACTGAAGGCCAAAAATACTCTTGAAACTGATCCCCCCAAAAATTCTAAATTCTCGGATAATTTTTATCAATCACACAAATTTATGAAATTTGTCATGAAAGAGGTTAAATTTTATTAAATATTTTTTTTCATATAATATAAGACCTTATTTATTGATATACGCAAAAAAAAACGACAATTGAAAAATTTACACTTGATTGGTGTTTTGGCTAATTTCTCATGTTTTATCATTGGCGACTTCCGCCTCCTTTTGCCAGAGCAAGTCACATATTTTAAAGAAATCTTCGCTGCAACAAAGTTACGTAGGCATCAGCTTACAGATCGATAAAACAGCAGTCTATTCTCTAGACTTATATACTCATAAACAAAGTTTCTACATAATTATTAAAAACAAAAACCTTAAACACTATTTAGGAAGCAATATGAGGACAATAAACTATAAGCTACCATTTACCCTGGTTGTGGCAATGCCATTGACGAAAGACATGTGCTGAAACCCGTTATCACTCATGGTCACGGCCACTTCCCACCTGTCGTTGACAACTTCGTGGACGATCTTAAGTGGCTGGTTCAATTCGTCACACTTGTCTTTTGTGTAAAGTTCGACATACTCCCGGAAATTCGTGATCTGAAAAAGAATACAGGAAGACAGTTGAGTTTTCATCTTATTAACACAGACCAGTCATTTCCATAGCACCTGTATCTGATTCACAAGGCATTATACTGTCACTGGTGACTAAATAAAAGTGATCCCCCCCATTCCTTTACTTTAGAGTTTCAATACATCTTATACAAAGAGCAAGTCATGGATAATCAGCACCACAGATCATTGCTTCAAACTAGAGGTGGCACAGTAATGGAGACAAATTTTGTCCCCATGTCACTCTCTACTTCAAACCATTTTGGTTAGCAGCATCACAAACCAAGCCAATCATTTAAAAAAGTACCTTAGCATGACAAGACCTAAATATAGTGTTCCAAACTACATAGTGTCAAAAAAAGCGTATGGGATTGCATACTGAAGCATACAGTGCCAAAAACACCTACAAAGGCTTGTGCTCAGCTTTGCCATCTCAATTTCAATTTAAAGCAGTGAAACAATTTTGCTGACATAATGCAGCATACATTAAAAAAGCACCTCACCATGATACACATTAATAAAGCACTTCACAGGTGTTCATATTGTGAAACACATCAAAAAAGCACCTCACTTATGCTTACACCGTGAAACACGTCCAAAGAAGCACCTCACACGTGTTCACACGGTGAAACACATAAAAAAGCACCTCACATGCATCCACACTGTAAAAAAAACCTAAAAAGCTCACACCATAAGACACAAAAAGACCTCGTATGGGCTCACACCATAGGACACAAAGCACCTCATAAGAGTGCACACCATGAAACACAGTCAAAACGTACTTCACACAGTTCACTGAACTGATATATATATACCAACCCCAAGACGATTTCCATTCAGGAAAACTTTGACTGCCTGCGATGACGCAACAACGTCGTATGCTCTTCGTGTAAAAAGATCAACGATGTCCTTGTCGAGCGTCGCCATCTCAAACTTTGTCAGGTCGGGATAGAAGGTTATGCTGGTGAAGTCCTCTCCTTCAGCTGGCTCAATCTTTGGGTCATCAACGGTCATCATATTATCTGTCCAAATCTAACAGAACAGCACAAGCACGTTAGACAGATCAGGTAAATTCATGTGTAGGTATCTGGTCGTGTACAATGAAACTTCACAAATTTTCACTCAACATGAACACCGCTTAGGATAGCGTTGGCAGCACCCTGACAGGTATAAACTAAAAAGGTTCTATATTAATTGTCTAAATATGCACATGAGTTTTATCTAGAGGCAAGTGAACAACAAGGCATCTATCAGCAGCAAGAAGTATTTGTAAAGTAAGGACTTGGAAAATATAAGTATTTGTAAAGTAAGGACTTGGAAAATATAAGTATTTGTAAAGTAAGGACTTGGAAAATATGTTGAATTATAAGTATCAGCAGTCTAGACAGAGACCACAGCAAGGAGACTTGAACCTGCATGCTTACCCGTACAAGAAAAGCACTTAACCAGTCAGCCATCATGACTTACTGAAACCTGGAATGAGTCAGATCCAGACAACGTACCTGACGGAAATATTTATGGTATTCACTCGACTGTGTTTCTACCACGAACTTTGAACTGAAGACATTGCAAAGCTTAGCTCCGTACCCATTACGACCGCCTGGCAGCATAAACAACAGCAAAATGAGCAACAGTAAACAACAGCAACAGTAAACAGCAACGTGAGCAACAGACAGCAAACAACACAACTCCTGGTCACTAACTGCTAGGAACTCCACATACACTTTCTATAAACATTTGAAAACTCTTTCCCTTCGGCTGAGCTTGGGCTCAGACCGCCTTTGAGCAGTTTTATTTTTTCAGATTCAGATTGTTTATTGCTCACCACATAACAAAATACTGTTCAAGACAGTCACAGACAATGGTGTGAACGGATGAGGAACATAAGGTTCCGCGGATCACCCTAGTTACATTAATCATTAAAGTTGGTGACAACGATATACTAAGCGTGCTTAGATCAGTATAAATCTGAAAGAGATAGCAATGCTAGTTCAAGGAATTACATGGTACATTCAAGTGTGTGAATCCAAACAGCAGAGTTTCAGTTTTTGTTTGACTTAATGTATGGTAGGTAGACCTCCAAGTTCAACAGGTAAGGAATTCCAGGGTATTGGCCCACAGATGAGTAGTTATCTTTGACAGGTGCTATATAAATGCTCTGAATGGCTATATAAATGCTCTGAATGAATGAATGAACGAAAGCTAACTGTCTCCTATGTAGGTTTTTAAAATGCACTGCATGAATGTTCAAACCAATAGTACTTTATGAACATGCTATTCTGGTACTTAAAAGTAGGCAATTACCTAAAAGTACAAATTCTACTGCTGCAACTAAAGAGTACGTAAGTAACTTGTCTTCCAACATCATTAAGCTGCCACAGAATCCGAGATCTGCATTTTTCGACAATCAACAGTAATTTCACTGGTTCAGGTCAGAAGCGCCACTCATGAGTTTTTTCTTGAAGCGGTGCTGTATATATGTCACGTTACAATAACAATAGATACTTATAAATCAACATATTTTCCATCTGCCTTTTAAGCCTAGTGGCCAGAAGCATGTGGAAGAGCATTACATACCGGTAACTTTCTTTTCTGTGTCGTCATAGTTGCTTGACGTCAACAGGTAGCCAAAGAGCAGTGACGGAACATACATCTTCTCCGTTTCATGCTGAACAACTGGAATACCTTTGCCGTTATTCCAGATCTTTATCTTGTTAGTCTCTCTGTAAGACAGAAAGAAGTCAGTATATTAGCATCTTCAAATTAAATCTTACTCTTCCTCATCATGATTACGAACTCAACCCAACAATAAAATACTCAGTTAAAGATGATTTTAGTGTTTCAAAATACTAATTTTCATATTAAACATCATTTCAAAAATTGTTATTTTATTTAATTACTCAGGAAAAATATTATTGATTTTTTTCACAGGACATAAAAAACAAAGCGCTAACATCTAGGAAACAAACTTATAACCTGATAAGCTAAAAAAAATGATGAATAACTTACGGATCAATGTCTATCTTGATAGTGTTCATGTTCTTTGGGTCCCTTTGCTTGTTGTCTGCCGCGTTGACTGAAAAACAGAAAGAGACAGCATAGCACATTCAGCTAGTAATTGGCTGCATATCGTTACATAAGGTTGCATAAGAACTTGCCTTTATAATATACACCAAAGATGGTACTATGTAGGAACCCTGAACACTACCAACTTATGCTATGTAAATGCCCTTGTCCCACAGTGAAGCATACGGAGGTACTCACAGCGACTAAATTAGAGGCTCCAGTGTACAGTCAGTGCTTGATATATCATATGCAGTGTCATAACTAACTGCATCATCTACACAAGTAACCAATTCCTACTCTGCTATGCTAATTGATATATATGCGTGTTATGTTAATTATATGTACCTAAATATACATGTGTAAACCATAACCATAAGTTTTTATTGTTTCAACAGCGACGTAAACATGAACAAAAGTTGAACATAAATGCAAATACATTAACACTGCAAAACAAAGCGAAAAGAAAACCCTAAAGGGAAGCAAATACCGACTAGTAGGATCACCCTTGCATCATTAAATATTTGATGGGTGGTGAGCTGAATAACTGAATTAGGATATTGTTTTTATACTTAATTATTCCTTAACTAGTTAACTAGCACACACGATGTTCGATATAAATTTATCATTAGCAGACAAATTGGTATTCAAATAGGCACGCAGTTTATGCTTAAATTGATGTATGCTATTAAGGCATCGCATATCGTTTGGAATGCTATTCCATATTCTATTCACATCAACTAAAAAGACGGTGAAGGATTCATATTCACATACACAAGTACATATATATATATATATATATACTTGCGTATATATGCATATATATATATACATAGACTGCACCTTCTAGAACCTCTGAAGGCACTGAATGTTTACATAATATTACTTTCTTTCTTCCCTGCCTGAGAGGGCTTCCTTGTGATCCTCGGCCCGTAGCCTTATGGTTGTCCCACAAACGCACTCTACCACTTGCCTATGACAGTCCCTCCACCGAGAGCTTCTTGCCCTCTCTTCTCTTCAGTTCCGTAGATGCTTAAAAATCTTTCTATTTGCACTGATGCGGGACGAGAGAGCTGCTTAAATGACAGGCGCTAGATAAATGTTCAGTTACAAACTTACAACTACAATTACTTCTTCAAGAACCGCACATGATTTCGTCAGTGCTACTGGAACAGGTTCGATCAAACAAATTTGCATTTTGCTACAGAGTCAACAGTAGTACTCACCAAGTATTTCATCAAAAATCTTGTACAGTCCAGGAACAAATGTGATCTCCCGTTGGACCATTTGTTCTGCCGACTCATCGTAAACCCACATCAACTAAAAAGACGGTGAAGGATTCGGTTTAAAAGTTATAACAGCAGATAAATTAGTCATCATCAAAGAAAAAGTTATATTTATTTTTATTCTTAAATGATATCTTTTTAAATTGGGCACTACACTGATATATTAATGATGAAACAGAAAAAAGAATTCAGATTTCGACATTCACAAAACAGCAAACTCTTCGCCCGTAGGGTGTTAAATAAATGTCCACTCCGGCACAAATATCAGTGAACAAAATGAATAACAAGACTTAAAATTAAAACAAGAAATCAGAAATTCATTCTTGAGATAAGCATTTTTGTGACAAAAGCTTTTCATTCATTCTTGAGACAAGCATTTTTGTGACAAAGGTTTTCCATTCATTCTTGAGATAAGCATATTTCTGTGACACAGTTTTAATTTCTGGCAAATCAGAATCTGAGTAACTCATTAAGAATTTATCAAAAGACAAATCACAATGCGAATGAGAGAAAAGAATTGGATTATAATTCGGAAGTTGATTAGGTCAGAATCTCATTGATTGCCAGACTGGAACTGATTGACAAATCAAATTTTAACTGAATGAGTGATCAGAATTTTATTAACAGACAGAGGAGAATTTCAGAAATTTGTCGTATGACAAATTTACTATGCAAGAATTTAACTGCTCAGAATTTCATTTACTGACAGGTTAGAAAGTCACTTGACTACTAGAAACCTGTGTTAATTTCTCCACAGATCCGATGTAAGTATCAGGGCGAAGTAAAATGTGTTCATGTTGCGTCTTCTTCTGATAGATTCTCTCAACAGACAACTTCCTGTTTGTTTTCTTTGATGGCTCGCCTGCCGACAGCACGGTGTCAATGTCTGGGAGGTTGGCTAAATCTCCCAAACCAGTCGAGTTCTCTGCGGGACTTGTCTTGCTCTTGGCTATATTTTGAAACATGATCTGGAAAAAAAGTCATGCAAGGTAATTTTTAGGTTTGTGATAATGACTGCTGCACAACTACACCACTACATCTAGTTAGATCTAGGTATCATGATGGACAATTGTCATGGACCATTATTATTGGTCAGCAGTTATCACAACAAGCAAGCTTAAAATCTATTATTCACTTCATTAACTTTAGGAAGGACGAGTATGACAACATTAGCATAAAAATTTCCTTTCATAACTTTTGACCAAAACAGAACTGCTTTAAGTGTAATTTCCGCATCTTGAAACTGCCATATGCATTTCTGGAAGACAATCCTAGAGAGTGGACTACATGACCACCCAGGCAATCTGCAGATCCAATAACGGTTGTCAATGACCTGACTGAGTGTGGTGTCACCTTCATTCAGCACTATCCCTATATTACGAGGAATGAAGAACACAAACAATTTCTACAATTTTTTGTGGAAGATCATCGCAACTTGTTCTAGGCACCAACAACTATCACTGCCATGCACTCATCGTCTGTAGCCGTTATAAAGGCAGTTTTATTAAGCTGAGGCCAGTAATCGTGAAAAGTTCCATATGGAGATTCTGAAACATCATTGAGGAGAAACTTTTTCCAACATTATTTCGGAAATATGATGTCAGGTAAGGTTCAACAGTTCACGTCCGAATTCTGTTTCACCCTAATGCAAACTCCTCCTGGCACTACAGCGCTAGAGGCAGTTATGTCAAAACATAACCCCTTTATTTGATCAGGTAACCCCCATACGTCAACAGTATGAACCACAGCCTAAGTCATGGTAAGAGCAGTTTCAACAAGAATTTTTGGAACTGATAGCAGCTTTATGACATCTTGTCGCAAGACCAGAATGACAGTATGAACCACAGCCTAAGTCATGGTAAGAGCAATTTCAACAAGAATTTTTGGAACTGATAGCAGCTTTAAGACATCTTGTCCAAGACCAGAATGACAGTATGAACCACAGCCTAAGTCATGGTAAGAGCAATTTCAACAAGAATTTTTGGAACTGATAGCAGCTTTAAGACATCTTGTCCAAGACCAGAATGACAGTATGAACCACAGCCTAAGTCATGGTAAGAGCAATTTCAACAAGAATTTTTGGAACTGATAGCAGCTTTAAGACATCTTGTCCAAGACCAGAATGACAGTATGAACCACAGCCTAAGTCATGGTAAGAGCAATTTCAACAAGAATTTTTGGAACTGATAGCAGCTTTAAGACATCTTGTCCAAGACCAGAATGACACGCTTTCACCAGGACCTGTAAGTTATCCATCATCTTTTCATCTCAATGAAGAATAAACAGCACAGTTGGGTGAATGTCATTTTTATTTCTGCACGGAAGGCTTCACAATGTTTCATTTTTGCCATAATTTACTTGTTAGTACTTGTGCTTAAGTTAAATCATTCAGTCTTTCTGCTAAAAACTAACTATAGGTCCAAAAATGCGAAATAAAATATACTTATACTTGAAATGACGACAATTATTTGTAAAATTCGAAACTTCAAACACGTTGTGCAAGTCCTAAACATTGTTCAATCATGATAATATATTGGCAACATCAGTTTTAGGTTGGAGAAAGAAAAATTGAGTTCAAAATTTTCCATTAGAGATGGACACCCTACTGCAAACCTATTTTAAAACGACATTAACAGGTAGATTTTTAGGGATAAAAGGTAAGGCTACAGCACTTTGCCATTTACAAGGCTTTACAAAAGCCTGTCAGTAGTGTGTTTCTGGAATGTGAAGGGTCTCAGTTAACTCGTTGACCGCAGAACTTAGCATTGAGCTTACTTAACCGTCAACGTGTTAAAGTGAAAACGAGATCACAGCAATCTAACAGAACCTTTCCTGTTAGCTTGATAATGCATTTTTTAATTTCAGGAATGCAATTAGTCGGAGGTAAAAGACAACACACATTCGTAATCATAGTCTCGCAAATTTCTTAACTGCTACTGAATTAAGTGTTACTAAGCACAAGGCACCAGTTCATTTGCAAGTTAGAGGGATGTCCAAAGACACCATGTGAAGAGCAAGATCAGTTGCTGACACCACAGAGGAAAGAAGACAGAGGAAGATAGCAACACTGATAAGTTTTTCGTGAAGTGGCGCTTTATAAATGCCAGATTACAATTACAATTGCAACTGCTAGTGGGTTGTGTTTAGGTTCAAGAAAGAAATAGGAAGGTGGAACATTGGATGGATAGGTAAAACATTAAGAATCTCCCACAATGCAACCAGTTGGAAGTACACATCACAAGATTCAAATTTTGCTTCTCTACAACACTATGTTCACGTACCGGTACTTGGCCGTCTCCTGTTACATTAAGAATGTCATTCAGACATGCCACCAGGACATTGCCCGGAACAACACTAGAATGATACCATTCTGCGACGCCTTCGATGGTTGTCTTATTACCACGAACAAGAATCTAAACAAGAGCAGATTATATTTCAAAACAACAGTTTGCTTAGGTATAATAAAACCTAAACGATAATTTATAGATATTTTTGCCTGTCATTCATGCACCATATGCGTTCTCTATCTTCTCCTCATGCTACTCCTCTCGGCCTCCCTTCCATTCTCGGCACGCATTCATCTCATAAGCACAGATAACCACACGACAATGCTATCCTCCCCTTCTTGGGCTTTATCTACTACCCATTCATATACGAATAAACCTGTATTACTCAATAGTCCACCCATATTTGCTTATTGTAATCTGATATGGACATTGAATTACACATCAAGATTAAGAAGATTAACTATCCTTCAAAACAGAGCTCCTCAGGTCATTATAAATAATCCACAGCACTCTTAAAAAAAATTGGTTGCGGACCTGGCATACCAACAAACACGCATCCCAAAACTTGAGCAGATAACCTTTCAACAAACCAGTGAATTCATGCATAAGTACACATATAAACAATTGCCTTCATCATTTAACAATTGCTTCAAAACCACGTCTGAATCCAATCCTTATGCTGTAGGTTTCTCAGCTAATTATAAGCCCACATACTCATGAACCAACACCCGTGGGTTTTAAATTAGAAGTGCAGGCCCTGGGGTATGGAATAGCATTCCAAATGACATATGCTGCCTAAACAACATACACCTATTCAAGCATAGACTGTGTGCCTATCTGATTACCAATGATAAAATTTGTTATTCATTGTTTGTGCTAGTTAACTAGTTAAGAATTAATTAAGATTAAAATAATTCTTGTAATTAGAATTACTCAGCTCACCACCCAAAAAATACTTTGATGAAAGGGTAACCCTACTAGTCGGAACTCGTTTCCCTTTAGGGTTTCTGCTTTACTCCCATTGTTTCGCAGTGATTAGTGAAATGTTGCAGTGATTAGTGAAATGTCTGCAATTATGAAGTTTTTTGCTCTTCTTCTGTTGCTCTCGGAAACAATAAAAACCTACGGTTATGGTTATTATATGAAAGAACTGCTGCATTATGATTACTTATTAAAATTTATTTCTGTCTGTCCTCTCAAGTAACAACATAAACAAGTAAGCATGACTCTCAGAGATACTATACTGACCAACTGTCGTGGTTTGATCTGCGTGATGATTTCACGAATGGAATCGCCATCCGATCGACCCTCGAAGTCGATGTACAAGACATTGGCAAGGATGTCTAATGTCTCAGTCCTACTGATGCACTTTGTTTGAATCTGCGTCGCTTCTAAAAGTCACAAAATAAAGATAAAACTGATGTTCAAACTCCAAAAGCTAAAACAACACATTTATCGTAATCATTATTATCATTAAAACACAATTCCGAACTAATGCACTAGGAAGATTTTTTAAAACTTGCTGAAAGTGCTCATACATTGCTGATAGATTTAACTACTGGTAGCTGCAACCAACTACGGTAATAGTAATGCAGTAAAGATTATTCAGTAAACTTAAAGCCATTTTTTATACTGTCTTTTTACAACTTCAATGAAGTGATTTTATGTATTGTTACATGTATGTATTGTATGTATGTATGTATGTACATATATATGTAAGTACATAGGAATCTGAGCATTTCTGTAGCACCTAACATGGCAATCGAATGGATCTAAAAAGATGCGTCTAGGTGAAAATGTTTAAAGTTTCATAGCACTAATCAGTGGTGCTGAGAAACAAGATCCTTACAATCTCATGGTCTCACGAAAGGCATCGTGCTAATTTTCTACTACAAGAACAATGCCAGTGAAACACAACAGTAAGAAGATGTAGCAAGATCAACGAACTTTAAAAGAAAAGGTGTGCTTTCAAAGGTTCTCATGAGGTGCTGCAAAAATTCCAGTTACACTTACTGTTATTTCTGCTTTCATTAAGCACCACAAGTAATTACACTGCATCAATCAATGATGATGATGAACAACTGTGCGTGACGATCTCAAGAGGCTCAAATACACAAACTCGGTTATACCAGACAAACAATCAAAGAAATTGGTTACCATGTCACACCATACATTCAGTCATTCACACATATCAAGTGAGAAGAATTTAAGAAAATCAGACTAATTCAGACAGCTGATAAGACGGATTTACAAATCAACTACATACTTTCGAACTACAAAAACAGTTTACCCAACAAATCCATTCAAAATTAGTAACTTTGAAACAACTCGCAGCTTCTATTGGTTGGCAATAAACAACAAATAGAAATTAATATCAGAAAATAAATAGGCTACCTTTTTCAGCTGTAGCTGCTCCTTCTGCCCCCTACCAAAAGTATTTTAAAATCTTTTTACTAAGCAGAAACTGTTAAATTAACAACTAACGTTACTCTGCAGCCAGAAAACTGCTAAAAGAGTTGTCAGTTACAGGTCAGAATTGAGTGAGAAAGAAACCAAGCATATAAGTAAGCATGCAGGTAATGAAGGCATGGTTGAGAGACGTAAGAGTAGAACAGAAGAACCTTTTGAGAAGAAAGTTAACAGTTATCGGTTCCCAGGCTTTCCCAGTTGCCAGTCTAAGCTTCAGGAATATGCTGTTTGTTATTGTTCATTTTACCAGTGCTATGGCATTGTTCAGGCCTAAGCTAAAATCACATTTTGTTGGCACGCTCATCCTCCGTAGACTGTCTGTCCTCCAGTCATTGAGGCCTGATGACTGGTTCTGTAAAATCTCTCCCCCTGTATCCGTTATGCCAAGTCACTCATGTCATTTTGTTCTCAACTAGTATAGGCTGCTCCTGTCTTAGTGGTGCATCATCGATTGAAGCATTGTGCATATACACAACAGCACAATGGGCAGTGGCTATTTACAATTACATATCAAAACTGCACCCTAAAATCTTTAATTCATGTTAATAGGCAACTCTATTTAAGTGATATTCTGACTCTTTCTGGGTCTGCCTTTGTATTCTGGTCAATTATATGCTATTGTAAAATGTGACAAACTGTATTTGGTATCAGTAAACAGATATCTAGCTAATAGGGATGGCATCATCCAGTATTGAAATCCAACTGAACTGGCTGTAATAAAAGGAGTCTCAAGCTGAGTTTTTTCACTTTCTGAGATTTTCATTAAATGAAATAATACACTAAATTCTGTTTAAAATGAAGTTTCATTTCTATAAGTATTCTGTGTAGTTCCACCTTGAACCTTGTTGAACCTTGACAACGTCAATACAAATAATGCATTTTAAACACCTTAAGCTACATCATAATAGCCTTAAATATTCTCGAGACTTTTCATTTAACAAATATTTAAACCGAATACCTAGTGAAGACATACAATGACCTTTCAAATAATGTACAACACGTCACTTTAGCAGAAGGCGAGACAAAGGCTGTCAAAAATTGACCAAAAACAAGACTTTAATCACTACCAAATGCATTAAATCTAAGCATAAGCATAAAAATGTTACATTTAAGTAAAAACATATAAGTTGGAATATATTTCATGAAAATTCATAAGAAAAGTCAATATACCATGATTTCAACCTAAAACCCGTTTCTGGAGATTGCAGGACATGACCCGCACTTAAAAACGACTCACTCTGTTAGTGCGGGTCACATTTTGTGGTTTCTCAGCACCTCTGGCAATAGAACAGGACCATCAAACCTCTGCTATTTAAGCAACTGTCAATACAAGTGGCATGTAAGAAATCCACCGTTTACCTGTGACAGTCCCAAACAATCAAGGTAGCTGACTGATGTTAGTGCATAGCCCACATGCGACTGATCGTACAAACAACAGAAATTGACTGTATGATACATCGTGCAGAAAGCATTGGGAAGGAACCCCTTGTCTAGACCTACCGACATCCTGTCTTTTGATTAGAATTCCAAAGAGTTTTCTGCATTAAGATATGACTTACATCAAGAGTGATGGTCTTCTGCAGCGGATTATCGACCAGATATCTGCTCAACGTCCCTGGTGATGTTCGATTTGTCAGAACAATGCAGTTCTTAGGATTGCCACACCACTGGACAAACAGCTCTCGAGAAAATCCACACTGCATGTCTGGCACACTGGCCAAGACTACCTACAATTGAAACAGTTAATCAATCGGTCATATCAATCAGCCAATCACAAAACAAACACAAGCAGCTCAGCATATTCCAGATATAGAAAGATCATAAAGATCCATTTTCAGGGCAACCTGAGAGGCAACCATAATATCTACATTTTTATAAGTTTTATATTTTGATAGAATTCTGTAAACATATCCAATAAAGTTTTCCAATAGTCATATGACTAAATGAACCTCATATTGAATCGAATCTAATCTAATCTAATGACTTCAACAATGCCGTAATCATAGAGCATACTATGTCAATCGATAGTTGCTCAAGTGAACTTATAGTCAAACTCATAATCAGGTGAGAAGACCAGTCAAAATCCGATAACTCTGAGAAACCAGTCATGGTAGGTGAGCAAGAATGAGTTTGAAGTTTAGTTTGAAGTTTAAGTTTACACAGAATGGGAAAATCAGAAGCATATCATTTGCTCAAATGTGCCCATTCATTAAAAGCTTTATTAATTCACAATTAATTCACAATCATTAAAAGCTTTCTTAATTCACAAAAATAATCAGAAACTTTAAAACGCTAAGTACTTGAACAAGTAAGAATACCTTTGGTTCTGGAATCTTGTGTAGGTCAGAAAGGCTGTTACAGATCTGAATAGAATTGAAACAGAATGGATTGTTTCGCTTGGGTTTCGAGGCTTTCAGAATTTCATCACTCATAAATTTAACCTACAATCGCATACAGACTCAGTACATTACACAGTTTCCAAGCTAGGCTACAATCATTGGCAGTGTGTATTATGTTGGCACATTTTATGTGGGCATGCATTACACATGATGTAATGCATATCATGCATGCATGCATTTACATGTATTATGTATGCAGAAAGTTAAAATCAATATATAAATTATCAGCCAATATGGTATCCACAGTAGAGTAGTGGCTGGCTGCTTGACAAAACCATAGCTTCTACCTGAACAATGCTACCAGCTCACCAATAACTCTGCTCCTGTTACAGTCTCTGATTTCACAAGACCTTCTCTTAATCCTATCCTGATTGCTCCTCTCCTCTTCCTGTACCTTTTTGTCATTCCAATTCCAAACAATATCCATCGTAACCATCAGCCTGTCTACCATTCCATCACATTTGGATATGAACTTGGAAGTTTATCTGACCATACCCTATCTTGCCAATTTTTGTTTTGACTAAGTGCCCGAGAATAAGTTGAGTCAAACAATTTAGCTTTGTAAACTCAAAATTTCTAAAGCACTGCTCTAAAGCTAAGTGCAAAGCACCAGCTTATTCACAAGCTTTTTGATGATGAAGAAATGTGGAGACTGGCTAACAGATAGCTTGTCGCTTATATTTAATTTTTGTGGCTGGATCTGCTACCTAACATTTGACAACTGGAGAGCCACTCTATTAGAACATTAACATCAGAAACAAAACTCAGAAGAAATTTTTATATGGTGAAAAGAAAAAGTCTACCCACATGGCCATACCTGTGCTTTTGCAAATTCAACAACATCAGCAGCAACGTTATTCAGCAAAGCGAGTGAGTAAGTGACTTGATCGGAATCCTGGGTTATCCTCATTTGATCCTGTCAATAAAGAATCAATCGAAACATGACACCACTAATAGCAAACCTTGATCAATACCAGTAACTGTATACATTAAATATCAGAGTCAGCAGATATATTAGAAAAAATCACTAGATATATTAGATATCAGAAGATATTTTAGAGAGAAAAAATGCAGTAGATATTACTGATAAATTTATTTCAGTAGATATAATATAGAAATACTAGTAGATATATATATATATATATGATAGATACCAGTAGATATATAAGATAAATATCATAAGATATTTTATATACATGTATATCAGTCGATATTCTCAATAAATTTAATTCAGTAGATAAATACCAAAAGACATGCCAGTTCTAGAACACGTCCAGCCGTGTCTGTGGCAATTAGAACATTCCCGTCATCTCTCACTGTCTGCAGAATGGTGTCTGAAAATCAAAACACTGCATGATCATCTTTAGCAAAAAATTAAAGAATTTAAACAATCTAACCTTGTAACTCCTTAGCTCCCTTCTAACAATGTACAACGCAGTACTGGACCACTATTGATAATGGACAAAGGAACTGCATACAGACAAGGCAAATAACAGAGAAAAACAATGTCAATGGATTCCTGAGCATGCTGAAAGGACTGCACATAAGATAGTGCATGGAACCTGGAACCATAATGCATGGAACCTCGAGCCACAATGTCTGGAACCTGGAACCGTAATCTCTGGAACCCAGCTTAAGTCACACCCTTTGATCTGCCAATAAAATTATTACATCAGGGCCTTTCAGAGATGATTTAACTGTACAATACAATTGCTCAGATAGATGCATAGATGAATATCTTAAAAGGCACTACATAAATCCATTTAAATCCAAAGGAGGTTACATAAATGCTCAAACATAGATATCTAAATAGAGGCTACATAAATTCTCAGGTACATTCTGGTACACGAGTATCTAAATTTTATCATTTTAAATGAAAGGGTGCTCACTCATCAGCTGCTCCTCTCTTTCGATCCTAGACTTCTGAACACAGTCTGCATTGAAAGCATCCGTGATGAGGAGACGTGGACGAACTATGCCATCGAAGTGACATCCGTTGAGATGACTGACAACACAGAACAAGATTAAAATCACCATAGACCAAGATTAAAATCACTATAGACCAGGATTAAAATCACTATAGGCCAAGATTAAAATGACTATAGACCAAGATTAAAATCACTATAGACCACCACAAAGTGCGGCACGGTGGAGCTATCGGTAACGCGTTTGGTCAATGATCATGCGGTCGCCGGTTCGACTCCGTGAAACGACCCTGGGCAAGTTGTTTGCGCACACCGTGCCTCTGCCACCAAGCAGTATAATTTGGTACCGGCGTAAGCTGGGAAGTAAACGGCAAGTCCTGTGAAATCACTGGCCCCGTGTCCAGGACCTTGGGATTCGTCCATTGCCGGCTCAAGGGCTTAGAAAAGGAGATGAGCGCCTCACCTACGTCCCACTTGCGGATATGGACTGAATTTTTTTATTTTACTTAGACCACCACAAAACAGACTGAGGCATCAGTCTAATGGAATGAATACAGATGTAAGCCGGTGTCTAATGCACAAGGCATCAACCAATGGCACATTGCAACCTATATATCGATTTTACATATATTTTGCCATTTTTGCATCACTGCATCTCTTATACAAAAGAGTGACATATAGTCCGGAAATACAGTAATTTCATTCAAAACTGCTGTAACATCATTATCATAATGTGTAAGGCATCAATCAATGGTCACTTCTAAGCAAATTCGCTTTCCAAAAATGGCAATACATTGGAAACAGCCATGCAGTGTATGTAAGCATATAATGGTACAATTTGGTATTATCTACCCACCTCTGACCTATGTGTATGTATGTATCTGAACATCTACATAGCAAAATCGATGGATGGGTATGTATTTTTTTTATTCCGGATATTTCTATAGCGCCTCTCGAAGTCTACTACTACTCAGAGTCGCTCCCGACTACAGCATTTGATACTGTGCCGGAATTTTCATGCCGAAGCGCTACGAGCAACACCGTTGGATGAGTATGCACTATGTATGTATGTATCTGAACATTATAAGGCATACCATTCTCCTTTGCTGTTGTAGTCAACAGCATAGACAAACTCCTCACCATCTTTTACTATTTTCCATATCGTTCCACCGACCATGTGACCAGCTGGCAAAGGAGTAATCTGAAGGCCATGGCCTTTACCTATCGATCAAATTGAAATCAACAATAATAATATGTATCCACACATTATTCGTGATCCACTTAGTACATCTTTTATAACATGCCACATATAATGCTTGCACCATATCGCAAACAAAGAAACCATAGCAAATATCTTTGCAGCAGGTCATGGAAAGGGAAAACATGAAGCCATAAGGGATTTACACAGAAAGGATGTTTGTCAAACCAGTGCACAGATGCAAACACTGAATGTAAGAAGTTTCAGAATGAGATATATTTAACATTACATCACCTACACCAAATCCAGGCAAATCACTAAATTTAGGGCATAATCCACCAATGACTTGTAGATTACTAAATCTAACAACAATCAAGAAAAAACAATCAAACATACAAATTATTCAGATTGGCATTACTTGCTACTGAATTTCACCTAAATGCCTCCAGCTAAACTCTGGGAAAACCAGTTCATTGCGCTTGGTAGCCACAGTTAGAATTCTAAAGTTTTTTGCCCTGTTTGCAGCAAAGTTTGCAAAGTGCAAAATTTGCAGCAAACTTAGCAAAATGTGCCAGATAATTATTTACATGGGTAATTCTAGTGTTTTAACAATTTCCTCCATAGTTTGCAGTATCTAGTTGTCCGTCATTTCTTACTAGCAGGTAAATCATGGGGTTTAATTAACGTCAGGGAGAAATTGAGAACTTTTAAGCTATTCGGTAATGGTGTGCTAAATGGGATTTTTAGACAGCAATGGAGATGTAGGTTTCTATATACATATATATTCGTGTTTATCTGACAAGATCACTGACAAACCACATTAAGCAACATTGAAAGATATGACAGTACAATAAGATCTTATAGAACATACATCTTGGCAGACTTAGGCGCCGCTCATTTCGCAGCTGTCTCCTAGGGATTGGAAGGCTGAGTTGACCTACAGGGAGCTTACGGGTATAGAACCGTGTCTGTCAAGATCTTATGTTCTGCTAGCAAGAGTGTTACCATTCATCTATCCCCCCTCCCCATAAGATCTTCTCCATTTGGAGATTGTAGAAGGTGCTATATAAATATCTATGTATGCATATAGCAGATATTTAAACAAGTAAAAGAAGACAATTACCGTGCATTTTGTGTGTTTGCAGATACTTCAGCTGAATAATCCTCTCAAAAGCCGAGTCAACATCATCAAGAGTAAATAAATTGAAGTCTTGTATGTTGTGGCGAGACTAAAATTCAACAAAAGACACTGTGTCAACATTCCGCTTTTGTTACAGTCTGACAGAGAAGTTAAATTCTAAGTTACTTAAAATTTCACTCCTTCATCTGTTAGTTAGAGCCAACTTATTACATCTTAGCCAATGACCATTAGTTGTACCTTCTTTAAAAAGCATGATCAGTAAATCAATTAACTTATTCAGAAATATATATTTCAGTGCCATTATAATATTCGGCCCAGACAGATTATCAGTCACTGGCATTTAAAAAAAATTGGTGGCAGGCTCTAACAGATTAAGATATTAAAACATTGAGCTCAGCATTGATCCATAGCAATGGAAATTAATGCCAGACAATGCACATCAAAGTTTTCTAGATACAGAGTGTACCCATATGATGAACAAGACATTAAAAATCCAAAAAATCACTAAAAATCCACAAGAATTCAAAAAATGGCATCACAGGTATCACAATAACATACAGCAATATAACATCCTTTAAGCACTTCATAGAAGTGCTTAAAGTGCACAAATGAGCATTACAACAGGAAATTTACCATTCAGTGCATACTATTAATAGGACAGCTAGATAATATAACTAGCCACAGAACATGACCAAGACGCACTTCTGAATTCATTCAGAATTTATATAGCGCTGTTTTAAATTACTGGTCTTAATGAAATTCTTGCTGACCTGGTAGAGGTCAGTCATAAACATCTTTCCCATTTCGCACACAGGAATCGTAGCAAATACTGGAC
The DNA here is from genome assembly GCA_963556255.1 of Allolobophora icterica. Classification (NCBI taxonomy): domain Eukaryota; kingdom Metazoa; phylum Annelida; class Clitellata; order Crassiclitellata; family Lumbricidae; genus Allolobophora; species Allolobophora icterica. Next base: position 16,015,504 of record OY744607.1, on the reverse strand, counting down.
ACGATAAACCTAGTTTTCCGACGAGGTAAGGAAGAGCGCCAAGATGAAGAGGGTCCGGATGGGAAAGCAGGACGGCATCAATCTGGTCAGCGTGTCTGTCAAATAAACATCAATAACAAATCAAAACCAGTGTATCCATTTAAAGATGTGTTGCAAATTCAACTGCATTTACCATCCCACTTCAAATGAGTTTGGAAAACATAATTTGTATTTGTGTCCAGAAGACGTAAGGAAAGTATTTGATAAGCTAACAAATATCATAGAATTTATCACGAAGCGCTTAACCAACTGACCCAACAGGGAAACCATGTACAGTACTTAACAAGTTAATAATTGGCTCCTTAAAATGCTTTTAAAGCAACTTTAATCCAAATGTCACATACTGAAAAGGAAAACAAAATATTTTATTCTGCTGGAAAATGCTAAATCCAAATACTAAATACAAATTTAACCAGCAAGAGATCAGAATTAAACTCATGGAAGGTAATTTTGAGACTATTCTACCTTTTGCTGGAAAATACCAAATCCTTTACTGATACTTCCAAATTTAACATAGTTATTACAAATTTAATATTTATCTAACCACCAAATTTGAAAGTAGTTGAAGGTACTTTTTAAGATTTTCAACTGTAATTTGTTTCAAGTCTTCATCCCATCCACAATCGAGAAGAAACCGAAACTCATCGACTTGTAGCAGATAACAGTGAGGACTTTCATCTTCTGTCCCAGAGATTGAAGTCAGCTTGATCACTGACATCATTTTGGCAAAATTTGAAGTCCACAATAAGGAAAATGCTGCAAGCAATTGTAATCACTACTAAATGTATCATCTAGAAAAATGAGCCACATAGTTCCAAAGCAGGCATAATGGAGAAAGAGCATTCGTATGGGTAGTTATGACTATCAATTCTGGAGAACCCATTTCTGGGAGAAACTTCATTAATCAGTATCGTAGCCAAATAATTTAAATCTAGCTCAGAGCATGATGTTTCCCAGACTCCTAGCCATAATTTCAGCCAGGATACAAAATGGCCAAACATCCTGACATCTCTTACGACATGAAGCAAGACAATCCCTTAAGTTGAAAGGAACCATACTAAAGATCGACTAAAACCTGTTAATTATCAGAGTTCAAATTCTAAAAAAAAAAACTACTATCATTTAATAAAACTTAATATACAAACAAAAGAAATTACTGATGCATGAGCATCCCCGACAGAGTCAGTATGAAGGCAGTAAAGTAGGGACCTGCAAAGCTTCGATATTTGATCCGAAAACGGATCGGACGGCAGTATTCGATTTGATTCAAAAATGATGTCATGATTCGACAAAAATTCAAATAATTTTTCAGAAAAATTATTAGCCCTTGACGCACTTTATTGTAAACCAATGCTTTTCGAACTGTGGTCCACGAACCAAGAGAGGTTTGTGAAGGGTATGGCGGTGGTCCGCAAGAGCGTTCTGAAAATATTCATTAACTGTGATTAACACATACTGCATGGTTTTAGCATTAACAACCATTGTTTTCAAATTCACACACTACTAATAGTACGCCTGTAACTGTATGATCCATACGGGTCCGATTGGGTATTCGATCACAGCGTAAATTTTATGCTTGTATTGTGGAAATAGTCTGCCTGTAATTTTGATTAAATTTTAAGCGATAAATTTTACTTTTTAAATACTTGGGCATGGGAGCTATGCCTGGAAAAAATTATGGCCCCTGGCCCAAAAAGTTTGACACCACTGTCGTAAACTAATCCTTTTAATTGTTTACTGCACGTGGATTGGTTGTTAAATTTCTGCGTGCAACGCGGCACGCAACGACAGCAAACCTTCTAGCAAGAAAAGGGTTTATCATTAGAATGTTATACTCCACTTCGATGCATATACACGAAAGTGCGGTTAAGCAATTGGTACAATAAAGAATATACTTACTTACTTACTTAACTCATAACTCATTTTTGCTATTCTTAATTCTGTTATTTAGCTTAATGTTTAGTTTAATTGACTTTAAACTGCAGAAAAGTTATTGATATTGATACTGTGGTATGCCTGTGCAATGAAGCTTCATGAAAATCAAACTGGTACCCGCTGATTCGATTCGAATTCGAACTTTTACCCCAATTCGATTCAAGATTCGACTGAAAATTGTTATTCCCAGGTCCCTACAATAAAGGCAATGCGAGACAATCAGGGCCTATCGCATCTGAACCAATAGTGCATGCCAGGTTTTATGCATACCCAAAATATTCTGGGTTTGTGCTTGAGCCTTTATCAGAAAAATAAAACATGAATTAAACAATAAATTACTTTACTAACAGTTATAAATTATATGCTTAAGTCCAAGAATGTAACCCGGTCCAAAACTTCAGAAATCATATTTATTTTGCATGCCCTATGCATGCACAACTAGAATTCAATCACATGCATTACATCCAAAGTTTTTGCTGGACGAAACCTATGTTTACGCATTTTCCTCCAAGAACTTTACCACTTCTACCTTTCTTTGTTTCTGACACGAAGTTCATGTCTGGTTTTCGGTGGTACAACAACCAAGGCCAATATGTCTGTGTCCTCTATATCTGGCAGAGTCCAGAGCAACAGATGCAATCATTACATCAACATCACTCTGTGCCTGGTGGATTGCTTTTCTCATTATGCAGATGATAATGCATAAGTAAGGATGAATGATTTCTTATTAGATTTGTTATTGAGAAAAGCTCCCTGAGGTCCAAGATGTTTCATGTTTTCATCTAACATCCATCCTATCGGGACTAGTATTTGTTACTTTGGTTGAATGGCGTAAAAGCCCTTGATCTTTTACTGATGGTCCAGATGCATATCCATCAAAGACAATTTCAACATGGGGTCCTAAATGCTGCAGAAATCTCGAAAACAAAGGAAGTATGTCACAAAAGTCCATAGCAGGAAGCCATCTAACCTTGTGTAGAAAATATCTGAAATCAACTATATACCACACATAACTCGCAAAGAAACTGAAGTCTGGCTCATAGTCCAACCAACTGATATGAATAAAAGCATGAAGCTTCTATCACATGGAAATATTCTACGCCATGTTTCTGCCTGATTAGAAACCAGAGGGTAATGGTGAAAGATGCTTCAAAAATTGTTTTGCATGAAGTCCTGAAATTCTGGCAGATTGCCCGAATACCAACCTTGGTTGAATACAATTTCATCCCAAAAGTGGAGAAAGAATACAACTGTCATGCTCTGCAGAAGGGCAGTGCTTAGCAATCAAAACCACAGACTGAGAAAGAAAAGATCTTTGAAAACAAACTGAATGATCCGTTTGATATTGCTCAACCTAATGCCATGGGACTTATTACTATCGATGAAGACAAAGAGTTTCTCAGTGCCTAATGGGAGAAAGGTAGAAGAGGATATATGTCTGGAGAAGACCAAAAGTTGGTACTTACGGAAACTCACAAACAGCAGAGGAAAGAAGCATTTTAACATCTTCAAGAAAGCACAAAGAAAAACTTATCTGTTTTTTCCAAGGTCGAAAATGGTCTCTTCCCACAGTAGCAACAGTATTAGCACGGACAAGGATTATGAAATGTCATCTGCAACACCGTTGGGCGCTAAAAAGAGGAAGCGAGGCAGGAAGACCATTGTCACACAAGATGTTGCTTCAGCACTTGATCATATTCAGATTAGCGATCGAAAAGCTGTATACATACTCACAGTAGCAGCCTTAACCCCTTTAGCGTGGATCCCGAGTATACTCGGGCTGAGGAATCCGTTCCCATAGCGTGGATCCCGAGTTAACTCGGGCAAGGATAGAACTCACCACCTAGTAGGCGTGGAGACCGTATAAACTCGGGATAACGTTAGAAGGTCATGTCTGTTGTGCAGAGGGTGTCTTAGTACATGCTGTAGCAGCCCTGGGGTAACCTTGGCCTAGTCACGTGATCACTGGCGACTACTAGCCAGCCGTCGTCATCGTCGTCGTGTCCGTATTTTAGGTCAAAATGGCAGGTCGCAAACGGAATACAGTTGCAGAGAGTGTGGTGAAGTTGGACTGTGCCCTGCCCCATGCTTTGAATTGCATCACACCAAATTCAAATACTGATCTACGTTGTAGCGGTCACTTTCATAACTATGATAACTCTTTGTTTTTTGTGGTACTGACCACAAATTTTGACATGTTGCATGACCGATGTTCTGCTGTTGTACTTCTGATGAGAATGTGCAGAAAACTTATTTTCAAGTGAATAAACAATTTTTTGGGTGACGGTATAATGCAAAAAACTTATAGGATTAGTTCCAGAACAATCATAGCATTATTATAACATCAATATCTGAAAAATTTCAAAAAAATTCCCTCCTGGCCGAGAGTTAACAAAAATGTCATTCCACGCTAAAGGGGTTAAGTCTTGGATGTGATACACAAGAACGCTGACAACCATAGAACTGTTCACAGAACACAAGTAAACACAAAGAGGCACATTGCAGCTGACATTAAACAATTGTTCAATCCTCAGATTCCATTGGGATGGTAAAACTGTACCTGAATTATCTGGAGGCGACAAAGTTGAAAGATTACCAGTGATTATTTCTGGTTTATGGAAATTGTAATTTTGTAATCGAGAACTTATATAGTGCCACTCAAGGTCAGAGGAGCTCCTAACCCAGGTCAGTGTCTTTACTGACGAAAAGGAAGGTTTTCAGGAGCTTGCGCAACTGGGCAGGAGGAAGAGTAGAGGTCAACATTAAGGGCCCGAGGCAAGCGGTTCCAGCTGGAGGGGCCCACAAAAGCAAAACTCGTGCAGCCAGGAGAACTCCATCCAACCATGGATGGCTCATGTCATCTGTGCAATCAAAATAACTCAGTTCCATGCACAGTTTGTCATGAGTAAACATAAGCAAGCTGGTATGCAGAGATTTGCTACCTCTGCTTACATGATTGATGTCCTGCACTGGCTCCTTATTGCCACTCGCATCCGTTATAAAATCCTCCTCCTTGTCTCTAAATCTCAGCAGGGTACTGCCAGAAATATCTCTCAAGTACCTGCAAAAGCCACTACCTGCATCTTCTTCTCGCTCACTGCGCTCTGTTAGTCGGCTTGATCTTTTTGTTCCCAGGGCTAAAACTGCCTTGGCCCAGTACCGGGCGTTTGCTGTAGTGGGTCCCACGATCTGGAATGACCTTCCCCTCTGCTCAGAGGGAAACTAATGATTGGCTTTTCCTCATCGGTCTCGCGTTTCCTAAAGGCATTTCTATTTCCCCGAGGCTTCTGCGCTGAGAGCGCCTCTGAATAGTTATTCTGCGACAGGCGCTTTATAAATTTCAAGATAAAATACAATACAAAAATTTAAGCGTTGTGGTGAATCCTTGACTAACACAATCACCTATATTATCGCTCAGCCTCAAAACCTGCAAAAAATACATAAACAGATATTCTCGAAATCAAGTAAAATTTATGCTAGAGTAAAATAAACTCTTATTCTAACATAGGTGTGGTTTTCGAACTTCTCCTTGAACCTTTCTCGACTTTTACGAGACTTATAAACTTTTGTCAGACGACCATCATGTTGTCGCTGAGATTTTTGAGAAAACTCCAGATTTGCTTCTATAAACCCCGGAAAACCCCAGATTATATAAACTCACAGTTATTATATTATATCCTATTAATAATAATCTTCGTTTAATATCTTCAAACTGACAATAACGCAGTATGATTACAAATCAGTATGAACGGATGATCACAAGTTATTACAGGAGTCGAATTTAACTGTATACGGCAGCCATGCAAGGCGCCCGTCACGTCCTACATGTCATTTTAACAACGCGCCGTCTCGCGAATGAAAGGCTGAGTGGACCTTTGAGAGGGTTGCGGGAAGCGATCCCGCTACCTCTTGCTCTTCACGCCAGTGATGTTACCACCAGTGCGTCTGATTTAAGGCGAGCGATCGATCGCTCTTCTTGATCGCTCGCCTAGCAAAGGTACCGGCGAGAGATTTACCGCTCGCCTAGCCGAAGATTTCTCACCATCGGTGACAATCGGTCGTCGCTTGCTGAGTTTGAGTTAGACTCCAAGACGATAGATGAACCTGGAGCCAGGCCATTATTTTATTTATCTAATTAAGATTTCTTCAGTTTACTTACTTGATGGCCACTGAACTAAAATCCCTCAGGCGCATATATAGTGCGCTATTACTATGACAACAAATCTGTCTCAGATGTCTGGCAGTGCACACTACGTTGCCGTCGTTCGGAACTGCCAAGTAGCCTAGTCCCCTATCTGCATGCTGCATTGTTGATATGGTGATGGCGATGGGAGTTAGTAACGGGTTCGCCGAATCGTGCTTCAGTTTTCTCGCTTCAATGCTGTCTGATCCAGTGGCGTAGCTAGCTTTCATGGGCCCAGGTGCTTGGGCCTCTGTTTGGCCCTGTAAGGCCTGTAGCCTTGCGTTCTTACCAATACTGTGGGGCCCTGGAGGTCGAGGGCCCGGGTGCCTTGCACCCCCTGCACATATGATAGCTATACGTACGCCACTGGTCTGATCGAAGGCTGTCTGTGGGCCACAGCACAATGGCAGACTTGTTGTTGATTCGTGCAAAGCACCTATAGCGTGGTTGGAGAAAGAACGTGAAGACTTGATAAACGACACAGTCAACACGTACATACATAAAAATAAGGGGAAACATAAATCCTGGAGGGTGGGGGTGGGAACTTCCCCCAAAGACGTCTAGATTGTATACTGCATGCATATCACAGACATCCAAGGCGAACATAGGCTATAGCTAAAGCGCACTTTCACGTTCTCATGTTTGTCGATCGATATTGCACTTTTCACAGTCTTGTTGTCAAGACCTTAAACCTCAAGACCAAGACCAAGACCAAGACCTTGAACCTCAAGACCAAGACCAAGACCAAGACCTTGAACCTCGAGACCAAGACCAAGACCAAGACCTTGAACCTCAAGACCAAGACCAAGACCAAGACCTTGAACCTCAAGACCAAGACCAAGACCAAGACTTTGACACTCAAGACCAAAACCGAGAATACCCAAAAATCGCAACCATATCCAGATTTCAATTCCTTACTAAAGAAATTGTCAAGTCAGACTACTCGCTATTTTAATTTAAACACGAATCTTTTATTTTATTCAAACAAAACAATTCCAAATGCAGACTGCAGAGAATTCCGAATTCGTATTTACAGAAGTCCTTCGGGCGAAATTTTATTCCAAATGCCTGTTGCATTTTATAAAAATCAATTCGCTCAGAATTTTCTGACCAAGACGTGACCTGTGGGTCCTCATAAAAATTCTGCCATGTGAAAAATACGTTCTACAGTGCTGAATTCACTGGCACACAGAGCAGCTTTTCAAGTACCGGATGTAAATGTACAAATTGTGAGTCTGTTTTGAAATCATTACATGGTAACTAACCGGAAGTCAAAATAAATGTCAAAAGCAACAGTAAAGCCTCACTCACACCGTGTAAGCACGAAAGCCATTGTATTAGTAATTACTAGATAAATTATTAAAATCCTTGCGTTTTGTTAAATGACTATATTGTCAAAAGTCTTGGTCTTGGTCTTGCAAAACCAAGACCAAGACCTTGAACCTCAAGACCAAGACCAAGACCTTGAACCTCAAGACCAAGACCAAGACCAAGACTTTTTAAAACGAACTGGAGTGCACTCGAGACCAAGACCTTGGTCTCGAGGACAACAAGACTGACTTTTCATTCAATCAATTGTGGCGGAAATGGATTTCCGTTCTACTTTTGTTATGGAGTTGGTAGGGTTTATTGGCTGAACTTTCGAGCGATTTGATGGCCGGGCTGGGCCTTGATCATTATAATATGTATGTAGCCTACGCCAAAGGCGGTGGCGAACTTTTCGGTGTTCGCCAAGACATTGGACATTGTATTAGACTTTGTAATTTCGTCTACGCCATTTCCGGCTTACTTTTAGGCACTATCTGCCTGTTTCTGATGCTATGGCGGTTAATTTTGTTCGCTATTAAGGTTTCGCCTGTATAGCTGTTGGCTGATATTCTCTTAATTCAGCGTTGCATTTTTATAAGATTTAGGGGCCTACTAGGTGGCGAAAATTCGCCAGTTCGCTTGGCTTGACATATATGTTCGCCTGTAGTAGGAATCGTCGCCTGTAAATGGTATATAAGGACCTTGTATAGAGCAAGCGGCTCGCTCGCTCTATCGCTCTTTCGTCTTCGTGGATATAGGCCTACGTTTGGATCGTTATCGTAGCTCTTCGTGGATTTTCGTATTCTCGTGTAATAGTCTGATACGTATTGGATGTACAATTTATTGAAAGAAGAAGAATCTCGGTCGTTGTGTAATAAAAGAGTTTTAAATTGCGGAGAGAACAGTCTTTTCTTATTTTAAGTCTTTGGCCAAAAAGCCGAAGCCGAGCTCAACGGATAGGCCTATCAGCGACGGTCGTGAGCTAAGAATAGGTATGGTCGTGAGGCATCCTGAAGTCGCGACACGAGCCGTCGGCTGCCTTATCGGAAACACTCGATAGAAGTCCGGTTCCCCGAAGGTATAGTAGTTCGCGACACAATCATTCAATCAATCGATCAACTTTTCAGTTGTTTGTAACGAAAATAACTATGAATTTCTTTAGTGTTGTTTCGTTATAGTTATAGTTAATGAAATTTTTTTAGTTGCAGTTATAGTTATTTTTAACGAAATCGTGTTATTTTCGTTGACGAACATTTTCGTTACCGTTGTTATCGTTAACGAGAATCACACTTACTGACTTGGATGCCGACTCGCTGATAACTTTCAGTCTTTGACAATGACAAGTGACAATTTTCAACAAGAACGAGTCAGTAGCCTATTACTCATCTGAGGAATATTTTGTTATGTAACTTTAAATAAGTATGTTACTGTCAAATAGCGATAAAGTATTATTATGTACGAGATTATATGAACTCAAAGTTATTAACACTAAAATCCTATAGGCCTAATAGGATATAATAGGATATAATGGGGTCCATAGAGATGTCTGTCAAGTTGGAGTGCACATTCCTTTTCACATTCGAGTTCACATTCGTTTTGCGAGTGACCTCCCTATGGTATAGCAATATGTTTTATTCCGACTTTGCCAACAGAAATAATAGACTGTAACGCGTTACACAACGAAGCCTTTCACACCACATACACACCACCAACACCCCTACTTAAAACACCAAACACCTTTCTGCTACAATACCTATCCTCTTCCTGGCACTCCTTCAAATACCGCACTGCAATGCACTGTAATGCAACAACTGGCAACTTTCCACCCTAAATTTACACACTTTGACGCCTAACACCCACTAGCCTTTCACACCACTTATACACCACCAACACCCCTACCCAAAACACCGAACACCTTTCTGTTACATTACCTAGCCTCCTCGCGGCACTCCTTCAAACATCACACGCCAGTGCACTGTAATGCTGCAAGTGGCAACTTTCCCCCTAAATTTAGACACTTCAACGCCTCACACCCATTAGCCTTTCACACCACATACACACCACCAACACCCCTACCCAAAACACCGAACACCTTTCTGTTACATTACCTACCCTCTTCGCCGCACCCCGTCAAACATCCCACCGCAATGCACTGTAATGCAGCAAGTTGCAACTTTCCCCCCTAAATTTACACACTTTGACGCCTAACATCCACTAGCCTTTCACACCACTTATACACCATCAACACCCCTACCCAAAACACCGAACACCTTTCTGTTACATTACATAACCTCTTCGTAGCACCCCGTCAAACATCCCACTGCAATGCACTGTAAAGCAGCATGTGGCAACTTTCCCCCCTAAATTTACACACTTTGACGCCTAACACCCACTAGCCTTTCACACCACTTATACACCACCAACACCCCTACCCAAAACACCGAACACCTTTCTGTTACATTACCTAGCCTCCTCGCGGCACTCCTTCAAACATCACACGCCAGTGCACTGTAATGCTGCAAGTGGCAACTTTCCCCCTTAAATTTAGACACTTCAACGCCTCACACCCAATAGCCTTTCACAACACATACACACCACCAACAGCCCTACCCAAAACACCGAACACCTTTCTGTTACATTACCTACCCTCTTCGCCGCACCCCGTCAAACATCCCACCGCAATGCACTGTAATGCAACAAGTTGCAACTTTCCCCCCTAAATTTACACACTTTGACGCCTAACATCCACTAGCCTTTCACACCACTTATACACCATCAACACCCCTACCCAAAACACCGAACACCTTTCTGTTACATTACCTACTGTCTTCGCGGCACCCCGTCAAACATCCCACGGCAATGCACTGTAAAGCAGCAAGTGGCAACTTTCCCCCCTAAATTTACACACTTCGACGCCTCACACCCTTTAGCCTTTGACAAAACATACACACCACCAACACCCCTACCCAAAACACCGAACACCTTTCTGTTACATTACCTACCCTCTTCGCCGCACCCCGTCAAACGTCCCACTGCAATGCACTGTAATGCTGCAAGTGGCAACTTTCCCCCCTAAATTTACACACTTTGACGCCTAACACCCACTAGCCTTTCACACCACTTATACATCACCAACACCCCTACCCAAAACACCCAACATCTTACTGTTACATTACCTAGCCTCCTCGCGGCACTCCTTCAAACATCACACGCCAGTGCACTGTAATGCTGCAAGTGGCAACATTCCCCCCTAAATTTAGACACTTCAACGCCTCACACCCAATAGCCTTTCACAACACATACACACCACCAACACCCCTACCCAAAACACCCAACATCTTACTGTTACATTACCTAGCCTCCTCGCGGCACTCCTTCAAACATCACACGCCAGTGCACTGTAATGCTGCAAGTGGCAACATTCCCCCCTAAATTTAGACACTTCAACGCCTCACACCCAATAGCCTTTCACAACACATACACACCACCAACACCCCTACCCAAAACACCGAACACCTTTCTGTTACATTACCTACCCTCTTCGCTGCACCCCGTCAAACATCCCACCGCAATGCACTGTAATGCTGCAAGTGGCAACTTTCCCCCCTAAATTTACACACTTTGACGCCTAACACCCACTAGCCTTTCACACCACTTATACATCACCAACACCCCTACCCAAAACACCCAACATCTTACTGTTACATTACCTAGCCTCCTCGCGGCACTCCTTCAAACATCACACGCCAGTGCACTGTAATGCTGCAAGTGGCAACATTCCCCCCTAAATTTAGACACTTCAACGCCTCACACCCAATAGCCTTTCACACCACTTATACACCACCAACACCCCTACCCAAAACACCGAACACCTTTCTGTTACATTACCTAGCCTCCTCGCGGCACTCCTTCAAACATCACACGCCAGTGCACTGTAATGCTGCAAGTGGCAACTTTCCCCCTTAAATTTAGACACTTCAACGCCTCACACCCAATAGCCTTTCACAACACATACACACCACCAACACCCCTACCCAAAACACCGAACACCTTTCTGTTACATTACCTACCCTCTTCGCCGCACCCCGTCAAACATCCCACCGCAATGCACTGTAATGCAACAAGTTGCAACTTTCCCCCCTAAATTTACACACTTTGACGCCTAACATCCACTAGCCTTTCACACCACTTATACACCATCAACACCCCTACCCAAAACACCGAACACCTTTCTGTTACATTACCTACTGTCTTCGCGGCACCCCGTCAAACATCCCACGGCAATGCACTGTAAAGCAGCAAGTGGCAACTTTCCCCCCTAAATTTACACACTTCGACGCCTCACACCCTTTAGCCTTTGACAAAACATACACACCACCAACACCCCTACCCAAAACACCGAACACCTTTCTGTTACATTACCTACCCTCTTCGCCGCACCCCGTCAAACGTCCCACTGCAATGCACTGTAATGCTGCAAGTGGCAACTTTCCCCCCTAAATTTACACACTTTGACGCCTACCACCCACTAGCCTTTCACACCACTTATACATCACCAACACCCCTACCCAAAACACCCAACATCTTACTGTTACATTACCTAGCCTCCTCGCGGCACTCCTTCAAACATCACACGCCAGTGCACTGTAATGCTGCAAGTGGCAACATTCCCCCCTAAATTTAGACACTTCAACGCCTCACACCCAATAGCCTTTCACAACACATACACACCACCAACACCCCTACCCAAAACACCCAACATCTTACTGTTACATTACCTAGCCTCCTCGCGGCACTCCTTCAAACATCACACGCCAGTGCACTGTAATGCTGCAAGTGGCAACATTCCCCCCTAAATTTAGACACTTCAACGCCTCACACCCAATAGCCTTTCACAACACATACACACCACCAACACCCCTACCCAAAACACCGAACACCTTTCTGTTACATTACCTACCCTCTTCGCTGCACCCCGTCAAACATCCCACCGCAATGCACTGTAATGCTGCAAGTGGCAACTTTCCCCCCTAAATTTACACACTTTGACGCCTAACACCCACTAGCCTTTCACACCACTTATACATCACCAACACCCCTACCCAAAACACCCAACATCTTACTGTTACATTACCTAGCCTCCTCGCGGCACTCCTTCAAACATCACACGCCAGTGCACTGTAATGCTGCAAGTGGCAACATTCCCCCCTAAATTTAGACACTTCAACGCCTCACACCCAATAGCCTTTCACACCACTTATACACCACCAACACCCCTACCCAAAACACCGAACACCTTTCTGTTACATTACCTAGCCTCCTCGCGGCACTCCTTCAAACATCACACGCCAGTGCACTGTAATGCTGCAAGTGGCAACTTTCCCCCTTAAATTTAGACACTTCAACGCCTCACACCCAATAGCCTTTCACAACACATACACACCACCAACACCCCTACCCAAAACACCGAACACCTTTCTGTTACATTACCTACCCTCTTCGCCGCACCCCGTCAAACATCCCACCGCAATGCACTGTAATGCAACAAGTTGCAACTTTCCCCCCTAAATTTACACACTTTGACGCCTAACATCCACTAGCCTTTCACACCACTTATACACCATCAACACCCCTACCCAAAACACCGAACACCTTTCTGTTACATTACCTACTGTCTTCGCGGCACCCCGTCAAACATCCCACGGCAATGCACTGTAAAGCAGCAAGTGGCAACTTTCCCCCCTAAATTTACACACTTCGACGCCTCACACCCTTTAGCCTTTGACAAAACATACACACCACCAACACCCCTACCCAAAACACCGAACACCTTTCTGTTACATTACCTACCCTCTTCGCCGCACCCCGTCAAACGTCCCACTGCAATGCACTGTAATGCTGCAAGTGGCAAATTTCCCCCCTAAATTTACACACTTTGACGCCTAACACCCACTAGCCTTTCACACCACTTATACATCACCAACACCCCTACCCAAAACACCCAACATCTTACTGTTACATTACCTAGCCTCCTCGCGGCACTCCTTCAAACATCACACGCCAGTGCACTGTAATGCTGCAAGTGGCAACATTCCCCCCTAAATTTAGACACTTCAACGCCTCACACCCAATAGCCTTTCACAACACATACACACCACCAACACCCCTACCCAAAACACCGAACACCTTTCTGTTACATTACCTACCCTCTTCGCTGCACCCCGTCAAACATCCCACCGCAATGCACTGTAATGCAGCAAGTGGCAACTTTCCCCCCTAAATTTACACACTTTGACGCCTAACACCCACTAGCCTTTCACAACACTTATACACCACCAACAGCCCTACCCAAAACACCGAACACCTTTCTGTTACATTACCTACCCTCTTCGCCGCACCCCGTCAAACATCCCACGGCAATGCACTGTAAAGCAGCAAGTGGCAACTTTCCCCCCTAAATTTACACACTTCGACGCCTCACACCCTTTAGCCTTTGACAAAACATACACACCACCAACGCCCCTACCCAAAACACCCAACACCTTTCTGTTACATTACCTAGCCTCCTTGCGGCACTCCTTCAAACATCACACGCCAGTGCACTGTAATGCTGCAAGTGGCAACTTTCCCCCCTAAATTTAGACACTTCAACGCCTCACACCCAATAGCCTTTCACAACACATGCACACCACCAACCCCCCTACCCAAAACACCGAACACCTTTCTGTTACATTACCTACCCTCTTCGCCGCACCCCGTCAAACATCCCACTGCAATGCACTGTAATGCAGCAAGTGGCAACTTTCCCCCCTAAATTTACACACTTTGACGCCTAACACCCACTAGCCTTTCTCACCACTTATACACCACCAACACCCCTACCCAAAACACCGAACACCTTTCTGTTACATTACCTACCCTCTTCGCCGCACCCCGTCAAACATCCCACCGCAATGCACTGTAATGCAACAAGTGGCAACTTTCCCCCCTAAATTTACACACTCAAAAACAGCACATATGTACAAGTTGAAAATCTTTAACGTTTGGGGTCCAAGACAGGTGTGCTGACGGCCGGCTACCAACCAAGAAAACCCCGTTGGGGAAAGTGGTGGTAGGATTTTCCCATGCTCGGTCAGCGGAGCTGGGTTTTCTCCCCTCCCCCGTCTTGGTTACATTTGAGGGCTTGCTAATTACATTAGAATGTTCGTTTTCAAATGTTTCAAGAGTTTTAGTTCTCTTGAGTAGTCTGTTTTAATCGAAAATATGTACACAAGCATACTTTGCCTAGTTACATTAGAATGTTCTCTGTATTCCCATGCCGTTTGGTTATTGGTTCTTAGCAAGCGTGTAGTGGTTGAAAAAAGAGGTTGTGAAGAACTGGCATAGAGTGAATCTCGTGTCAATTGCTGATTTCTAATCAAGGGACAGTACTTCTGTCGGAGTTTTTTCTGTACAGCACGGTCCCAACCAAGGAATTTTCTTTATTTTGCGTATGTCCCTTTCATCAATTTGGCAGCAGGTGGCATGGTACCATTTATAGCATTTGGCTTTGCTGCATTGCAGCATTTGGCCTACAGACGAGGAATGGCAAATGCAGTGTTTCTTAGGTGTTTGAATAACTTTTTCAGTCTTCTTGTTTTGGGCAACTGTCGGAAAGTGGCTCAGTTTTCCACTTGCCAACGAGGTTGTGAAGTGACTGACAAACAACTTTTCGTTGTAAACGTGTCCTGTTGGGTCTACCTTCAGACAACAGGACACAGCTGCTGCTGCAGCATAGAAGCCGCAGGTTCGAGTTCCACGGCGTTGTTGTTGAAATCCCCTTACATGGAAGAGTATTTTGTCATGCGAACAGTCTTCACGCAGTAATGAAGACACTTGCAAAACCGTGGAGTCGTTGACAAAGTTGAAGAGACTGTCGTATAAGTAGACATCGTGGGTGCTTTCTCCAAACACGTTGGTCGCACAAACCCAATGGTCGCCAACGTTAAGTATTTGGACAAAACGGTGTTGGCCCACGCTTGTGAACCAAGGCAAGGACTTGTTCTTTTCGCATTCGCCTAAGACGGTTGGCTGCAAGCTTGCTACACGCCTGCCGTAAGTCGTCTGTAGGAACTCCTGCCACCGACCTATATCGTCGGACGTCAATTCCTCATCAAATTGAAATAAAGGAACAGCTACTTTTTCGGTTTCTTCCACAATTGCTGAAATATATAAGAATAACCTTCTCTACAGTAACAGAAATCATATGATCACCGAGTTATATATGAGGAAATAACACAGTGTTTTACGTAATGCTAATCGTTATACACGACGTTATATTATTACTTTCATAAAATTCTTCCACAGTGATTCGTGTTCAATTGCCATGCCAGTTGACACCTGTACTACAGACAGAGGGCACAGCGATTTCGGAGTGAAACGCCTCCATATCTGTTACTTCACCTCTTACAACCACTGCTGTAACTTAGTGTATTACATACCTTGTGCTGTGTCCTTGACAGTGTCTTCAGACAAACGGGTTTCTGGCCATTCATTCACTGCCTGGCTTTTTGCTTTCTCATAATGTAATACTCGTTTGCCAAAGTCGTGGTCAGAGTACTTCTTTCGTCTCTTTTTGCCTCCCCACTTCTCTTCTTCATCGCGAAGAAACAAGGTCTTCCGTTTCCTCGTGAAGCCCACGTCATACGGTTGCGGCAGCTTCTTTGCCTTGAGAGCGCCTCTTATTCTTCTCAGTTGTTGGCAGAGTAACTCTCTGGGACGTAATTTCGTTTTACCTCCCAGCGTGCCTTTCTTTAACGTTCGAAAGTACGACTCCACTTTGGCATTTGTCATTGAGGGCAGCGAATCGTCGAGTGCTGTTTTGCTGACTGCGAGACGATATACTGCTCTTGACCACAGAGGGAATAAGTGCATTATTCCTGTTAAACATTTGAACGTGGCTAGCGATTGAAATTCGTTCAATTTCCCGGTAGATTCTTCAATGCCAAACTCGGTTTCCTTCACTTCCTGGAGGGCATTCGCAAAGAAGGAAGTAAACGGCGAATCTCTGACCAGAGACTTCTTGGTTAGAAAAGTCGATGTTTTCCGTTTAGCCATTGCGTCACCGTAGCCATCAACGTCTTTCTGGAATAAGAAGGCAACAGATTAACCAATATGTGCATTGGAAACGCATGACTAACGCATTACCAAATTTTCCTTGCGTTCATTGTAAGCACTGTCAGACAGTCACACGGTTGTTCCTAGACAGACAAGTACGTTAAGCAAAAGTTTATACATCTACACAGATGGTTACCAGG
This sequence comes from Allolobophora icterica, assembly GCA_963556255.1. Classification (NCBI taxonomy): domain Eukaryota; kingdom Metazoa; phylum Annelida; class Clitellata; order Crassiclitellata; family Lumbricidae; genus Allolobophora; species Allolobophora icterica. The sequence goes on along the minus strand of OY744607.1, from coordinate 15,998,743 downwards.
AGAGGAGTGAACGGAGTTCGATGCGTTGGGGGGGGGGGGGGTTCGTGAATACGTACCATTTCACTGTAATCGCCAGATTCCCTTGACAGGATTGCTTCTTTGGCAGCTTCTGTAGCATTGCTCGCAGTTACGGAAGTCAGTAAAATGTATGCTTTCTGATACATCACGGCCGCTTCCTGAAAGACAGATATATCGTTTCTTAAGTAGCGTAGTCAACTCGCACTGCCACAGTAATAACCACAGGAGATGCCTCAAATGCCCCGTTTTGTGGTTTCTTGGCTACATTCAATTTATTGCACGTTAATGTCTGGGAAATAATCACAATCCATAACATTTACTTGTGTTTTTTACTGTCTAATCAGTAATTATTAATTACGTCAGTGCAGCCCACTTTTTGAATAAAATGTACGTCAGTTATTAATTATCTAGCAGTTGCATGTATTTTAGCGAATTATTAGTATTATTATTAGCTACAAGCTAGCACGAATTTGTATTACCTGCAAGGATGAACACCTTTGGAGTCGGGCGAAGATTACAAGGCCAGCTTGGCGCTTCTCGGAACTCCGCTCACAGCGATTGAAGCGCACAGACATAGTCTTAAGCATGTGAGCCTCGCAGATGACTACGGCTGTGAACGATTTCCCAGGTACCTTGCTCCCTTTATTGGACAAGACAGTAAATGTGTCCACGATGTACGGGAGTATTGTGGTTTCATTGAAAACCATAAGCACTGAATACATCAGAGCATACGAGAAGTCAGTAACCACAACTTGTGGACGAAGCTGCTTATTGGGTGCACAAATCTTTGCATGCTTGATGAAAGTGCTGAGTAAGGTGCCAAGCCACATACTAGTATGAGCAGTAGATAGGAATTCCAGAAATGGAATATCACTATCATGCCCTATCATACAGTAGTAGTAGGCCTGCTTGTTCTTGGGCATCTTCTTCAACACACTTCCTGTGGCATCGAAATGCACAATTAGAGGCGCTTTCTTTAAACAGGCACGTTCAATGAACATTTGCACTTGCTCTTTTAGGTAGAATGTGACGAAGAACGGTTTGTAGCCCACACTTTGGATGTATCCACCAACCTCCTTATCCTCAAATGCAGCCTGCCAATCCTCATCTTGTATGAGCAGTTCTTCCATCATATCTTGCGCCAATCTTTCATTCCGCCGGAATTCGTATTTTGCCTGCCGAAGAACGTGCGGTGACTGACAAGAGGTCATGTTTCCCGCATGTAATTCGGCGTCGTTCATTATTGCCAGCGAATCGTGAAATGCCGAGTGCGGCTCTTGCTTGGATAGCAGTAGCTGTTCTGCTACTACTTGTCTCTGAGAACCAGTCAGCGGTCTCTTGAATAATACCGGACTTGTTGAAACGTCACAGGAATCACCGTCCGCACTGGCATTTTCAACACTGTCGGCTAAGCTTTCGTCACCATGTTTATGATGAAAGGACCCATTTATCCTTACATGCACAGTGATGTCTTTCTGTTTCACAGGGACTTCAGCAATATGGAACTGCACTTTTATACACTTTGTGTCTTTACACTTTGCACGACCCACCCAGAAGTGTGACCTTCTCTTCCTGGAGGCATGTTTCTTTACACGATTCCCAGTGAAAGTTATTGCGCAAGATGGGTGAAGTTCGTGAAAACGCCCATAAATCAGCTGCGTCCACTCACGCGACAAACGATTTGAAGTTTTTCCGAATGGTTGTACTTTTACATAATCGCCCCAGGTTATTCGGATGTCTTCAGAATGTACTGAAAAGTAGAAAACACATGGACATTCCATGACGATATGGTGATATAAGATATGAATTATCATAAACAGCAGTCTGTAGAATGTACGTAGTACGGCGGGAAATTGGCGAACTGGTAAAAACGTGAATCTGTTTGAGGCCAATTAAGTGCAAACCGATAACATCGCGCAAAGTACAAGTTCTAAGAAATAGACGACCTCCGAATCACTGACTTACCGTTGACTTGTGGATGTACTTTGTACAATGATGGTTGTGTAGTTAACGAAGAGCTGTGCACTGGAGCGCTGTCTTCAGAATGCACTGAAAAGTAGAAAACACAGGGTGATATAGATATGAGGTCAATTAAGTTCAAAGTACAAGTTACAGAAGAAATAGACGACTTCCGATTCACTGACTTACCGTTGACTTGTGGATGTACTTTGTACAATGATGGTTGTGTAGTTAACGAAGAGCTGTGCACTGGAGCGCTGTCTTCAGAATGCACTGAAAAGTAGAAAACACAGGGTGATATAGATATGAGGTCAATTAAGTGCAAAGTACAAGTTACAGAAGAAATAGACGACTTCCGATTCACTGACTTACCGTTGACTTGTGGATGTACTTTGTACAATGATGGTTGTGTAGTTAACGAAGAGCTGTGCACTGGAGCGCTGTCTTCAGAATGCACTGAAAAGTAGAAAACACAGGGTGATATAGATATGAGGTCAATTAAGTTCAAAGTACAAGTTACAGAAGAAATAGACGACTTCCGATTCACTGACTTACCGTTGACTTGTGGATGTACTTTGTACAATGATGGTTGTGTAGTTAACGAAGAGCTGTGCACTGGAGCGCTGTCTTCAGAATGCACTGAAAAGTAGAAAACACAGGGTGATATAGATATGAGGTCAATTAAGTGCAAAGTACAAGTTACAGAAGAAATAGACGACTTCCGATTCACTGACTTACCGTTGACTTGTGGATGTACTTTGTACAATGATGGTTGTGTAGTTAACGAAGAGCTGTGCACTGGAGCGCTGTCTTCAGAATGCACTGAAAAGTAGAAAACACAGGGTGATATAGATATGAGGTCAATTAAGTGCAAAGTACAAGTTACAGAAGAAATAGACGACCTCCGAATCACTGGCTTACCGTTGACTTGTGGATGTACTTTGTACAATGATGGTTGTGTAGTTAACGAAGAGCTCTGCACTGGAGCGCTGTCTTCAGAATGTACTGAAAAGTAGAAAACACATGGACATTCCATGACGATAGGGTGATATAGATATGAGGTCAATTAAGTGCAAAGCGATAACATCTCGCAAAGTGACAGTTACAGAAGAAATAAACGATCTCCGATTCACTGACTTACCACTGTTGTCGCGAGCGTTGCGGCAGCGTATACAATTCCTTTCCTCAAGCTCACAGCGCAGAGTTCCTCTGAAGCAAAAGTTTACTCCCTGGCAGCTAGTGAATCGGACTCCGCACAGATCGCATTCCATTTCTTCTTTGTCCCATTCGTCGAGGTCAACGTCTTTTCCCCACTTGCCCAAATATTCTATGAAATGAAACACATGGAGTTAATTGAAAGGGACAATTCGACTGAAACACCAAGAACTTTGGCAGTGCGATACACTCCGACCTCATAAAGTGTCCGAGTACTTCTGTATGTAGAAATGACACAAACGTGTTGAAATGGCATACATTTAATTATAATCACAACTCACCTAAGACGCGACATCTTTTCTGAAGTCCATAGAATTGTTCTTCGTCTTCGGCAATGGCTTCATCCCAGTTCTTGCAAACTAGACGAACGGACCGCTCGGCGGTTCTTCTTGGCAAGAAGAACTGAACACCCGCGTCTACGTAGTCAGACGCCGTCGCATATGCCAAAATCCGTCTCAGTACTCCAGCAGGTAAGCTGTTGATATGTTCGGCAGATAATGCTGCAACAAACAGGATATTGTTCTCAGTAGCATTCGTACGTCATGTTACTGATAACATGACGGAATTGGCGCATATGCAGTGTTATACCTACACTCCTACAGGTACATGTAACATTGAAGGATTCAGTAGGCCTATACTTTATGAAGTCTTGTATAGTCTTTCGTGCACTTCATAATAACGTGTACCGTAATAATAAAGAAGATAATTGCATCACTAGCGTTGGTCCTCGAAAAGAGCGTTATATGCTGTCAGCCTTACAGACCAACCATTCGAGTCAAACACAATTTATTACTAATTTCTTGATAACACATACCATCTTTGCTAACATATATTCCATCTTTCGATACAAGATACATTGACAGGCATGCGCGTACAGCTCTTGCGATTGGCTAAGGCCGCATGCACTGTACTAAATCTAAACTGTGCAATCCTAGTACCGTTCTGTACATATATATATATATGTATGCTGCCATTACATTATATAATCCTATACATAATTACATATAAACCACGCCTACTCACGCTAAAGCCTAACAAAACACCTAAGCACTAATAATTCATATGACATATGGACTTACCGTTACACAGATAAGCTGACGCTTTCGGAATAGACAACAGACAAAGTGACTCACTAGACGGCTTCGACAAAGTCTCATTGCCCTTCCGTTTCCAGAAGACATATAAGTACAGACGATTTTTGCGAGTGTTTTTCTTTTGCAGAGGACCACAAGCTTGTCCGTACGGTCCGCTCGGTGAAAGGCACCCGGCGTTTTCGACAGTGACAAAACCCTGTAAAACTTCCCTTGTTTTGTCATCGTTCTGACCTGCATCTGAGGCCTTCCATTTTCCTTTCCTTCCCATATTCTTCTGAAGCAAAGGAAGCTTGACTAGTTTAACTAAATCATTAACAGCATATAAGTAGAGCGCCTTCGATTTATAGCTAGTGGAAGTCTCCGTCAGGGCCCTATTACTTAATTATCCTAAGAGCGCATTAATTCTCACTCTGGAGAATTTCTCCATCTGAAGACATTCTTCAGACAGTTTTCAAATGTGCATGCATGCGTGTGTGTGTGTGTGTGTGTGCGCGCATGCGTGCGTGTGTGCGTGCGTGTGTGAGCGTGTGTTCGTTTCTTAGGGTGCCACGAGCGCCAGTTTCATTTCAGCCGCTGTGCATTTTCAAGCGTACCCTGTATACGGCGGATGCCTGGTGATATATGATACAGAAGGTCGCAGGCGTTAGTACCTGTGATGTCTGCCTCATCTGTGCATGATGTGTTGGGGGCAGTAGAAACTTGTACACTAATATAGGCATACAGCCACTTTCTCCATAACGGGCATACACTTACTGCATGCTTTTAACTGTATTTCATTCAGCTGCAGCCTTAAGAAATACATAGAATATTATATGCATGGTTCTTCGGAAGAAATAGAGGACTACATATAAAGTTTACAAGGTAGAAAGAAACACACTTACCGCCTTCAGAGGTAAATTTACGTCCCGTAACGCAAGGGCCGAAAAAGACGCACTGGCAGTTTAGGCTTCTCCGTGTACGACTATTCGTTTGGTTTCCCGCGTCTGCGTTGTCACGTGGTCATCGGACACGCAAATACGAAGTACATTTGGCATGTAAGATATACATTCCAGGGTAGCCGGCACATTAACGGTGGAGAAGTTGCCACTTGTTACCCATACAATGCATTGCCGTGGGATGTTGGGTGTTTGCTGCATTGCCGTGGGATGTTTGAAGGGGTGCCGCGAAGACAGTAGGTAATGTAACAGTAAGATGTTGGGTGTTTTGGGTAGGGGGGTTGGTGGTGTGTATGTGGTGTGAAAGGCTAATGGGTGTTAGGCGTCAAAGTGTGTAAATTTAGGGGGGAAGTTGCCACTTGCTGCATTACAGTGCATTGCGGTCTTGGACCCCAAACGTTAAAGATTTTCAACTTGTACATATGTGCTGTTTTTGAGTGTGTAAATTTAGGGGGAGTTGCCACTTGTTGCATTACAGTGCATTGCAGTGGGATGTTTGACGTGGTGCCGCGAAGAGGTTATGTAATGTAACAGAAAGGTGTTCGGTGTTTTGGGTAGGGGTGTTGGTGGTGTATAAGTGGTGTGAAAGGCTAGTGGATGTTAGGCGTCAAAGTGTGTAAATTTAGGGGGAAAGTTGCAACTTGCTGCATTACAGTGCATTGCGGTGGGTTGTTTGACGGGGTGCGGCGAAGAGGGTAGGTAATGTAACAGAAAGGTGTTGGGTGTTTTGGGTAGGGGCGTTGGTGGTGTGTATGTTTTGTCAAAGGCTAAAGGGTGTGAGGCGTCAAAGTGTGTAAATTTAGGGGGGAAAGTTGCCACTTGCTGCTTTACAGTGCATTGCCGTGGGATGTTTGAAGGGGTGCCGCGAAGACAGTAGGTAATGTAACAGTAAGATGTTGGGTGTTTTGGGTAGGGGTGTTGGTGGTGTACAAGTGGTGTGAAAGGCTATTGGGTGTGAGGCGTCAAAGTGTGTAAATTTAGGGGGGAAAGTTGCAACTTGCTGCTTTACAGTGCATTGCCGTGGGATGTTTGAAGGGGTGCCGCGAAGACAGTAGGTAATGTAACAGTAAGATGTTGGGTGTTTTGGGTAGGGGTGTTGGTGGTGTGTATGTGTTGTGAAAGGCTATTGGGTGTGAGGCGTTGAAGTGTCTAAATTTAGGGGGGAAAGTTGCCACTTGCAGCATTACAGTGCACTGGCGTGTGATGTTTGAAGGAGTGCCGCGAGGAGGCTAGGTAATGTAACAGAAAGGTGTTCGGTGTTTTGGATAGGGGTGTTGGTGGTGTATAAGTGGTGTGAAAGGCTAGTGGGTATTAGGCGTCAAAGTGTGTAAATTTAGGGTGGAAAGTTGCCACTTGTTGCATTACAGTGCATTGCAGTGCGGTATTTGAAGGAGTGCCAGGAAGAGGTTATGTAATGTAACAGAAAGGTGTTCGGTGTTTTGGGTAGGGGTGTTGGTGGTGTATAAGTGGTGTGAAAGGCTAGTGGATGTTAGGCGTCAAAGTGTGTAAATTTAGGGGGGAAAGTTGCAACTTGCTGCATTACAGTGCATTGCGGTGGGATGTTTGACGGGGTGCGGCGAAGACAGTAGGTAATGTAACAGTAAGATGTTGGGTGTTTTGGGTAGGGGTGTTGGTGGTGTGTATGTGTTGTGAAAGGCTATTGGGTGTGAGGCGTTGAAGTGTCTAAATTTAGGGGGGAAAGTTGCCACTTGCAGCATTACAGTGCACTGGCGTGTGATGTTTGAAGGAGTGCCGCGAGGAGGCTAGGTAATGTAACAGAAAGGTGTTCGGTGTTTTGGGTAGGGGTATTGGTGGTGTATAAGTGGTGTGAAAGGCTAGTGGGTGTTAGGTGTCAAAGTGTGTAAATTTAGGGGGGAAAGTTGCCACTTGCTGCTTTACAGTGCATTGCAGTGGGATGTTTGACGGGGTGCTACGAAGAGGTTATGTAATGTAACAGAAAGGTGTTCGGTGTTTTGGGTAGGGGTGTTGGTGGTGTATAAGTGGTGTGAAAGGCTAGTGGATGTTAGGCGTCAAAGTGTGTAAATTTAGGGGGGAAAGTTGCAACTTGCTGCATTACAGTGCATTGCGGTGGGATGTTTGACGGGGTGCGGCGAAGAGGGTAGGTAATGTAACAGAAAGGTGTTGGGTGTTTTGGGTAGGGGCGTTGGTGGTGTGTATGTTTTGTCAAAGGCTAAAGGGTGTGAGGCGTTGAAGTGTCTAAATTTAGGGGGGAAAGTTGCCACTTGCAGCATTACAGTGCACTGGCGTGTGATGTTTGAAGGAGTGCCGCGAGAAGGCTAGGTAATGTAACAGAAAGGTGTTCGGTGTTTTGGGTAGGGGTGTTGGTGGTGTATAAGTGGTGTGAAAGGCTAGTGGGTGTTAGGCGTCAAAGTGTGTAAATTTAGGGGGGAAAGTTGCCACTTGTTGCATTACAGTGCATTGCGGTGGGATGTTTGACGGGGTGCGGCGAAGAGGGTAGGTAATGTAACAGAAAGGTGTTCGGTGTTTTGGGTAGGGGTGTCGGTGGTGTGTATGTGTTGTGAAAGGCTATTGGGTGTGAGGCGTTGAAGTGTCTAAATGTAGGGGGGAAAGTTGCCACTTGCAGCATTACAGTGCACTGGCGTGTGATGTTTGAAGGAGTGCCGCGAGGAGGCTAGGTAATGTAACAGAAAGGTGTTCGGTGTTTTGGGTAGGGGTGTTGGTGGTGTATAAGTGGTGTGAAAGGCTAGTGGGTGTTAGGTGTCAAAGTGTGTAAATTTAGGGGGGAAAGTTGCCACTTGCTGCTTTACAGTGCATTGCAGTGGGATGTTTGACGGGGTGCTACGAAGAGGTTATGTAATGTAACAGAAAGGTGTTCGGTGTTTTGGGTAGGGGTGTTGGTGGTGTATAAGTGGTGTGAAAGGCTAGTGGATGTTAGGCGTCAAAGTGTGTAAATTTAGGGGGGAAAGTTGCCACTTGTTGCATTACAGTGCATTGCGGTGGGATGTTTGACGGGGTGCGGCGAAGAGGGTAGGTAATGTAACAGAAAGGTGTTCGGTGTTTTGGGTAGGGGTGTCGGTGGTGTGTATGTGTTGTGAAAGGCTATTGGGTGTGAGGCGTTGAAGTGTCTAAATTTAGGGGGGAATGTTGCCACTTGCAGCATTACAGTGCACTGGCGTGTGATGTTTGAAGGAGTGCCGCGAGGAGGCTAGGTAATGTAACAGAAAGGTGTTGGGTGTTTTGGGTAGGGGTGTTGGTGGTGTGCATGTGTTGTGAAAGGCTATTGGGTGTGAGGCGTTGAAGTGTCTAAATTTAGGGGGGAAAGTTGCCACTTGCTGCTTTACAGTGCATTGCAGTGGGATGTTTGACGGGGTGCTACGAAGAGGTTATGTAATGTAACAGAAAGATGTTGGGTGTTTTGGGTAGGGGCGTTGGTGGTGTATAAGTGGTGTGAAAGGCTAGTGGATGTTAGGCGTCAAAGTGTGTAAATTTAGGGGGGAAAGTTGCCACTTGCTGCATTACAGTGCATTGCGGTGGGATGTTTGACGGGGTGCGGCGAAGAGGGTAGGTAATGTAACAGAAAGGTGTTGGGTGTTTTGGGTAGGGGCGTTGGTGGTGTGTATGTTTTGTCAAAGGCTAAAGGGTGTGAGGCGTCGAAGTGTGTAAATTTAGGGGGGAAAGTTGCCACTTGCTGCTTTACAGTGCATTGCCGTGGGATGTTTGACGGGGTGCGGCGAAGAGGGTAGGTAATGTAACAGAAAGGTGTTCGGTGTTTTGGGTAGGGGTGGTGGTGTATAAGTGGTGTGAAAGGCTAGTGGGTGTTAGGCGTCAAAGTGTGTAAATTTAGGGGGAAAGTTGCAACTTGTTGCATTACAGTGCATTGCGGTGGGATGTTTGACGGGGTGCGGCGAAGAGGGTAGGTAATGTAACAGAAAGGTGTTCGGTGTTTTGGGTAGGGGTGTTGGTGGTGTGTATGTGGTGTGAAAGGCTAATGGGTGTGAGGCGTTGAAGTGTCTAAATTTAGGGGGGAATGTTGCCACTTGCAGCATTACAGTGCACTGGCGTGTGATGTTTGAAGGAGTGCCGCGAGGAGGCTAGGTAATGTAACAGAAAGGTGTTCGGTGTTTTGGATAGGGGTGTTGGTGGTGTATAAGTGGTGTGAAAGGCTAGTGGGTATTAGGCGTCAAAGTGTGTAAATTTAGGGTGGAAAGTTGCCACTTGTTGCATTACAGTGCATTGCAGTGCGGTATTTGAAGGAGTGCCAGGAAGAGGATAGGTAATGTAACAGAAAGGTGTTTGGTGTTTTAAGTAGGGGTGTTGGTGGTGTGTATGTGGTGTGAAAGGCTTCGTGGTGTAACGCGTTACAGTCTATTATTTCTGTTGGCAAAGTCGGAATAAAACATATTGCTATACCATAGGGAGGTCACTCGCAAAACGAATGTGAACTCGAATGTGAAAAGGAATGTGCACTCCAACTTGACAGACATGTCCATAGAGTAGTGGTACTCTATGGACCCCTCAGAGGCCAGCAATATTATGATGTAGAGACCTTTTGGTGCTGATGAAAATCCCCCCCAGGATAGATGGTTCCCCCACCCCGAGAGAGGGTAATTCCTAAAAAAAGGTCGAATATAACGCAGGGTTTCTGCGCGTCTGTTTCGTCAGCGTTCCTCCGCCTGTAGGCCTACTCTTGGCAATGTGTCTCTTGGCCCTAGAATTGTCTTCCATTGTTTGTCTAAGCTTGTCTTCTAGTTTGTCTAAGTTGAGTCTGTGTCAGCTTAATCTATGTAAATAAAGCGAGAATTCTGTCTGTCTGTCTGTCTGTCTGTCTGTCTGTCTGTCTGTCTGTCTGTCTAAGCTTGTTTGTTTGACCGTGCCTAACTTCTACAATTTTGCACCTTTTCACTCCAAACCTTCACTGCTGTGTCGGCCTCGGCATCGGACACCCAGTGGAGGGGTTCGAGTACCCCCTTTTCACCGCTAACATGGTGAAAATCCCCAAAAACTCTACCCAACCGACCGACCGTCCTTCACGCCCCAGTTCGCCTCTTCCACTGCAAAGCGGTTCTATTTATGGCGCCGGTATCTCCCAACGTCATTAATAATGTGCATAATGCCCCAGCTCGCCTCTTCCACTGCCAAGCGGTTCTATTTATGGCGTGGGTATTCCCCAACGTCATTAATAATGCGCATAACGACGTTGTTTACTTTCACACAAAATTTAATTACGATCGATTCGAACTATATTCATCGTTTTACAGCAAAATTGTATGTTCAAAGACTCTGCTTTACTAAGGGCAGTGACGGCTAGATTTCTGGCGTTTTCTTTAACCCGCCAACGCCGGGTTCACCCTCTTCGACTGCGAAGCAGTCAGTCCACGGGAGCCTGCGAAGCAGTCGTCGCCACAGGGCGACTGCGAAGCAGTCAGTCCACGGGAGACTGCTTCGCAGTCTCCCGGGGAGACTGTCTCCCCGGGGAAGCAGTCTCGGGGAGACTGCTTCGCAGTCTCCCGTGGACTGACTGCTTCGCAGTCGCCCTGTGGCGACGACTGCTTCGCAACTGCGAAGCAGTCGTCACCACAGGGCGACTGCGAGACTCTCCCCGACTGTGAAGCAGTCGTTGCCACAGGGCGACTGCGAAGCAGTCAGTCCACGCCTCTCCCCCACAGGTCGCCTAAATTTCTTCCTTATTCGCTATACGGATTTAAACTTATACCTAAATTTGTTTTTTTATTCCGGATATTTCTATAGCGCCTCTCGAAGTGAGTGCTTATTCGCTACAGGGATTGAAACTTATAACCCCGGGCAACGCCTGGTAAACCAGCTAGCAAATTGTATGTTCAAAGACTTCTTTACTAAGGGCAGTGAGGGCTATTTTTATGGCGTTTTCTTTAACCCGCCAACGCCGGGTTCACCCTCTTCGACTGCGAAGCAGTCAGTCCACGGGAGACTGCGAAGCAGTCGTCGCCAGAGGGCGACTGCAAAGCAGTCAGTCCACGGGAGTCTGCAAAGCAGTCTCCCCGACTGCGAAGCATTCGTCGCCAGAGGGCGACTGCGAAGCAGTCAGTCCACAGCAGAGGTCGGAAGACTCCCCACACATCGCCTAAATTTCTTCCTTATTCGCTACACGGATTTAAACTTATACCTAAATTTATTGCTTATTCAATACAGGGATTGAAACTTATAACCCCGGGCAACGCCAGCTAGTGTATGAATAAACGAATTTGATTGATTGATTTTCTTTTTTTTTAAATTAAATCAAACGATATATTTTCTTCGTTTTAAATTATCTTGTTTATTGTTCCCAGCTAAAATGAGAAAAAGTGCTGCATACTCTCTTTGCGAATAGCCTATCCTGGGCTAGCTCTTTTCGGCAGACTTGTTGTCCTCGAGACCAAGACCAAGGTCTTCGAGTGCACTCGAGTTAATTTTTGAAAGTCTTGGTATTGGCCTTGGTGTCGAGGTTCAAAGTCTTGGTCTTGGTCTTGAGGTTCAAAGTCTTGGTCTTGAGGTTCAAAGTCTTGGTCTTGGTTTTTCAAGACCAAGACCAAGACCGGCTGTCAATATGAAGAGTCATTTAACAAAACTAAAGAATTTCAAAATTTATCAAGCCTGTTTGCATCATAGCCTAATAGTATGACAAATACCTGCGGACGGATGCAAGTCTTGTTGGTCAGGAAAACCCATCGGCAGCAGCAGCTAAGTTATGCTGTGTCTGGAAGCCTTGCCGAGACTTTTCCTGAAGCCAGAGGTTCTGATAAACCATGGGAGGATTTCAAAAAGACTCAATATCTGTGCATTTGCATCAAGTGCTTGAAAAGCTGCTGTGTGTGCCAGCGACTTCAGCACCCGTAGGAGGTATTTTTTCACATGGCGGAATTTTTATGAGGCCCCATCTTGGTCAGAAAATTCTGAGCGAATTGCTTTTATGAAATACAAAAGGCATTTGGAATAACATTTTGCATGAAGGACTTTTGTAAATACGAATTCGGAATTCTCTGCAGTCTGCATTTAAAGTTAATTTGCCTGAATAAATAAAAGATTCAGGTTTTCATTAAAATAGCGAGTAGTCCGACTTGACAATTTTTTTAAGGAAAAGAAGTCTTGGCCTGAATGTGAGTTTTATGTCTTCGTCTTGGTCTTGGTCTTGAGGTTCAAGGTCTTGATCTTGGTCTCGAGGTCAAAAGTCTTGGTCTTGGTCTTGAGGTTCAAAGTCTTCGTCTTGGTCTCGAGGTTCAAAGTCTTGGTCTTGGTCTTGAGGTTTAAGGTCTCGACAACAAGAATGCTTTTCGAAAATCTAATACTTCGAGTTTCTTTTTGATGGAAAGATAATTTTTTCTTTCGATCGTTATTATTAAAGAGTGAGAAACTTGTTTTGATTTTAATTTTCTGTGTTAAAAGGATTATTATAAAAAATTATCATGTTCATGTTCAAATTAGAATGTTCATAATAAAAATCAAATTGAATATATACACACTTAAAAGAAAATGAGATTGTATTTTGAACTGAAAAAATCCATTAAATAACTGTGACAGACAGTGATCCAACATGTAGGCCTACTGTAGGGTCTAGCCATTAAGTATAAAATTCAAATCTGAATTAGAACATTTTGTTTTTTCGTCAATTTCAATTTTTTGCATTTCTTAGTCATAGAAATTTTCTGGGATGGGGTAATTTTCTTTGACATAATTTTGTTAGGGGCCTTGAATGCTTGACAGTTGCTGACACTGGGCAGGAGATCAAAACCTGCCTAAAATTTATTGACATAATTAATCGATGACCCCATAGGGAACCAGCAGAGCACTATTGGGGTCTGTTGTAACTATGTACTAGCCTAACTAAATTTAACTAAAATAAAAGTCCAGTAGCTATAACTATAACTAAAAATAATGCTAACAATAACTGTAACCATAACTAAATGAAAAACCATCTATATAAATAAAGAGAAGACTGTCTGTCACAGCGATGTTTGACCGCGATGCATTTCTACAGCTTTCGACCTTTTCACTTCAAACCTCACTACTGTCTCGGGGTCGGCATTACACACCCAGTGTGAGGCTTCGCGTCCCCCGTTTTCACCGCTTCCATGGTGTTCCAGGCTGAAACCTCTCCCAAACCCCACTTTTTTACAAATTCGAGTAGACCTACTTTCATTCGCCAGATGGCGCCGCCCGAGAAGATTCTGTGTGTTGTTTGACCGCGATGCATTTCTACAGCTTTGGAGCTTTTTACTCGAAACCTTCACTGAACTATTATTCATTTGTTACGTTTTGTTTCCGTTCTCAGTATTTCCGAAACCCAGGCAACGCCGGGTTCACCAACTTATTCGCTACAGGGATTGAAACTGATAACCCCGGGCAACGCCGGGTAAACCAGTTAGTATCTATATAAATAAAGAGAAGAATCTGTCTGTCTGTCACAGCGATGTTTGACCGGGATGCATTGCTACAGTTTTCGAGCTTTTCACTCTAAACCTTCACTACTGTGTCGGGGTGGGCATGACACACCCAGTGGTCGGCTTCGCTTCCCCCGTTTTCACCGCTACCATGGTGTCCCGGGCCAAAACCTACCTGGGCAATGCATGTTTAGCTGGTAAAAAAAATTACACTCAACCTATTTTCACTCGCCAGATGGCGCCGCCGGGTTAAGCAGCTACAGTACGGATTCGCTAGAGGGAATGAAACTTTCACTGAACTGAACCCGGCCAACGCCGGGTTAAGCAGTATTTTGTTGCTTATTCGCTAGAGGGATTGAAACACCCAAAACGCCGGGTTAAGCAGCTTCACGTCCCCCGTTTTGACCGCTACCATGGTGTCCCGGCCGAAAACCTCCGAAACCCGGGCAACGCCGGGCTCACCAGCTAGTTAACTATAACTGTAAATATGTGTATATATATGTGTGTGTGTGTGTGTGTGTGTGTGTGTGTGTGTATTTTGTTGCTTATTCGCTAGAGGGATTGAAACACCCAAAACGCCGGGTTAAGCAGCTTCGCGTCCCCCGTTTTGACCGCTACCATGGTGTCCCGGCCGAAAACCTCCGAAACCCGGGCAACGCCGGGTTCACCAGCTAGTTAACTATAACTGTAAATATGTGTATGTGTGTGTGTGTGTGTGTGTGTGTACGACTGTATGTATGATCGTATACTAGTGTACTGTACACTTTTTCCTATACAGACTACATGTCATAGCCTCAACCCTCATTATTTGTACATGAATTTATCTAGCGAGAACCCTTGCCACGGCGATAGGCGTAGACTCTGGGTGGGGGAAATAAATGAGATGGACTGTACAACCAATGCAATTAGAGTATAATGAATAACCAAATCTCCCCCCCCCCCCATATTAAATGCCCACGGCTGCCCGTTTGAATAGTTGCCACCCTGTACATTTATAAGGTCACCGTGTAGGGACGTTGCTGGTAGATACCAATGTCGGAAATGCACATACTTGAGTCATTTTCCGGTATTTGGCTAAATTGGAAATACGGCTGTCCCCGGTCATTTCTCAGAAAACAATACCTAATCTGATCATGCTAAGTGATTTGATTAAAACGTTGTTGATCAGTCAACAATTTAAGACCTTTGAAAGTAATTCAGAGCAATAAAATAATTTATTAAAATTTAATTTGAATTTAAAATGTTCCACTCCGTTACCGTCCCTAGACTATAGTACATATTGATTCGTCTACAATTTCAAAATGATTTGCATTAAACCAAAAAATGTGTATGTTTCTTTTATAATAAACATAATTGTATATTTCTAAAAACAACTTTGTGAACCGGATCTTCAGTATAATTTTTAAAAATATATTTTAACTTGTCCCCGGAAAATTATGTCCGCTCCGTTAACATGTAAAAATGATCTCGTATCTCACAACCCTTACAGTTCTCTGGTCTCGCAACTTAACACATCTCTTCTGGGAAGATCTATGTAAGTAAGTATGTCTTAACACAGGATCTGAATGCTAAGACAAATTTCTTACAAATTTTCATTTATTACGTACCTGATGTGTTTTTTTTATTATACATCCACTCCGTTACTGCATTTTTGCAATGATTATGAATAAATTTAATTAAAATAATATTTTTAATATAACATTTATAAGCTATATAATGAGTGTACCGACGATTAATGTGGGCGCATGAGAGATAATATGATATTTACTGTGCTGATACACAATTTGTCCACTCCGTTAACTGTCCACTCAGTTACCATATATGTGACCCTTGAGGTACTAAAATTTATTCTACTGTCAGGATAAGTCGTCTACTTAAATTATCATTTCTATTACACCTTGTATAACAATATACGACATTTTTAATAAGTTTTTGTTTCGGAAGACTGGTTTTTTTAAAGTTCATTTTTCACATTCTGTGCTCAATTCTCGACAGATGGTAACGGAGCGGAACTTTTTATGGTAATTTTTTTATGTAATTTTGATGTTATGAGCAGATTTTTAAGACAACATCATAAATATTTTAATGTTTTTTTGTTCATTTGATCACTGGTAATGATTGGCTCAAGTGATTTTTATTTTGTTATTTGGACAAAAAAATACAGTTAACTTTACATTGATTAGATTTTCTATTTTTCTTTCGGTAACGGAGTGGAATTTCTTAACAAAATTTAAAATGTGATGGAATTAAATAATCATTTGTATTGTAATTTCTTTTATATTTCTTTTATATACATTAATACTAAAAACATATTGGCATGTGAAATTACACAGTAGGAAGCTGTCTACTATATATAAATATCTCATATGTGTTTTGGTAACGGAGTAACGGAGTGGACAAACATTTTCGTAGGGCTATTTTCTTTCTGCTAAAAACTTCATAATTTTACATATTAGTGCAAAACCAAATATATATTAGTGAAATAGAAATATTAAAGATTTGCTCAAAAAAAATCAATGTAATTTGCAAAAAAAGTTTTTTGCTCCTAAATTAGTGAATGTGACATATTACCGGAAAATGACTCACTTACGATCAGTATAGAAACTGCGGCGTAATATCACCGAGGGTTTTGATCTGACGCACTACCGAAAGTGTTGCTGTGACAAACCAATTCAATGTTTAATGTGGACGTCTCAAAGTTTGCTTATTTAAATTATGCTAGCTTCAGCTGCTTCAGTTGGAGATAGGCTTCTGGTAAGTGGTAACTGACTGCATAAGGAAGGAATTGTTAATTACAGAGACAAACAGACCACACACGTCTTCACTACAGAAGCCAATTTATTCAATTATAGCAGTTACAATGAGCCTCATTAGCCTTTTACAAAATAACCCAGTAATCTACTCAGTTATCAGTAACGCGCTCTGTATTTTTCTAACTAACTCAGGAGTGTCAATTAAATCCTGAATCGTT
Source organism: Allolobophora icterica (assembly GCA_963556255.1). Classification (NCBI taxonomy): domain Eukaryota; kingdom Metazoa; phylum Annelida; class Clitellata; order Crassiclitellata; family Lumbricidae; genus Allolobophora; species Allolobophora icterica. Next base: position 15,982,176 of record OY744607.1, on the reverse strand, counting down.
TTAAAGAACAAGAGTGCCATATTGTAAAATATGTCACAGAAAGCTGATTAATTTTTACAGTTAATACTTTTTAATCAAAACAGACTTTATTTTAGATATAAATAAAACCCAAATTAAACAAAAAAAACACCACTACAAGTCCATGTTAACTAGCCCTGAATTCATAGCAGCATTTCAGAATCTCCAAAGAACACAAAATACCAGGGAAAAAGAAGTTACTTGTAACTGCAGAGCAGCAATTATTGAGAAATTCTAATATCTTCGAAATAATAAACCAACACATTTACTCCAAGGCAACATATTCAGTATCACATTTCCTCTACAATTCCAGGCAGAAAGTAACCAACATCAAAGGTTTCAACGTGGTCTTGCGAGTAGAGAGACCACCGATGGACAGTGCAGAAGGGAAGTGGGTTTACGGGCATTATCTCAAGCAGTGCTTTTTTTCTAGAAAAAAAGGTTCCGGAACGCAACAATTATGGGCGGACTAAAATCACGAGATAAACGGGGTTAGGGGTTGGGAGGGGTCTCAATAAACACTGAAAACAGTTCAAAAACACTTAAATTAAATTAAAATAACTAAATTATTGTTTTTATTATTAAAATAAATAAATTATTTTTTAGTAGCTGAAAAAGGTGCCGGAACGCCGTTCCGGCTCGTTCCGGCTGAAAAAAAGCCCTGATCTCAAGTCTTAACTCTCTTTTTGCTTTCCGCAGGTCAAGCTCGCAGGAGGAAAGCTGTACGTATTATACGAGTAAAGGGTAGCACTTGAATTCACCATTATTTCACCAACCACCATCACATCAAAACGATTAAGCAATAATTATTTGAAAGGGTACTTTACTAATTTCTAGTTTTCTGTCTTCATAGGCTAATTAATTACTATATTAGGCTTCCTGTATCATAAACCCCAAAACAACAAAATATATGCAAACAAAGATGGCAGTTAAAGCTCTTTTCCGAATTATTATATACACAATTAATTCGTCATACATTGTATAATTGGGCCAATATATGCACAATTTATGAAATTATGTAATTATACCAATGTTTATATAAATATTTACACTTAAACAACAATCAGTAATGGGCTTATAATTTTAGCATCAAATTACTATAAAATGTATCATATATAACATATTTGGGTTTAGATAAATAACACAGCTGTCACATTTGTAATTGTAACCAAACATTTATATAGCACCACTCAGTTCAGCGGCACTCTCAACCCATATCAGTGCCAGTATCGGCAAAAAGGAATGTTTTAAGTTGCATACTACAAGCACAACATTGAAAATGATATAGGCCTAAACTTACAACAATGGGAGACAGTCAGTCCACGAATTAGGCTCGTTGTTAGCAACGATGCGATAAGCCACAGCACAGTTACCAACAGCACTGAATCCTCAGCATACAAATTGAGGGCCAAAAAGGGATCCAATTTAATCAGCACCAAATATGAAGTAAACTGTCTGTAAAATTTATCTAAAGCTCTGCTCCATTTCAGATCAGCTGCAAAGCTATGGCAAGTAAACTGAAGTATCCCATACCAATAAGTTAGACTCAGAAGAGACACTATACTTGCTTAGGTTCTTGAACATGGATCCAGCGCATTGCAAGGCTAACCATGGATATCCCAGCTCATGATGGTACCAAAGCAGGGCTGTAGTCGAGCGTATACGCGGGTATACAGCGTATACTTACCTCTAGAGAAATTTGAGAGTGTATACTCATGGCTGTAGACGAGGGTATACGCGGGTATACAGCGTATACTTACCTCTGGGAACGAAAATTTTTCAAAAAAGAGGTTTTTAGGGCGAATGACTAAAAAAAAAAAAAGGTCATCAACTTTTTCAGAGACAAAATCGTAAAAAGTCAGAAAATTTTCTGAGAATTGGTGAAAAGTCTGAAATTTTTCCTAAAAAAAGGTCTTCAAATTTTTTTACGCCGCTGGTCACCGGTAGCGTATACTCACCTCAAATTTTACCACTACAGCCCTGTACCAAAGTAACCAAACGTATTTATTTGCACCCAAGGAGCAATGTCATATCAGTCCCCCAAGAGAGACGGAAATGTATATGTAACAGCTAAAAATTATCAATATTTCGACAAAGAAAACTGTAGAAGGCTATGTATGTTGCACTGGATTGGAAAAGATTGCTTTTTCTCAAGTTACATGAAAAGCACAATAACTTATCTTAGATAGGTGTTAGATGTTAATCAAATAGCTCTAAGCAACATTACATCTCAGAGGAAGCTCACAACAGCTATAAGATATAATGTTTACCCTATCATATCTTAATCTGCATTTATGACTTGCAAGCCTTGGCTCCATGACGATGAATGGCCTTATTATCAAGTATCTCCACAGGCTTGTCACCAGATGTCAACGTTTTGTTGACCATAGCCTCAGCAACTGTTGCTGTTGGAACAGAAACGCGGGTAGGAAATGCCCAACTGAGAGGCTTTAGGAGGATCTTAGCAGCCTTTTCCCCAAATCGCTTCTCTGTACGGTCACTAAGTAGCAATCTGAAATCAATTAACGAGTGAAAAGACTAGTGTTCAGGGAACCAGAAAAAGTCTATAACCAAATTTTCAACATATTCTTACAAATATTAAATATAAAATAAATGTTTGAAAACATTAGCTTTTAAGAAATTCTTGAAAATGTGCTCAGTGACAGCTGAAATGTAATTTCCCCAGAACCTCATGCTTTACTAGAAATAAGTAACTCAAAAGGTGAAATCTTTGCAACCATAATTCAATCCATTACAACTATCCAAATGAAATAGTATGGTACAAAATGGCAATGCACTTTTTATACACATAAGAAAATACACCAGGAATCTTCGGAGATACCTTGTGCAAAATAATACTAAAATGCTACATTTCTTTTGAGCTTCTTCTATCTTCAGTGGCCAGCACATGACAAAGTCAAGACAAGACAAGCCACAGTGGCATTTGGACAGCCCGCACAGCTTCTCAGACCAATGGAATGCTGCTCATACTAGTAAGAGTAATTGCAAATTTATATACTGCTACTTCATATACTTCAGATCATCGCTAGACATTAGAATTGCTCATCAAGGTAATTAATTCTAACATGCCAAAACATGTAACAGCAAATATTCATTACAAACATTCATTGTTTTCTTAAAGAATGTCATTGGTAGAAACATAAGTCAGCTATTACTTACGCTGGTCTGTAGATGAAAAGATTTTCAAATCCCATATTTGAAATTTCATCCTCAACTTCACCCTGTCAGAAGAATAAAGTCAAACTCTGCCAGAAAAACTTTGGTACAGGTATAAATTTTCCTGAATATAAAATTTCACCGGCCTATTAATTCTGGCTACTTACTAGTACTTAGACATTGCTATCAGCAGCCGAGTGAATGCATGCTAGGCCTCTCACTGCCGTCTCTTGGTTAAAACACCAGTCCAAGTTAATAAACTTGCCGAGCCCTTATATATACATACATATATACATACATATATATATATACATACATATATATATACATATATATATATATATAACATATTCACCTCTTTTAGGAAGACTTTTATCACTTCAGCCAAACTATCTTTCAACACCAGGATATAGTAACATGGATACTGAACTTTACTACATTAATTAGAGGCTTCAAACTACTGCAATCTCTGCACATCACAAGAAATCCACTTGAGGTTATAGAATCACATCTAACTGCATCTCATTTAATATCAGTAAATACAGACCCGTGAATTTCGAAAAATTTTAAATGAATGTGGAGATAAGAAAATAATTCTTTCTCGGTCAAAGGATACATCTTACAAACCTTAGTTCTCGGATACAGAAATACACTTTTCTTGTCAGCTTCTCCAGCACTGACCAGATGAAACTGTTTGCATCCTCCATCCTTTGCCAATTTTGCAGTATTGACCACATAATCATGATCAACCTTGTAAAATCCATCCTACAGAAACACATCACTGAATGAAGCATCTCTCAGGACTTTCTCTTGTAAAGACTCTGCACAAATTTGCAATTATAATTACATTTGAACATTCTGTAGCCAAACAAAGCCTTTTGCGAATTAAAATTGACTCCAAATCAATTTCACCATTAAATGCACTTCAATTCAACCAAATGGTACTGGTTCACAGCGCGTTCACAAGTGCTGCTCAAAAGCTAATTCTCTACACAATTTTTCCAGTGTTTCTTTTTTGTTTTAAAATAAATTTCACCACACAAAACAGAACATAAAAAATAAGGGGAATCAGTTTCACTAGCATTTCAAGGAATGAGCTCATGAACTTGTTGTCAACATAATATCATGAAGATCATTATTTGCATGTTGAATATCATTACCCATATTATGTTTAGTACTGAACAAAACTTATTACACTCTCTGCAATGTACTTTGGTGCAGGTAGGTTTAAAGGCATGAGTACAATTCAAAGCTTAAGGATTAATTAAATTATTAAGTAAATAACATTTATACAGGATGTGACCACTGGAATACATCTTTTTTTCTGCAGGGAGTAAAAGCTTCTAGTCCAAATTTGCAAGAGAGCACATGATTCTATCCGATACTCACCGCACCCGATTTGCCCCTTGTTGTGCCAAGACAGCTGTAGCCAACGTCAAAACCCTTAAACGTGTCCACAAAATCCTCGAGTTTATCAAAATCAATTACTTTCTGCTCCTGTTTAGAAATACACACACAGTAACACAGTTACAGACACAGAACTGCTAGGTTATTGACAGACAAACAGTTCTTGTATTTAAAGGATATTGGTAGATAAGAGTAGTTATTTACAGTGAGGGTACTTGGTGAATGGTGATATTAATCAATTGTGTAAAGGTACTGGTATTTACAGTCCAGTGAACAGTGGATTGATTTCTTTTGGTTGTGACCTCTGGTCAATGCATGCATAGACCTTTCAGCAGACCTTCTCTAGCACTGTTCTCATCATTCAACTAGAAACGAACTTCACATGTATCTAGGTAGAGCAGTCCCTTAAGGTAGCCCTGAGGCAGCCATGGGTCTTTAGCGTTAGCATTTTTCTTAGCCTCGGCATACGAGGACAGGTGGCCAGTCCTCTCCCTTGCTGTCTCATCTTCCCACCCATGTGTGGGGTTAGTGTACTCATTATAGCTGAGTTGGCTATCACATATATCTAAACTCTACTGTTAATCAAGCTGTAGGTGTAACAGTGCTTCAGTATTATATTACATTCTACTGCATATGTCATTTATATAACACCTCTCAAGGAACAAAGAAACAGAAAATGTAAGTAACAACACAGGCCATTTCTGCTATTTATGTTTTACATTGTACAATGCTGCTGGTCACTGTAGGAGGAAGAGGTATATAAGAAAACTCCAACTGTTTCAAACTTATTATGCTGTTGATTTCAGAGTAATGCTCGAGCAGCTGTTGGATCAAAATTCTGAAACCAATAAACTGTGCCCCTGAAGTATTTTACTTTTGCTGCTCTCGTGCAATGCATACAGTATTACCGTTGCATTCCTGAGTGTACTGTTACCTGCAAAGGTGCGTTAATGAAGAGTTCTTCAGTTCAAATTTATATAATAAAATTCTCAACTGTACACTGGCGCAGTGGCCGATTCGTTAGAGCGCTCGGCCAGTCATGTGGAGTGTGGGTTCGAGTCTTGCCCAAGCTAGTTACTGTGTAGGAAGCTTGCGCATTGCGCAAGTCCTTCGCGCACAGTTGCTCTGTGCCAACGATGTCTGCGGTATGGTCGTGTGCACTTCTGAGCTTTGGAAGGAGGGCAATATTATCAAGTTCATTCATTTATTTGGAAATTTAATATAGCGCACCTTCAAGAAACCTACTCAGAAGCACTCCCAGCCCAGCCACGCAAATAGAGATCAGACTTGAGCTGCTTGTAAAAAGCAGACGTGTTACCGCTAGGCGAATCTCTAATGGAAGGCCATTCCAAATGGAAGGCCCAGCAATACAGAAAGCCCGGCGCTATCTAATTGTGGAGCGAGCCTGGGAGACTAAAAGTTCTCCCCAGAAGAAGATCGAAGGGCACGCCGGCCAACTGAATCAGAGACCGGGCGGCAGAGGTCACACAGATAAACCGGGGCACAGGTTAAGTGACAGCGCCAAACCAGTACAGCAACCCTATAGCAGATACACTGTGGTAAATGCAGCACATCACGCATGCATGCAGAAATAGGGGCATATTTCGGGATGCGTCCAATGAGCCGAGCAGCTGACCGAAGAACCCAGTCAAGGAGGCCAATTAATCCAAGCGGCGGACCAACCCAGATAGAACTGCAGTGATCCAGCGTGCTGTTACAAGGCATGGACAAGGATGACAGAGAATATTAAATACAGTTTTATTGTATTGCATTACAAACATTTATGTCTTAAGTTTACATCAACTCATCTTTTAGTTAACCATCTCATTCATTTATCTTCTGACAAAATCCCATATTCTAGTTTTACTCTGCAATTCATTTAAAAATCTCCTTTTTACTCATTTAGTCTTCTATTTACAGTTTTCTTTTACCTTAACGACCACACTAGGCCTAGGGCATAACCGAAATCCGGATCGGCAAACCAATTTTTCCGGCTTTTGGACTATCCGGAATTATCCCACCGATTAATAACAGTTGTTTTTAGATGGTTTCCCCTATGGAGGGACTAATAACAAGCTCGTAAAATATAATTGTGATTGCTACTACTTGCTAGGGCTGTCAATGGTCCCAGACTCTCTCTCTCTCTCTCTCTCTCTCTCTCTCTCTCTCTCTCTCTCTCTCTCTCTCTCTCTCTCTCTCTCTCTCTCTCTCTCTCTCCCTCTCTCCTCCCTCTCTCTCTCTCTCTCTCTCTCTCTCTCTCTCTCTCTCTCTCTCTCTCTCTCTCTCCCCTCTCTCTCTCTCTCTCTCTCTCTCTCTCTCTCTCTCTCTCTCTCTCTCTCTCTCTCTCTCTCTCTCTCTCTCTCTCTCACCCTCTCTCCAATGGGGATAATCATACAGATCATATCACCTTTAACGACCCTATAGCCATGAAGACAGACCGCTTGCGGATGAGATAATGACTCCATCCACAGCTATAACGGGACACAGCGATGAGGTAACTACCACACATCTGTTTCCCATCCAAACCAGCAATAATATAGATATATGGATAATACACATAAGTGCAGGTACCAACACAATACTAGTATGGATGCACGCTATACATATACATAACGGTATCCAGAATCAGCAAACAACAAAATCGGTTTTGCCCTAAACCACACCTTTATTTTGCTCCAGAACCTTCTGTCTCAAGCCTGCTCACAATGTTCACACATTAATATCTGATTTGGAGACACCTGTTTCTGACAAGGTGCAGTTTATGTGTCTCGTTTTATTGATCATCTGTGATGTGCCCTACTTTGCTCAAATCTACTGAAACTTCTCGTGCGTGGCTGTAGGTATAAGTAAGTGTGCGTGTAGGTATAAATGTGTATATAGGCCTACATATACAGTGATGGGCACTATAGTATTGTGAAAATAGTTTTCTAACATTTAGGTCCTATATACATACATACATTTATAGGTAGAGGGATATGGACTATTGGCATCGAATCCGGAATCCGAAAATAATGGCCTATGTACTATCCAGTATCGGCAAAAAACCAAATCGGTTATGCCCTAAACCACACCTTTATTGGCACTGGTGTAACCTGTCCAAAATATTGAGGGGCATTTGGTTACCGTATTTATTCTACACTTGTTGCACTTGGTGTACAGTCCATCTCAATTATTGGAGGGCACGTGCCCCGGCTTTCCCCCAGAGTTCGCACCTATGTTTATTCGCTCCAGAAGCTTCTCTCTCAAGCTCTGCTCACAATGTCACACATTAATATATGACTTGGAAGACACCTGTTTCTGACAAGGCGCATTTTATGTTTCATTGATTATCTGTGATGTAACTTCTTTGCTCAAATCTACTGAAACTTATATATATATTATATATATATATATTCGTTTATTGAAAATACTGAGATGGCACACCGCACCCAGGAACATTAACACGGGAATCATACCGAAAAAAATAATATGGATAGCTATGACTTGGAAGACACCTGTTTCTGACAAGGCGCATTTTATGTTTCATTGTTTCACAGTTATCTACAGACAAGAAAATAACTTACAAGTTTTTGCAATGTCTCGTCATCATACTCGACTTTACGCCTCCCAATGAGAACAACTTGTGAAAAAATCTGATGGCGAACCAGGGCCTTTACAACCTCCTTGCCCACCTCTCCTGTGTAACCCAAGACGAAAGCCGTTTTGTTCTTTTCACGAAACGTCTTTTCACAATCCAAACTGCCGTCCTCAGCCATTCTAAAAAACAGTTATTTAAGACTACAATCTTGTTTTCCATTTTTATTAGTAGTACACCTGTTCTCAATGTGTGTTATGGTCCAGTGGTTTGCATTTGTCAGCCAAGAGGTTAAGAGTTCAGAGACTCAAGGAAAGAAAGATATTGTGGGGCGTGGTGGCTCAGTGGTAAGTTCGGCACCTTGTGACCGGAGGGTTGAAGGGTACTTGTTTTTTAATTCACCGCAAAGAACTTACATAGACCAGGCAGGCATAGTTTTACTTATATTTTAATCGTTGATCCCGCTCCTAGCGGTTCCGGTCCGCTATTCCGGGGCCCACTATTCCGGGGGTCCGCTATTCCGGGGGTCCGCTATTCCGGGGATCCGCCGGAATATACATAGATACAACATACATACATACATATATAGTATATACACATACATACATATATGCACATGTACATACATACATACATACAAACACACATACATACATACATACATACATACATACATGTATGGAAATACCTACATATATGTATGTATTTATGTACATAAATACATACACGTATACATACATACATACACACACGTATATATATACATACATAGATACATGGACGTACATACACACATACATACATACATTCATACATGCATACATACATGCGTTCATATATAAACAAGTACATATATGCCGGAATAAATATAGATACAACATACAATATACATAAATACATATATACACACATACATACATATATACACATCTACATACATACATACAAACATATATACATACATACATACATACATACAAACATACATATATACATACATGCATACATGCATAGTGCATACACACATACATACAACATATATACATAAACATACATGCATACATACATATGCATGCATGCATGTATGTATGAATGTATGTATGTATGTTAGCATGTCCATACATGTATGTATCACATACATAAGCACGTTCACACATAGGTACATACATACATATGAAAGACAACGCGTATATATATACATGTATCAGATGTGTAGATACACACATCTATCTATGTGTATATCTATGTACTTGCGTATGTATGTATGCACATACATGTATGTAGGTATGCATGTATGCATGTGCATACATGTGTGTATGCATGTATGTACATGTATTTATGCATTTATGTATGTATGTACGTGTGTCTATATGTATGTATGTATGTGGGTACGTTTGTATGTTCATATCTATGTATGTACGTATGTATGTATGTATATACATGCATGTATGTATGTATTTATGTATGTATGTATGTACATGCATACATGTATGTATTTACATACATGTATGTATGTATGTATGTATGTATTTATGTTCGTACGTATGTACTTGTTTATGCATGTGCGTATGTATGTACGCATGTATGTATGTATGTATATACGCATGTATGTATGTGTGTATGTACGTACATGTATCTATGTATGTACATATGTACGGGTGTATGTATGTCTGTATGTACATGCATGTATGTATGGTTGTATGTATGTATGTATGTACATAGGTGTATGTATGTATGTATGTACGTACGTATGTATGTATGTATATATGTACGTGTGTATGTATGTATGTATGTATGTATGTATGTATGTATGTACATACATGTATGTATGTATGTATGTATGTATTTATGTATGTATGTATGCACGTACGTGGTATTTATGTATATATGTATGTATGTATGTACGTGTGTATGTATGTATGTATGTACGTGTGTATGTATGTATGTATATATGTTTGTATGTATGTACATATGTATATATGTATGTATGTGTGTATATATGTATTTATGTATGTTGTATGTTGTATCTATATCTATTCCGGCGGATCCCCGGAATAGCGGACCCCCGGAATAGTGGACCCCCGGAATAGTGGGCCCCGGAATAGCGGACCCCGGAATAGCGGGCCGGTACCCTCCTAGCTCCTAGTTTTAGTTATATTTTAATCGTTCATCCAGCTTTCAGTTTTACTTATATTTTAATCGCTGACCCCGCTTCTACTTTTAGTTATATTTTAATCGTTGATCCCGCTTCTAGTTTTAGTTATATTTTAATCGTTGATCCCGCTTCTAGTTTTAGTTATATTTTCATCGTTGATCCCGCTTCTAGTTTAATTTATATTTTAATCGTTCATCCCGCTTCTAGTTTAACTTATATTTTGCCCGATACCAATCGACCCGGCCGTTACTGCAATTACGCCGACCGTCTTAACGGTGAATTAAAAAACAAGTACCGGTTGCAGGTTCGATTCCCACTCTAGCCGCTTGGGCAAGTCCTTCACTCGAGATTGCTCGTGGCGCTTCGGCGTCAAAATTCCGGCACAGTATCAAAAATGCTGTAGTCGGGAGCGCCTCTGAGTAGTAGTTGACTTCGAGAGGCGCTATAGAAATATCCGGAATAAAATAATAAAATAAATAAATTTCAGCAGGTTCGATTCTGCCGAATGAATTCTGTGTAATCAGTCGAATGATCCTGGATGCACACACGCCTAGGGCTGTCACCAACCAGGATAATTTGGTACAGGGTGGGAAGTAACAGCAAATCATGCGATGCGCTGGCCCCGTGTCCTGGGCCTCAGGATTTACACATTGCCTGCTCAAGTCCGGATGAGCGGGAAATGATCGAGCGTCCCCTCCACGTTTCTCATACGGTGGCTAATAAAGCCCCTAACCCCAGGGTCCGATTTGTCAAAAAAGAAGCAGGGGGGTCGGAAATCTAGACAAATAATAAAAATTATTAAGCCATAATTAATTTTTTTACTCGTTATTTTGTAAATGAGGTTAATGAACTTCCATAATATGTCAAGATTCTGCAATGACCAACAGTCAATTACGAGGCAAACATGGCATCGAACAAATTTTATACTGAAATATACTAAGAGGAACAACAAATTGTAGGCCTACACAGAAGCGTTAAACGTGACTAAATTGCAGTGAAAGATGAAATAAAAGTACAAAACCAAAGCTATCAAACCATTGCACCAAGTAGGCCCTACTGTCATTGGAAATACTAGCAAACTCAATGAACCAGTGCACCAAGTACACTAGTAGGCCTACAGCCACTATAAAAAAAGCTGTGCATATTTCTTTTGTTTGTGCACAATAGTCGCCTTGCCAATTGACTTATCTAAGGCATCATGGCGCCCACATTTCAGCCAGGAAATAACGTATATCCTGGCATTCCAAGATGTTAGAGATGGCCCGTTGATCATCGGCAGGTAGCTGATGGGGTCAACAGCTGTTGCGCACTGTAAGCCTATATGTTGCAAGCTGCAGACGAAATGAGCAGAATCTTCAAAGTCTGCTCAAGTGTTGCGAGATGAGACCCCACAATGCTGGCCTTGTTTGTATATATAGAGTAGGCCTACTCGATCACAATCTGGGAATTGTGACTTATTGTTAATTACTTTTTTTAAATATGAAAATAAATTGGGAAGATCATTTTAGGGGGCCTACTTATAAATAAAGTGTCTTCTATTATATTAAGAGGTTCAAGTACAAAACAAAAGGATAAGCTTTAAGATTCTTATCCAGTTTTTAATAGAAATTGTTGATACAGACAAAGAAATTAAAAATAGTGATAGGCGGAACCTTCAAACTAAAAACAGATAGATTGAGTCAGTTAATTAGCTCAGTTAAGCCTACAGTTGGGTCTAAATTTGAATAGGCCTAATACGACTTTGCACACTTTTCCATTGGCAAAGTCATCAATAAACTGATTAAAATTCAGTTGACGTAGAATATCACTCTCTAGGGCTCTAGGCCTATGCTCAACGCTGCAGGGTGGCTAGGTCTGTCATGTGTCATACATGCGCGAAGCGTGTTCTTAATTGTCTTCATCTTAGAAAATGAGCATTCAGCACTACAGTTTGTGACCACGAGAACCAAGTACATTCTTAACATAATTTCCACATTTGGAAATGAGCTTTCAACACCTTTGCCATGTAGGCCTATTGGTAGGCTACATGAACTGCTCCTGACTTATGTTGAGGCTTGCCCTACTTGTCTCGTGTTTAAACATTTTGACAAAAATAATAAGAACACTGCATATTATGAGCTCATTGCCAAGGCTTTCATCGAGGTCATCGCCGTATATTGCTACAAGGTTTTTCTCTGAGTTGTGTATTTCTTCATCACTACAAGATTCAAGCCTAGATAGAAAACCAAACCTTGAGCAGAGTAGTTCGTATGACGCAAGCCTTCTTGTCAACTCGGTTGTGAATTGATCAACGATGGGAAGAAAATTGTCAATCCGAAACTTTTCTGAAGCAGAGTGCACAGCTTCTGGGGTTCCACCATAATCCAGTGGTAGGAGACGTACGTTTTGATGACGTGTTCTTGTTTGAACATAATTTATTCTGCCGTTCCACAACAGAGTCAGACTCGGCAGAGCGGGAAAAGTTGTTAAACTGGCGGTTGTTCGACAACAACTGCAGCATCACCAGTGACTTTATATAGGCACAGATGAGCCTGCATTTTGACCATCACGGTGACAGCAGATGTACTAATAACTTTTGCTTGAAGTAAAACAGGAAAACTACTTTGCAAGTACTATCTGATTTTGAGATGTTTTTTCTTTACTTAACGCGTTTTTCAGAGCCACTAGGCCGATTAGTGGCCCTTATGCGAAGTTATGCCGATCTCCAATTCGGTTCATCTCACAAAAATGACAGCATAATAGCTGTACTCTGCTATAGATGTGCACTCTAGTCTAGGTCAATCGAGGTCAAAAGCGCCAGCGAACGCTGGACAGAATGCCACTGTCTGCTTGACCTTTACCCCGCAACTGGATGCTCGTGGCGTTGGAGCCGATGTGCCCAAGGCGAGGACCCCAGGCATGAAGGGGCCTGAGGGGCTGGCTTGTGCAGGGACTGCGGTCCGTTTGTTGTCGGCTGTATGTTTGGCCATGCCCTGCGAAATATCTCTGACACTGCCTCTGCCTACACAGTAGACGACCTCAGCTTGAGTTAAAAGTAACTTAATCCGTCAACAGCTGAAGATGCCATGCTTAAAGCGCTACTCGTGAACAATATTAACGCGATATTTCAAAATTAGGGTATACCGACTGCATAATAAATAATTACCCAAAGGTGACACTGACAAGGCAGTACTGCTTGCGATTGGTCATAATGGAGTCGTTGGGTGTAGGACTCAGGGTAATGAATTTGAGGGGGTCAAGCCGACCCCCTCGGGGGTCGGCCAAAGGCTTGAAGCAGGGGGGTCAAAAAAAGAAGCAAGGGGGTCCAACCCCCCCCGACCCCCCCGGCAAATCGGACCCTGCCTAACCCTTCATACGCATATATCTATCCGTTATATATAATAGGTCGTTGTATCTATCCATCTGTCTATCAGATTATATAGCACGCCTTCAAGGTGTTGGCTTTCTGCTTGTCCTCCTCCGCTTTTTCTCAAATTGTCAGATTACAACGCGTCCCTTTCGGTTCGTCTTAATTCATTCTGAGGATTTGATATAGCGCCTCTTCAAGATACTTATATCTACTCAGAGGCGCTCTCAGCTCAGCCACAGCAAAAGAAATGAGATTTCAGGGACTAACAGAAGCAGGCGAGTTTAACTGGCAGCCAGCGCAGGTTTAATGGTAGGCCATTCCAGATGGAGGGCCCTACAACCGAAAAGGCCCGACACTGTCTAATAGCTCAGCGGCTCGCCTCATTGGCCACCTTCCTAAGCGTGCTTCTGTCTCTGCCTTTATACGTGATGTCTTTCACTGGCTCCCTGTTTCTCAGCGCATCTCCTATCGGGTTGCTGCACTTGTCTGGCGGTGCCTTCTAGGCTGTAGTTCATCCTACCTGTCTGAGCTTTGTAGGCCTGTCTCTGAACTTGCAGCTCGTGTCTGTGGTAGCGTTATTTCTTTACATATCGCCCACACAAGAAATGCTGACTCGCTACGCAAAAGATATATATACAGTGATGGGCACTAAACTAATTTTTTTAGTTAAACTAAAACTATTTTCCAACTAAAATAAAATAGTTTAACTAAAGTTGGCAACTGATTTTGGAAATTAGTTAACTAAACTAAAAAAAGTAGTTAAAATTTCTCCAACTTTTTTCCAACTTTTTACGACAAACATTTTCACAATAACAGAGGTTAAGTGAACTGTAATAATGCAAAGCATCAATGACAATTTCACCTTCAAACTATGCAGTGTGTACTGTTCTGGCATACAGTTACAGGCGTACTGTAAGTAGTGTATGAATTTGAAAACACAGGCTCTTAATGCTAAAACCATGCAGTGTCAAAATGTTTTTTGTTGACAGTGTTCAATGTTCATTGTGGAAAAATAGTTGCATATTGCTGATTTTTTAGTTAAACTTTTTAGTTAGCAACTAAAAAATTTTAGTTAAACTATTGTTTTAACTAAACTAATTTTTAGTTAAACTTCATCCTTAACTAAATTTTTTTAGTTAAACTAAAAGTTAGCAACTTTTTAGTTAACTATTGCCCATCACTGTATATATATATATATATATATATATATATATATATATATATATATATATATATATATATATATATATATATTGCTTTTATAACATAAGCTAAGATTTCTGATTAAATATTGCGTGAACAGACAAACCCTTACCGTATCGTACGTCACATCTGCGTAAATGGCATACTGGTTAATCCGGCCCTGAATGCAGGTTCGAGAGAGAGATATATATATATATATATATATATATATATATATAATATATATATATAATATATATAGATGTATATATATATATTTATATATTGACGGAGGTTTTCCTCATCTCTAACCTGGCTGCAGTATACTGTATTGGGCAAAATAGTTTCACAAGTATTTTAAAATTTTAAAATAGAAAATGAAATGATTGATTACATTTATAGGCCTACTGCTACGGTACTTAATATTTGTTTTAATAGATCGACCTGAACCTGGTGGTGAACTAAGTCTGCAGATCATAACATTTGAAACCGTTATTGAACAATATCTACTGTTTTGACGTTTATTCGCTCACTTAGCTGTAGGACGTCACTTTGCAGTCTGTTAAAGTTAAATTTATTGTATGAATATTTGAAATTGGATGGCAGCTAACTTTCATTCACTTTTAACCTTCGTTTCGCACTGATATACTGACAAACTGTCACCAATTGCTGAAAACAGTAGCTTTGTCTTAGAAAGTGAACCTATAATAAAGTGTCATTTTAACATATGTTTTATTGGTATTTCATTAAGCTACACATTATTAAGTTTGAGTTATACAGTCAATAACAGACAAGCATTAACATTTGGGAAGGGAGGAAGAGCAGGGCTGTAGTGGTAAAATTTGAGGTGAGTATACGCTACCGGTGACCAGCGGCGTAACAAAAAATTTGAAGACCTTTTTTTAGGAAAAATTTCAGACTTTTCACCAATTCTCAGAAAATTGTCAGACTTTTTACGATTTTGTCTCTGAAAAAGTTGATGACCTTTTTTTTTTTTTTTTTTAGTCATTCGCCCTAAAAACCTTTAAAAACCTCTATTTTTTGAAAAATTTTCGTTCCCAGAGGTAAGTATACGCTGTATACCCGCGTATACCCTCGTCTACAGCCATGAGTATACGCTCTCAAATTTCTCTAGAGGTAAGTATACGCTGTATACCCGCGTATACGCTCGACTACAGCCCTGAGGAAGAGGTTATGGTGAGGGAAGGGGAGTGGATTAAGAGCCCCGGAGAATTTGGCGGGGGCCCCCCGAGGGCTTAATCCGGGCCTGCCTGCATTCAACGCCTGCAAAATACCACACGTTACAGAAAAACGTAGGGCCTACAGAAAACGCAAACAACGGCGATTGAAATTTCCCCACATTAAACCGTAAACAAGAAATCAAATGAATATACGTTGATATTTTTACCTTTCCGCCAATCTCAGACTTTAGCAATAGCCAGCCACAACGAGGTAACAGACGTACTAGGCAACACCTATGGCTCACTGAATAATTCTTGGCCAACTATCCAAAGAAGGCTATTACAATCGGGGATGCGTTATATATACGGTATCTTTGGGCATGCTCCCTTTCAACGGTGCAGCTGCGCCGTCATTGGGCAATTAAATGACACATCGAGTATATATGGAGTATACATGGCTACACTTATCCTAACCCCTAACCGACCCTCACGACGCCTATCCTGATCCTAACCGAACCTCCCGACGCCTACCCTCACCCTAACCGACCTTCACGACGCCTACCCTCACCCTAACCGACCCTCACGATGCAACATTCTGCGCCATATTGCAGGGCTACCCAACGTTACGAAGGAATCGACAACGTCATTGGAAACGGTGACCTCTATTGGGGGGGTCCATAGAGTAGTGGGAACATCACTGGCGTGAAGTGCAGTAGGTAGCCATATCCATCACAGCACCACGCCTCTGGAATGATATCCCCTCTGAATTCCGCAGTTTCTCAGTGCCTCCATCATCATTGCAACCCGTCCTTCATCCTCCTCCTCATGTTCCTCTATCAATCACCCCCGGGCTTTCCACTCAAAACTGAAGTCTCACCTTTTCAAATACTCCTACCCTGACTCATATGAGCCTCCGCCTTCCAATTATTCTCGCCGTAAACGACACCCGCCTTGACAGCCATACTTGTTGTCCTCGAGATTAAGGTCCTGGTCTCGAGTGCACTCGAGTTCGTTTTTAAAAGTCTTGGTCTCGGTCTTGGTTTTGAGGTTCAAAGTCTTGGTCTTGGTCTTGAGCTTCAAAGTCTTGGTCTTGGTCTCGCAAGACCAAGACCAAGACCGGCTGTCAATGTGAACAGTCATTTAACAAAACTCAAAAATTTATCAAGCCGGTTTGCATCATACCCTACGACAAATACCTACGGACGATGCAAGTCTTGTTGGTCAGGAAAACCCATCTGCAGCAGCAACTAAGTTATGCTGTGTCTGGAAGCCCTGCCGAGACTTTTTCTGAAGCCAGACGGTCTGATAAACCATGGATGGATTTAAAAAAGGCTCACGATTTGTACATCTACATCCAGTGCTTGAAAAGCTAGCTTCTGTGTATGCCAGCGACTTCAGCACCTGTAGAACGTATTTTTTCACACGGCGGAATTTTATCAGGCCCCACAAGGGACGTCTTGGTCAGAAAATTCTGAGCGAATTGGTTTTTATAAAATACAAAGGCATTTGGAATAACATTTGCATGAAGGACTTTTGTAAATACGAATTCCGAATTCTCTGTAGTCTGCATTTAAAGTTAATTTGCCTGAATAAAATTAAAGACTTACGTTTTCATTAAAATAGTGAGACTTGACAATTTTTTTGTAAGAAAAAGAAGTCTTGGGCTGAATGTGATTTTTGGGTCTCGGTCTTGGTCTTGAGGTTCAAAGTCTTGGTATTGGTCTTGAGGTTCAAAGTCTTGGTCTTGGTCTCGAGGTTCAAAGTCTTGGTCTTGGTCTCGAGGTTCAAAGTCTTTGTCTTGAGGTTTAAGGTCTTGACAACAAGACTGTTGACAGCTGCTCTGCCTCTCCTGCTGATCTGGTACCCTGGAAATCGGACTTGTACCTCTTTTGGACTACTCTCTGGAAACCCCCTCTGATTTGGTTTGGCCTTCTGGAAACCGGACTCGGACCTCTTTTGGACTACTCTCTGGAACCCCTCTGATCTGACGTAGCGCTCGTGAATAGGCTGGTGTCCTGCGCTTGGCCTTCGAGTGGCGCTTTAGAAGTTTGGAGATTACGAATTATTTCAATGAAAACGTATTTTATTTTATTCAAGCAAATTAACTTTAAATGCAGGCTGCAAGGAATTCCGAATTCTTATTTACAAAAGTTCTTCATGCAAAATGTTATTCCAAATGCCTTTCTATTTGATAAAAACCAATTCGCTCAGAATTTTCTGACCAAGACGTGGCTTGTGGTGCATTATAAAAATTTCGCCATGTGAAAAAATACTCTTCATAGGTGCTGACACACACACTAGGCCCTATAGCTTTTCAAGCACTGGATTTAAATGTACAAATCGTGAGCCTTTTTAAAAATCCTCCCATGGTTTATCAGACCGTCTGGCTCAGAAAAAACCTCGGCAGGGCTTCCAGACACAGCATAACTTAGTTAGTTACTGCTGCCGATGGGTTTTCCTGACCAAGACTTGTACCGTCCGTAGGTAAGCCTATTTGTCGTAGGCTATGACGCAATTGAACAGGCTTGATAATTTTTTAATTCTTGAGTTTTGTTAAATGACTGTTCATATTGACAGCCGGTCTTGGTCTTGGGAGACCAAGACCAAGACTTTGAACTTCAAGACCAAGACCAAGACTTTTGGTCTCAAGACCAAGACCAAGACTTTTAAAAACGAACTCGAGTGCACTCGAGAGCAAGACCTTGGTATCGAGGACAAGTCTGCGTATTTATTGACAAGCTCACTGACAAACCGCAGTAAGTTACATGCATTGAAACATAAAATGATAAGACAAGAATATTCTTTATTAAACCAGTTTCTATCCGCATTTTGGTGTACAACCGTAGGCGTACATCTTTCCGCTACCCTCCACAATTCTAATATTCTAATATATATAGGGCCCTAGGTCCCATTATCATATATATATATATATATATATATATATATATATATATATATATATATATATATATATATATATATATATATATATATATATATATATATATATATATATATATATATATATGTTCTAAAGAGTCTTGATCCCATATAGCATCCTAGTAATTTGTTTTCCTCATCAAAGGCTATCGGCAGGTGAGATCAGTGGCGTCTACCAGTGGTGGAGTGTGGAGAACGATCTCCATCGAACTTCAAAAGTGGGGGGTTTGACATATTTTGACTGAAAGTGGGGGGGTTGCATTTTTTCGTGATAGCTCTTTTGTCCCGTGTGATAATATAGCCAAATCCAACAAAGCAAAAATATTTAAAATCCGAAAAGGTCAAAAAAAATTTATCTGACTCTCTTTGGGCACTGTCAGTCTAGACGTAAACTCAGCACCTATTAGGGCCTAAAGTAGAAAACATTCAGCTAAGTCATCCATTAATTCATTAATCTGTAGGCCTATATTACTGTCTCAGAATGACTGATTAATTCGTTTGTTTTACGACGCCGTCATATCAAAGACGATTGGCGTCTCTCCCACTGCAGAATCTCAGAAAACACCAAAATGTGTATTTCAGAGGGTAAATTTGGGGGGGGGGTTGATTCTCCATTTACTTTTTGGGGGGGGGGTTAGACGCCACTGGGTGAGATACCACGATCATGACTCATGACAGTACAATTATCAAGATCTTAATTAACACCTTTTAGCATCCTGATAAGCGCCTGCTCATTTTACTGCTCTCCCCTAGGGAGTGGAAGGCTTAGTCGACCTAGGCTGCAATGGCTTACGGGTATCGAACCGCGACTTTTCGAGATCTAATGCTCTTCAGGCGAGAGTGTTACCATTCATCAATCCCCTCCGCAATAAATTATTCAGGTGCAAATTTCTAATGCGGAAACTGATTGACTTCATTTGAGCTCTATTAAGGTAAACAGTAACTTATTTAAATGATCATGAAGCTTAAGGAATTGGACTATTTGTAACGCAACGCGAAAAAGAGAGAAAACGTAAAAAACAGAGAAAACAGTGGATGGACATAGAAACACAGCACAATTCAACAGCTAGATGTAGACTGCAGTTAAAATTCCCCAAACTTTGAGAATTGCAACATGTAGGAATATAGCTTTGCACAAATCATAAAATGCCAGATACCAAAAAGTGTGACATGTGGTGACCGTCGGCCGGGACATAACTTCGAGGGTTGGGGTCGACTTCAGTCCAATTCTACGTTCGGATCCGCCGTCATTATCCTTCTACTTCCATATACTCCGAGGTAACTGGACGTTGCTTACTGACTGACTGCTCATGCTGGCCGTTCCTCTAAGGAAAGTTCAGGATTGACTGCTTCCTTAAGATAGGCGACACCATGAAGCCGTCTCTGCAGGATCCGAATCTGAAACTACTGGCGGTCGTCGGGTGGGCAACGTCATGAGGATAGTTTTAAAGAACAGGAATTGTGTCCCACCAGCAACTGTCACTCGCTTTTTTGCACATCCATTATACAACACCTAGGCATATGTACTTTCTTGACCGCCTGTCCTGTTCACCCAAAGTACAACTCTTCACCCAGTCAATATACCCAAAACCATCTCTATTCTGCCTTGCCATTCTACATCTCATAAACCAAGAACTACAGCCGTTAGTGTGCGACATCAAACCTTCTTTGATCGTCAGGGACGACTTATGACAATTCTCTGTCATTCTGACCTAAGCACATGTAGACTATACATTGGGCAATCCGTCTTCCGACCATCAAACGTTTATCTCGTTCCATTTCCGTGGGTACGAATTTCGGCCTCACACAGAAATAAGTCACACAACACTACTTATGGAGCGGGTTCTCTTACCCAGGCTCTACGTTGGCAATTCTTAACCAATCATTTGACATCTGGTCGAGAGGTAACCTCAAGAATTATTTCGACTGATACAAATACCAGTCAGCCCACAGCAAAATTGGACTAGCAGCGTTGTTTTCAAATAAAATGAGATTGTAGTTAATCCACAGACTGTGATGCTCGGCCCAACACTGAGGCAGTTCACAAGGCTTTGAATAATGAGTCACTGACAGAGTTTGTAGCAGCGAGTGTCTGTGGTGGTAGAAAGTTCCATTCGATGAAGTTCTGCAGCACAACACTGAACTGCACTCCAAATACATGTACCCCGGTGATGTTCACAGTCAGAAATTCCAATGAATGCAGTTGATTCTTCACCTAGTTGCAGAAATTTGACTGGTCATCTAGTGTTGAATTTGAATTATAAGGAAGTAAGTGCAGCTCAAGATATAATGTAATACAACATTTATATAAGGCCATTCAAACACCTCCCAAAACTGCTGTATCTTACTAGTCAGTGCGCTTTCAATGCTACATTCAACGATCGCCTTAAATTGGCTAACGGTACAACAGCCAAATTTACATGGGGTATACTTATTAAAAACTATTCACAAGCACACAAGGACTGTATAAAAGTGTGTTATCAGGAACTTCGCATTGTACATGTGCGCATATATGTACTGTATGCATACACGTACGACTGTTTGATCGTATACTATGTACACGTTTTCCTATACGGACTACGTATTTGCAAACGAATTAATCTAGCAAGATCCCATGCCACGGATGCCCGTTTCTTGATTGGTTCCCACCCCATACATTCATAAGGTCACTCTGTAGGGACCGTGCTGGCTCAAGATAAAAAATGTCGGAAATGCAGGAAGTTACAATCAGCATGGAAACTGTGGCACAATCTGAGGGGTTTTGACCTCATGCACACCGAAAGACGTACTGGAGAAGCCTATTCAATGTGCACGCTGAAAAATTTGCTTATTTAAACTATGCTAGGCTTCAATTGTAGATAGACTTCTGGTAACTGACTGCATAAGGAATTGTTAATATGGGGACAGACCACACATCTTTACTACAGAAGCCAATTTATTCAATTACATGAATAGCAGTTACAGTGAGCCTCAGTAGCCTTTTACAAAATAACGAAGAAATTTATTTGGATACCAGTAACGTGCTGTCTTTTTCTAACCAACTCAGAAGTGTCAATTAAATCCTGAATCGTTTTTAAAGAACAAGAATGCCATTTTGTAAAATGTTCCTTAGAAAGCTGATTAATTTGTTACAGTTAATAATCTCTAATCATAAGAGACTTTTTATTTTAGACATGAACAAAACCCAAAGAAAACAAAAAACATAAGCCACACCACCAGAAGTCCATATCTTCTATTAAGCCATGAATTCATAGTACATGCTTTTTAAGAATCTCCAAAGAACACAAAATACCAGGAGCACAGAAGTTACTTATAAAATTCACAGCAGCAATTATTGTGAAATTCCAATATCTTCAGAATAATAAATCAACCCATTCACCCTGAGGCAACATATTCAATATCACATTTCCTGCACAATATCAGGTAGAAAGAAACCTAACGTCAAAAGGCATCAACATGGTTTTAAGAGTAGAGGGGCCACCGATGGATAGGTGCAAATGGGAAGTGGGTTTTATGAGCACAACCTCAAGTCTTAACTTTCATTTCGCTTTCTGCAGGAGAAAAGCTGTACATGTATATATTAAACGAGTAAAGCGTAGCACTAGAATTTACCATTACCGGTATATCACCAGCCACCATCACATCACCAGCCACCATCACATTGAAATAATTCAGTAATAATTATTTAGGAGGGTACTGTAAAATTTTCGAAGGTTTCTGTCTTCATCTGTTAACTTAATTACCTATTACTTGCTTTCTGCATTATAAACCCCAAAACAACTAAATATATGAACAAAGATGACCGTCAATGACAAATAGCCAAACAATTACGGTACTCAATGCCCTTTGCCAAATTATTTTTATACACAGAATTCATCCTGCACATATTGTACAGTTGGGCCAATATATACACAGTTTATGAGATTTTACAATTATATCAACGTTTATATAAATATTTACACTTTAACAACTATCACTAATAGACCTATGCTTTTAGCATTAAATTTACTATCAAATATATCCTAAAATATGTTATACACGTATATTTCGGTTTATATAGTGACAAACACAAGCTCTGTACCATTTACACTACATACTCTAAGCACAACAGCATTGAAAATGATATAAAACGTACAACAATGGGAGACATTCAGTCCAAGAATTAGGTTTGTTGTTAACAATGATGCTATAAGCCACAGCTTGAGGAAAGACAACAATCTCAAAACAACCATAAGAAATTGTTTACCCTACTACATCTTAATCTGCATTTACGACTTGCAAGCCTCGGCTCCATGACGATGTATGACCTTATTATCAATTATCTCCACAGGCCTGTCACCAGATGTCAACGTTTTGTTGACCATAGCCTCGGCAACAGTTGCTGTAGGAACAGAAATGAAGGTGGGAAATCCCCAAGTGATTGGCTTTAGGATGACCTTGAC
This sequence comes from Allolobophora icterica, assembly GCA_963556255.1. Taxonomy (NCBI): domain Eukaryota; kingdom Metazoa; phylum Annelida; class Clitellata; order Crassiclitellata; family Lumbricidae; genus Allolobophora; species Allolobophora icterica. The sequence continues at coordinate 15,958,751 of OY744607.1, read as the reverse complement.
AGCCTTTTCAACAAATCGCTGCTCTGGACGGTCACTAAGAAGCAATCTGAAATCAATTGACGAGTTAAAGACTTATGTTCAAGAAACCAGAGATAGTCTATTACAAAATTTTCACCTTATTATCTTACACAATATTAAATATCAAAATAAATAAAACAATTAGCTTTTAAGAGATTCTTGAAACTGTACTCAATGAAAGTTGAAATGTCATTTCCCAGAATCTCGTGCTTCATGAGAAATCAATTACTGAGAAGACTGAAATCTTCAAACAATATTTCAATCATACAGCTGACCATATGACATAGTATGGTACCAAATGGCGATATGCTTATATACACAAGAACATTAAACCAGACCTTTCTGAGTTACCAGATGCAAGCTAATATACATTTTTACATACCATTTATATAGCATCTCCTTTTGCAAGTTAAAATGAAGGATGAAATCTTTATAAAATCTTTTAAAAAATAGTAATACTAAAACGCTACATTTCTTTTGTGGCTCAGTAGCCAGAAGTACATGAGAGAGTCAGGCAAGATTTTTTATTTATTTTTTATTTATTCCGGATATTTCTATAGCGCCTCTCGAAGTCAACTACTACTCAGAGGCGCTCCCGACTACAGCATTTGATACTGTGCTGGAATTTTCACGCCGAAGCGCCATGAGCAATTGCGAGTGAAGGACTTGCCCAAGGTCCGTACGCAGCGGCTAGAGTGGGATTCGAACCTGCAACCCTCCGGTCACAAGGCGCCGAACTTACCACTGAGCCACCACGCCCCACAAGATAAGCCACAGTAGCATTTGGACAGCCTGCACAGCTTCTCAGAGTGCTGGATGTAATAGTAAGTGTAACCACAAATTTATATACTGCTACTTCACAATCTTCTGATTTACGCTAGGCATGTTAGAATTGCTAAACATGGTCATTAACTCTAACATGCCAAAACAAGTAGCAACAAACAAACATAGAAGCATCAAAAATCATTACAAACACTCATTACTGTTTTCTGAAGTAATGTTGTTGATAGAAACATAAGTTATTACCTACCCTGGTCTGTAGATGAAAACATTTTCAAATCCCATATTTGAAATTTCATCCTCAACTTCACCCTGTCAAAAAAATAAAGTAAAACACTGTCAGAAAAAGTTAGCTGCATTTTTTTATTAATTTACCTGCATATAAAATTTCACCGGCTTACTAACTCTAGCTATTTAGACACTGCCATCAAGAGCAGTGTTGTAGTGAATAATGCACGAATGTTTCGATTTTTTTCGTCCAATTATAAACATGTAGGCTTCGGCAATCTCAATAATCGAATGCAGACCTTCATCAAAGACCAACGATCAACAGTTGGCGTATACGAAGTGCGAAGACGAAACCTTACCTCAACCTGTGCGGCCGTTGCGTTTTCGTAATAACTGATGTTTTCGTCTTACGCGAATAATTTAAATTTAAAATGCAATGACATGGGAATGGACCAAACTTCCACTTCATACTAAACGATATTTCGTCCCGTCCGTTTTCGCCTAAAGTGTTTTGTACTGCAGTATTCATAAATACAGATCAGCGAATGTAGAATAAGGAGATAATAAAAAATGGCCTGGAAAAGAGATAATAAAAATAATACTCTATCAGGCAAAAGATACAGCTTACAAACCTTAGTTTTTTGATACAGAAAGAAACTATTTTTGTCAGCTCCTACAGAAGTGACCACGTGAAACTGTTTGCATCCTCCATCTTTTGCCAATTTTGCAGTATTGACCACATAATCATGGTCAACTTTGTAAGCTCCCTCCTACAGAAACACATCAAGTATGCCACTGAATGAAGCATCTCTCAGGACTTTCTCTTGTAACGAATCTACACAAATTACAATTGAACATTCTGTGGACAAACAAAGCCTTTTGCCAATAAAATTGACTCGAAATCAATTTTACCACAAAATGCACTTCAGTTCAACCAAATGTTACTGGCTAGTCACATCACATTCACAAAATGCTGCCCAAAAGCTAATTTTTTACACAATTTTTTCAGTGTTACTGTTTGTTCTAAAATAAACTTCACCAAACAATATAGAACATCAAAAATAAGGGGAAACAGTCTCACTAGCATTTCAAGAAATGATCTCATAAAATTTTTGCTAACAGATGATCATTTTTAGCATGTTGAATACCCATATTATGTCTATGACTGAAAAAAATTTATTACACTCTGCACTGTAGATTGGTGCAGGTAGGTTTAAAGTCAGGAACACAATTCAAAGCTCAAGGATGAATTAAATTATTAAGTAACATATATACAGTTTGTGACCAATGGAATGAATCTTCTTTTCTGCAGGGAGTCAAAGCTTTGAGTCCAAACTCGTCAGAAAACATGATTCTATCTGATACTCACCGCACCAGATTTGCTCCTTGTTGTGCCAAGACAGCTGTAGCCAACGTCAAAACCCTTAAACGTGTCCACAAAATCCTCGAGTTTATCAAAATCAATTACTTTCTGCTCCTGTTTAGAAATAAACACACAGTAACACATTTACAGTCACAGAACTGCTAGGTTATTGACAAATAGTACTATTTAAAGGATATTGGTAACATAGAGTACAGTTTTTTACAGTGAGGGTACTTTTTTAAATTTCTTAACCGGCCTTCCGAAATTTGTTGGCCTTTAATGTGGCGCAATGTGCAGAAAGTTTTCACATCCCTGTTCTATCACATGGTTGTGTGCACCTCTGAGCTTTGGATGGAGGGCAATATCAAATACTGTTGTACTGTATTACAAACATTTTTGTTTGAAGTTCACATCAACTCATGTATCTGCAGTTCATTTAATCTCTTTCTTTTACTCTTTTAGTCTTTTATTTACGGCTTTCTTGTACCTTAGCCATCCCTTCATTCGCTCCAGTACCTTCTCTCTCAAGCCCTGCTCACAATGTTCACACATTAATGTGTAACTTGGAGACACTTGTTTCTAACAAAGTGAATTCTATGAATCCCATGGTTAATAGATCATCTGTGATGTACCCTACTTTCCTTGAATTTACTGAAACATAGTTTTCCACAGACAAGAAAATAACTTACAAGTTTTTGTAATGTCTCGTCATCATACTCAACTTTACGCCTCCCAATGAGAACAACGTGTGAAAAAATCTGATGGCGAACCAGGGCCTTGACAACCTCCTTGCCCACCTCTCCTGTGTAACCCAAGACGAAAGCCGTTTTGTTCTTTTCACGAAACGTCTTTTCACAATTCAAACTGCCGTCCTCAGTCATTCTAAAAAAAACAGTTATTTAAGACTATAATCTTGTTTAATATCATTTTTGTTATTAGTACACCTGTTCTCAATGTGTGTTATGGTCCAGTGGTTTGTAATTGTCAACCAAGAGGTTGGGAGTTCAGAGACTCAAGGAAAGAAAGATATTTCCAAATTTCTACATCATTCTTAAACTCATTCAGTAGGAAGACTAGACCAAGACAGAAGTGACCAGCTACCTTATTTCTGCAATAAACTGGTCTAAGCTGTTTGTACACTGGGTCTGCAATCAAAGCAGGTTCGATTCTGCTGACTGGATTCTGTGTAATGAGTCTAATGATCCTGGATGCACACACGCCTAGGGCTGTCACCAACCCGGATAATTTGGTACAGGGTGGGAAGCAAACAGCAACTCATGCGATGCACTGGCCCCGTTTCCTCCACCTCATGATTTACACATTGCCGGCTCAAGCCCGGATGGGCGGGAAATGTGCGTCCCTCGCCACGTCACATACGGTGGCTAATAAACTGAAGTAATAAAAAAATAATAATCTTTTCTTTATTTAAGCGCCTGCTAACCGCACTGCGCTGTACAGTGAACATATACATATAGTAGAAACGGCGGCCACACAGAGCGCCTTACGTATATGTAGTAGAAGCACATGATAACAGTTTTACAGGAGTTGAATATAACTGTTTATACGGCAGCCATGAGGGCGACAATCACTGTCTATTATTCATTTCACCACCGCCGCCGCCTAGCGAGTGGAAGGCTGAATAAACCTTATGCGGTCTACGGGATTCGATCTTGGTACCTACTGCACTTCACCCGAGTGTGTTATTCCCCAATCCTTCATACGCATCTGTCCTTTGGGGTTGGCATTCTGCTTGTCCTTCTCGTCTTCTTTTTCTCCACTTGTGTACATAGGGGCCGTCCATAAATGACGTCACGCTATTTTGGCCGATTTTTTACCCCTCCCTCCCCCCTCGTCACACGTCGTCACAAAAAGTAACACCCCCCTCAAAAATGACGTCACAAAGCTCTGACCCCCCTAAAAACCAAATTTCAATTCGATAATAAAACATGTTTCAAATCACATTTATTGTCATTCTAATAATTAAAGTATTTAATGGGGTGCTGAACTCTGATGTTGCAAGGTGAAAGCCATGTATTAAAAACGATGTGCTGGAAAGCTGAAATATAGCATAAAAATTAACTTCAATATATTCAACGTCTAACCAATTACTACAGAAGTCCAGAATATTATTATAATATTCTGAACATCTGTATTATTGGTTAGACGATGAATATTTCCAAGTGAAAAGTCATAACTATTAAAAAATAATTGAAAATGGAGAGAGTAGAATTATAACAATCACATATTCATTCCAATGAATGAAAAGCTCGGGTAGAATTATTAGAATTAAAATGTTTAATAAGAATAATTTAAAAAATTACTAAATTTATGCTTCTCAATTCTCCTATGGCGAAGCAAATGCTCCTTCATGGAATAAATATGGAAGCATGGTTCTCTTCATCGTACAGAATGGATATTCCATTCAGATCAATAGTACTTACATTTATAATTCTTAATTCAAAACTATCAACCGTTTTTATAACTACTCTTTCAAACATTTATTTCTAGGACTACCCCTCTTTCTGACGAAGTAGTTTATGAAAAGTGAACATATAATTTCAAACCATAACTATATAATAGATTATCAGTACTAGGCTATTGACATCTATAGTGATTAAAGATAAGTTTATTTATTTAATATTGAATAAAATCTTAGAGTGACCATATATATAAATATTTAAATAATCAGAAAATTAATAATGATAATGACCGCATAATTATTTATTTATTTAAAATTAATAATGAAAATTACTCAAAATTAGTGTTGTTATTGTTAAAATTAAATTATGAAGACCTGATGTGACGTCACATTTCTTAAACCCCCCTCCCTCTTGTCACACATCGTCACAAATTTCTGACCCCCTCCCTCCCCTAGGTGCGTGACGTCATTTATGGACGGCCCCATATCGTTGAAAGCCAGGCGAACATTTACAATCGGGGTGCCTATGTACTATCTGGGTGGGCGTCTTTGCATCGTGAGGGTCGGTTAGGGTCAGGGTAACCGTCGTGAGGGTCGGGTAGGGCTTAGGGTAGGTTAGGGTTTAGGGTCAGTGTAGCCTATGTATTTGTGCGACTAAAAAAGCTATACCCGCGAGTGAAAGCTGAATTGTACATGATCGCCCAATAGCCATAAGTGAGCTCAGATTTCAATTAAACAAGACAGTGCGTCCCTTTAGGTTTGGCTGCATGTCTGTGCTCGCGTTATTTCTTAAAATATCGCCCAGACACGAAATGCCATTGCGTTACTGTTTAAATTAAATCTCGAACCTGCATTCGACATCTGCAAAATGCCACTCGTTACAGAAAAACGTACAGAAAACGCAAACTGCAACAACGGCGATTGAAATTTTCCCCCACATTAAATCGTGAGCAAGAAATCGAATGAATAACCGTCGATATTTTTACCTGGAGCGCCAATCTCATTCTTTACCCAGCCTCAACATAGAACAAAAACATTGCGTGTGTCCGTAGAGCCATCTAGCGAAATGTCAATAAATTATTCTTGTGTACATTTTTAACATACTGTATAATGCGCAGTCTTGTTGTCAAGACCTCAAACCTCAAGACCAAGACCAAGATCAAGACCTTGAGCCTCAAGACCAAGACCAAGACCAAGACCTTGAACCTCGAAACCAAGACCAAGACCAAGACTTTGAACCTCAAGACCAAGACCAAGACTTTGAACCTCGAGACCAAGACCAAGACCCAAGTTTTTTGGAGAGAAATTTCCCAAAAAAGTCATCAAATTTTTTATACAGAAATCTCCCCAAAAAGTCATCAAATTTTTTCAAGATTTTTGCCTCCTCTTGGTTTCGCAAGACCAAGACCAAGACCGGCTGTCAATATGAAGTCATTTAACAAAACTCAAGAATAAAAAAATTTCAAGCCTGTTTGCATCATGGCCTACGACAAATACTTACGGACGGATGGAAGTCTTCTTAGTCAGGAAAACCCATCGGCAGCAGCAACTAAGCTATGCTGTGTCTGGAAGCCCTGAAGACTTTTCTGAAGCCAGACGGTCTGATAAACCTTGGGAGGATTTCAAAAAGGCTCACGATTTGTACATTTAGGCCTACATCCAATGCTTGAAAAGCTACTGTGTGTGAAAGCGACTTAACTACCTGTAGAACGTATTTTTTCAAATGGCAGAATTTTTATGAGGCCCCATAGTTCACGTCTTGGTCAGAAAATTCTGAGTGAATTGGTTTTTTTATAAAATACAAAAGGCATTTGGAATATATAGAATTGCTTGTGTTTAAACTGTCTTACAGTATTACTGATATTGTGATCCTTTTGTATGTATTGTTGTAAAGTATGAGCGTTTGTCTTATACTAATAAAAGATTACTTACTTACTTACTTACTTAACATTTTGCATGAAGGACTTTTGTAAATACGAATTCGGAATTCTCTGCAGTCTGCATTTAAAGTTAATTTGCCTGAATAAAATAAAAGACTCACGTTTTCATTAAAATAGCGAGTAGTCCGACTTGACAATTTTTTGTAAGGAAAAGAAGTCTTGGGTTGAATGTGATTTTTTGGGTCTTGGTCTCGGTCTTGAGGTTAAAGGTCTTGACAACAAGACTGGGAATTGTTAATACGGAGACAAACAGACCACAGACGTCTTCCCTACACAAGCCAATTTATTCAATTATAGCAGTTACAATAAGCCTCCGTAGCCTTTTACAAAATAACCCAGTAATTTATTCAGTTATCAGTAACACGCTTCGTCTTTTTCTAACTAACTCAGGAGTGTCAATTAAATCCTGAATCGTTTTAAAGAACAAGAGTGCCATATTGTAAAATATTTTACAGAAAGCTGATTAATTTTTACAGTTAAAACTTTTTAATCAAAACATACTTTATATTAGATATGAATAAAACCCAAAGAAAACAAAAAAACACCACTACAAGTCCATATTATCTAGCCCTGAATTCATAGTAGCATCTAAGAGTCTCCAAAGAACAGAAAATACCAGGAAAACAGAAGTTACTTATAAATGCAGAGCAGCAATTATTGTTAAATTCTAATATCTTCCAAATAATAAACCAACACATTTACCCTGAGGCAACATATTCAATATCACATTTCCTGTACAATTCCAGGCAGAAAGTAACTAACATCAAAGGTGTCAACCTGGTCTTGAGAGTAGAGAGACCACCGATGGACAGTGCAGAAGGGATGTAGGTTTACGGGAATTAACTCAAGTCATAACTTTCTTTTTGCTTTCTGCAGGTCAAGCGTGCAGGAGAAAAGCTGCAAGTATTATAGGAGTAAAGGGTAGCACTCGAATTCACCATTATTTCACCAACCATCATCACATCAGAACGATTAAGCAATAATTATTTGAAAGGGTACTTTACTAATTTCTAGTTTTCTATCTTCATATGTTAATTAATCACTATATTAGGCTTTCTGCATCATAAACCCCCAAAACAACAAAATATACAAACAAAGATGGCAGTTAATGCTCCTTTTCCTAATTATTATATATACAATTAATTCTTCATACATTGTATAATTGAGGGGCATTATATGCACAATTTATGAGATTATGTAATTATACCAATGTTTATATAAATATTTACACCTTAACAACAATCAGTAATGGGTTTATAATTTTAGCATCAAATTACTATCAAATGTATCATATATAACATATTTGGGTTTACATAAATAAAACAGCTGTCACATTTGTAATTGTAACCAAACATTTATATAGCACCGCTCAGTTCAGTGGCACTCTCAACCCATATCAGTGCCAGCATCGGCAAAAAGGAAGGTTTTACATTGCATACTACAAGCACAACAACATTGAAAATGATATAAACTTACAACAATGGGAGACAGTCAGTCCAAGAATTAAGTTTGTTGTTAGCAACGATGCGATAAGCTACAGCACAGTTAACAACAGCAGCACTGAACCCTCAGCATACAAATTGAGGGCCAAGAAAGGGATCCGATTTAATCAGGACCTAATATGAAGGAAACTGCCTGTAAAATTTATATAAAGCTCTTTGTCCTATTTCAGATCAGCTGCAAAGCTATGGCAAGTAAACTGAAGTATCCCATACCAATAAGCGAGAAACAGAAGAGACACTATCCTTGCTTAGGCTCTTGAGCATTGATCCAGGGCACTGTAAGGCTTACAATGGATATCCCAGCTCATGGTCGTGCCAAATGTATTTATTTATACCCAAAGAGCCATGAGATATCAATCTCCGAGAGGAAAATGTATCTGTTACATCTAAAAGTCATCAATATTTCGCCAAAGAAAACTGTAGAAGGCTATATAATGTTGCACTGGATTGGAAAAGATTGCTTTTTCTCAAGTTACATGAAATGCACAATAACTTATCTTAGATAGGTGTTAATCAAAGAGCTCCAAGCAACTTTACATCTCAGAGGAAGCTCTAAAGGATTACCTAATAGACAAATGATTCTCACAACAACAACTATAAGATATTGTTTACCCTACTATATCCTAATCTGCATTTACGACTTGCAAGCCTTGGCTGCATGACGATGAATGGCCTTATTATCAAGTATCTCCACAGGCTTGTCACCAGATGTCAACGTTTTGTTGACCATAGCCTCGGCAACAGTTGCTGTAGGAACAGAAATGAAGGTGGGAAATCCCCAAGTGATCGGCTTTAGGAGGATCTTTGTAGCCTTTTCCCCATATCGCTTCTCTGGACGGTCACTAAGCAGCATTCTGAAATCAATTAATGAGTGAAAAGACGTTCAAGGAACCAGAAAAAGTCTATAACCAAATTTTCAACATATTCTTACAAAATATTAATATAAAAAATTAGCCTTTAAGAGATACTTGAAATTGTGCTCAATGAATGCGGACATGTAATTTCCCCAGAACCAATGCATTGTAAGGCTCATTGCAAGACTCTCTATATTGGGCTTCCCCTCACTCGACTTAAATGCCTCGAACGCGTACTGCATTCCGCTGCATGCTTGGTCGGGCGCATTCCTAAATTCGGCCATGTCTCTGAATACATGTGAGATGTCCTCTACTGGTTACCACTCACACAACGCATTGTTTACCAAGTCGCCTGCATTGTGGGCAATGTCAGCTTGGCTTCCTCTAATCTATGCGAGCTTTGTTCTCGTGCCTCTGCTCCACTTGGTCACCGCTCTCTTGGCTCTGCCACCTGTGGGAACACTATGTTCCTTTCGCACGCACCACTACTATGCAGCAGCATGGTTTCTGTGGTTAGACCCACCATTGGGCTTCCTCCTGAGTTGCGGTCACTTCCTTGAGACTTGCCTACTGCTTTCTTCTCTGCCCTAAAGACTGTTCTCTTTTGCCGGGGTGAGGCTGGGAGCGCCTCTATTTAGTTTTCTTTAAGGCGCGCTAAAAATGCTTAGTTGATTGATTTAATAAACTTGCCACAGTAGCATTTGGACAGACTGCACCGCTTCTCAGAGTGCTGCCCATACTAGTAAGCGTCATTACAAATTTATATACAGCTACTTCATATACTTCAGATCATCGCTAGACATTAGAATTGCTCATCATGGACATTAATTAACTTGCCAAAACACATAACAGCAAATATTTATTACAAACATTCTTGTTTTCTTAAAGAATGTCATTGGTAGAAACATAAGTCAGTTAGCTATTACTTACGCTGGTCTGTAGATGAAAAGATTTTCAAATCCCATATTTGAAATTTCATCCTCAACTTCACCCTGTCAGAAGAATAAAGTCAAACTCAAACTTTAGCATATATGTATTATTTAATACATTTAAATAACTTTACAAATTAACCTGAACATAAAATTTCACCAGCCTACTGATTCTAGCTACTTAGACATTGCTATCAACAGCCAAGTGTTGTAGCAAATGCATCCCAGGGCCTCTCGCTGCCGTCTCTGGATTAAAACACCAGTCCCAGTCAAATAAACTTGCTAAGCCCTTATATTTATATAGAACATATTCACCTCTTTAGGAAGACTTTGATCACTTCAGTCAAAATACCTTTTAACTCCAGGAGTTAATTAATTAGAGGCTTCAAACTACCGTAATCTCCACACATTACAAGAAATCCAAGGTTATAGAATCACATAATCACAACTAGCTTATCTCATTTAATATCAATAAATAGATCCGTTAATTTAGAACAACTGTCAAGTAATACAGAGATAAGGAAAATAATACTTCCTTGGGCAAAAGATGCAGCTTACAAACCTTAGTTTTTGGATACAGCAATGAACTTTTTTTGTCAGCTCCTAAAGAACTGACCAGATGAAACTGCTTGCATCCTCCATCCTTTGCCAATTTTGCAGTATTGACCACATAATCATGATCAACTTTGTAAAATCCATCCTACAGAAACACATCACTGAATGAAGCATCTCTCAGGACTTTCTCTTGTAAAGGCTCTACACAAATTTGCAATTATAATTACAATTGAACATTCTGTAGCTAAACAAAGCATTTTGCCAATTAAAATTGATTCCAAATCAATTTCACCATTAAATGCACTTCAGTTCAACCAAATGGTACTGGTTAACAGCGCATTCACAAAGTGCTGCCCAAAAGCTAATTCTCTACACATAACTTTCTTCAGTGTTACTTTTTGTTTTAAAATAAACCTCACCACACAATATAGAACATAAAACTAAGGGGGAAACAGTCTCACTATCATTTCAAAGAATCTCATGAAATTTTTGCTAACAGATGATCCTTTTTAGCATGTTGAATACCCATATTATGTTTATTACTGAAAAAAACTTATATCACTCTCTGCACTGTACTTTGGAGCAGGTAGGTTTAATGGCAGGAATACAATTCAAAGCTCAAAGATGAATTAATTTATTAAGTAACATTTATACAGGATGTGACCAATGGAACGCAAATTCTTTCTGCAGCGAATAAAAGCTTTGACAGAAACAACATGATTCTATCTGATACTCACCGCACCCGATTTGCCCCTTGTTGTGCCAAGACTGCTGTAGCCAACATCAAAACCCTTAAACGTGTCCACAAAATCCTCAAGTTTGTCAAAATCAATTACTTTCTGCTCCTGTTTAGAAATACACACACAGTAACACATTTACATTCACAAAACTGCTAGGTTATTGACAAATAGTACTTGTATTTAAAGAATATTGGTAACACAGTAGCTATTTACAGTGAGGTTACTTGGTGATATCAATTAATTATATTAAAGGTAGTGGTATTTTACAGTCCAGTGAACAATGGATGGATTTCGATGGGTTGTGACCGACTTGTCAATGCACGCACAGACCTTTTAGCACAGACCATCTCTAGCACTATTCCCCATCATTCAATTACAAACAAACTCCACAAGAAGATCAGTCTCTTAAGCTAGCCCTGAGACAGCCATGGGTATGAAGTGTTAGCAACTTCATTTTTCTTAGCCACGGCATATGAAGGCAGGTTGCCATTCCTCTCCCTCACCGTCTAAATTTCCCACCAACAGTGTGCGGTCAGTGTACTCATTATAGCTGAGCTGGCTATCACATATATCTAAACTCTGCCAGGGTTGTAGACGAGGGTATACACGGGTATACAGCATGTACTCGCCTCTGGAGATCGTATACTCACCTCACAATTTTTTTTAGTATACTGACCTTTGGAGATTCTATACTTACCTCCAGAACGTACTTTGACATATTTTTAATACAGCAGAGTGTAGACCAGTGTTTCCCAAAGTGGGTTCCGCGGAACCCTAGGGGAAGACAAGGGTTCCGTGAAGCAATTAGATAAGTTTTGTTTCAATGCGTTACAATATAAATTAGACTCAGAGGTGAAGGGTTCCATGGAGAAATTTCATTTGTTTATCTTCTGACAAAACAATTTCTAATCTAATTTTATCGAATAAAACTTACATACGTCGATCACTGTTTTTAAAAATACTGTGCCAGAATATATTGTGTTTAGGTTGGGGTTCCGTGAAAAAAATTTCAAATCAAAAGGGTTCCGTAGCCAAAAAAGATTGGGAAGCACTGGTGTAGACTATAATTTAAACAAACTTTCAGTTTGAAATTTAATTATTTCTGTTTCCTTGACCTGGATGCCAGAAAACATTAATTTTTCAATAAACTTTAGCATAGTTGATGCATCAGAAATTTAAAAATTCCATCATTTCAATAGCTTAAATGCTCAACAAATTGTTTCAATATTTCAAAAAATTCCTTGCTTGACAGAGGGCACACCCCTCAGAGTATCGGAAAACTAATCTGTAGCATGTACTCACCTCTAATTTTACCACTACAAACCTGAACTCTATTGCTAATCAAGCTGTAGGTGTAAAAATGCTTCAGTATTGTAATACATTCAACTGTATATGTCAATTTATTTAGCACCTCTACAGGAACAAAGGGACAGACAATGTGGTGGTGCTGTTAGAGGCAACATAGGCCATTTATGCTCTACACTGTAAAATGATGCTGGTTACTGTAGGAGAAAGAGGTATAAAAGTAAACTCAAACTGTTTAAAACATTACTCTGTACTATGCGGTTGATTTCAGAGTAATAAGCATTGTTGTATCAAAAATTCTGACACTCGATCGATAAACAGTGCCCTCTGAAGTATTTTCTGGTACTTTCCCAGCTCTCATGCAATGGAAACAGTTGCATTCCTGAGTTGCATTCCTGAGTTGCATTCCCGAGTCCAAATTGCAACGCAAGATGTACATACGCTGCTGTGGCTTCAGAGGGGCATGTGTTAACAAGTCCAGTTTCTCCCTGTCAAGGCGCCGCGTGTTGGCAGCCAGTTTTTGAACTCTGATTGTTTATCCCGGCTTTTTCTTTTCTTTTATTTTAATTTGGTCTACTAAATGGATTATCTATACAACCCTTCTGTCATAGCACATTCGTATAATAATCAGTATATAAATCCCATAGCCGGGCTAATTTTTAATGACATTTTGTTATTATAACAAGTTGCGCACATGTCAGCTTGCATTGAATAAACGAAATTGATTGATTGTACTATTGACTTCAAAAGGTGTGTTGATTAAGAGTTCTTCACTTCAACATTTATATAATAAAAATTGTCAACTGCAAACTGGCCAATTGGTTAGAGTGCTCGGCCTGTAGTGCGCAGAGTACAAGTTCGAGCTTTGCCCAATGCAGTTATTGTGTAGGGACCTTCAGCAAGTCCTGTGTGGACAGTTCATCTGTGCCAACAATGTTCTATCATATGGTCGTGTGCACTTTTGAGCTGTGGAAGGAGGTCAATATTTCGCACTGGGAGCGCTACTGAGTGGCCTCAGCTGTGAGCTGCGCTATACAAATCTCCAAATATGATATGATATGATACAATATCAAATACAGTTGTAATGGATTGTATTACAAACAGTTTTTTGTTTTAAGTTCACATCAACTCATATGTTTGTTAACCATCTCATTTGTTTATCTTCTGACAAAATTCGATATTATTGTCTCACTCTGCAGTATTTAATAATATATTTTTTTGACTCTTTTAGTCTTCTATTTATGGCTTTCCTGTACCTTAACCATCCCTTTCTTCCCTCCAGAACCTTCTCCCTCAAGCCCTGCTCACAATGTTCACACATTAATGTGTAATTTGGAGACACTTGTTTCTAACAAAGTGCATTTTATGTTTCTCATGTTTTATTGATAATCTGTGATGTACCCTTCTTTCCTCAAATCTAATGAAACTTCAGTTTTCTGCAAGCAAGGAAATAACTTACAAGTTTTTGCAATGTCTCGTCATCATACTCAACTTTACGCCTCCCAATGAGAACAACTTGTGAAAAAATCTGATGGCGAACCAGGGCCTTTACAACCTCCTTGCCCACCTCTCCTGTGTAACCCAACACGAAAGCAGTCTTGTTCTTTTCACGAAACGTCTTTTCAGAATTCAAACTGCCATCCTCAGCCATTCTAAAAAATAGCAATATAAGACTATAATTATAATCTTGTTTTCTGTTATCAGTTTATTACTAGCACACCTGTTCTCAATGTGTGCTATAGTCCAATGGTTTGCAATTGTCAACCAAGAGGTTCGGAGTTCAAAGCGACTCGAGGAAAGGAAGATGATTCCTAATTTCTACATCACTTTTAGACTCATCAGCATGAAGATTCGACCAAGACAGAAGTGACCAGCTACCTTATTTTGCAATATACTGGTCTACTCATTTGCACTGGGTCTGCAATCAAAGCAGTTCGATTCTGCTGAGTGGGTTCTGTGTAATGACCCTGGATGCACATATGCCTAGAGCTGTCACCACCCAGGATAATTTGGTACAGGGTAAAACGTAAACAGCAAATCACATGATGCGCTGGTACCCGTGTCCTGGACCTCAGGATTTACACATTGCTGGCTCAAGCCCGGATGAGTGGGAAATAATAATAATAATTTTTTTCTTTATTAATTCAAACCGACAAACTCAGTAAGATTACATTGAGACATGACAGTACAATTATCAATATCTTAACCATACACACGTTATGGCAGCCATGCAAGGCGTCCTCCCGATGGGTTGCGGGAATCGAACCGCGTACTGCTTATCTCCTGCTGCTCTCCTGGCCATGAGTGTTACCATTACTCTATCCCCGCTCTCATGGGTACTAAAGACCTTGAACCTCAAGACCAAGACCAAGACCTTGTACCTCAACACCAAGACCAAGACCAAGACTTTGAAACTCAAGACCAAAACCGAGAAAAATACCCAAAAAATCACAACCATATCCAGACTTCTATTCCTTACTAAAAAAATTGTCAAGTCGGACTACTTGCTATTTTAATTAAAACACGAATCTTTTATTTTATTCAAACAAAACAACTCCAAATGCAGGCTGCAGAGAATTCCGAATTCGTATTTACAAAAGTCCTTCATGCGAAATGTTATTCCAAATGCCTGTTGCATTTTATAAAAACCAATTCGCTCAGAATTTTCTGACCAAGACGTGACCTGTGGGCCTCATAAAAATTCTGCCATGTGAAAAATACGTTCTACAGTGCAAAATTCACTGGCACACAGAGCAGCTTTTTAAGTAGCGGATGTAAATGTACAAATTGTGAATCTGTTTTGAAATCATTCCATGGTAAATAACCGGAAGTCAAAATAAATGACCTAAACAACAGTAAAGCCTCACTCACACCGTGTAAATACTAAAGCAATTGTATTAGTAATTATTGGATAAATTTTTAAAATCCTTGCGTTTTGTTAAATGACTGTTCATATTGTCAAAAGTCTTGTGGTCTTGCAAACCCAAGACTTTGAGCCTCAAGACCAAGACCAAGGCCTTGAACCTCAAGACCAAGACCAAGACTTTTGGTCTCAAGACCAAGACCAAGACTTTAAAAAACGAACTCGAGTGCACTCGAGACCAAGACCTTGGTCTCGAGGACAACAAGACTGGATTTATATTATATAGTGCCCCTTCAAGGTGTTGGCATTCTGCTTGTCCTCTTCCTCTTTTTCTCAAATTGTCAGATTAATTTCTACATATCGCCGAAAGCCATAAATGCATTCAAATTTCAATTAAACATGACAACGCGTCGGTTCGGCTTCGTGTCTGTGGTACTGTTATTTCTTTAAATATTGACCACACACAAGAAATGCTGACTCACTACGCTAAATAGCACTCCTCTTTTCCTCAAAATTGTCAGATTAAATTCTACATATCGCTGAAAGCCATAAATGAATTCAAATTTCAATTAAACATGACAACGCGTCGGTTCGGCTTCGTGTCTGTGGTACCGTTATTTCTTTAAATATTGACCACACACAAGAAATGCTGACTCACTACGCTAAATAGCACTCCTCTTTTCCTCAAAATTGTCAGATTAAATTCTACATATCGCTGAAAGCCATAAATGAATTCAAATTTCATTTAAACTTGACAACGCGTCGGTTCGGCTTCGTGTCTGTGGTACTGTTATTTCTTTAAATATTGACCACACACAAGAAATGCTGACTCACTACGCTAAATAGCACTCCTCTTTTCCTCAAAATTGTCAGATTAAATTCTACATATCGCTGAAAGCCATAAATGCATTCAAATTTCAATTAAACATGACAACGCGTCGGTTCGGCTTCGTGTCTGTGGTACTGTTATTTCTTTAAATATTGACCACACACAAGAAATGCTGACTCACTACGCTAAATAGCACTCCTCTTTTCCTCAAAATTGTCAGATTAAATTCTACATATCGCTGAAAGCCATAAATGAATTCAAATTTCAATTAAACATGACAACGCGTCGGTTCGGCTTCGTGTCTGTGGTACCGTTATTTCTTTAAATATTGACCACACACAAGAAATGCTGACTCACTACGCTAAATAGCACTCCTCTTTTCCTCAAAATTGTCAGATTAAATTCTACATATCGCTGAAAGCCATAAATGAATTCAAATTTCAATTAAACATGACAACGCGTCGGTTCGGCTTCGTGTCTGTGGTACCGTTATTTCTTTAAATATTCAATTCAATTCAATTCAACTTTATTGATCCGATTTCATTACAAAAGTACAGTAGGCACCAATCGAAATGCAAAAACATTCGGGATACAATAGGGAAAGCCCAAAAGGGACATAGGTCCCGCTTAATTAGGGCTGCCTATTTGTTACATAGTAATAAGATGGCACCAAAAAAGAAAAAGAAAATGACCACACACAAGAAATGCTGACTCACTACGCTTAAATAGCACTGCATTACAGCTGGGACTACAGCCAGATTACAGTTTAAATTATATCTCGAACCTGCATTCAACGTCCGCAAAATGCCACTCGTTACAGACAAAGGTACAGAAAACGCAAACAGCAACAACGGCGATTGAAATTTTTCCCCACATTAAACCGTAAACAAAAAAATCAAATAAATATACGTCGATACTTTTTACCTTTCCGCCAATCTCAGACTTTGATTCAATCACAACGAGGTTAGAGACGAACCAGGCACACCTAAGGCTCACTAAATAATTCTGGGCTTACTATCCAAAGAATCGCATGTTTCCGTAGGGCCATCTAGCGAAATGTTATAATTATAATAATAATAATCTTCGTTTAATAATAATCTTCGTTTAATATCTTCAAACTGACAATTACGCAGTATGATTACAAATCAGTATGAACGGATGATCATAAGTTATTACAGGAGTCGAATTTAACTGTAGGCCCTATACGGCAGCCCTGCGATGCGCCCATCACGTCCTATATCCAGGGACGTCATTTACAATTATCAAGATCTTAATTAACACACGTCTTAGCAGCCTATAAGACGCCTGTTCATTTTACTGCTGCCCCCATAGAAGCCTTTGCTGCTCCCTAGGGAGTTGAAGGCTGAGTCGACCTAGGCTAGAAGGGGATTATGGGTATCGAACCGCGACTTTTCGAGATCTAATGTTCTTCAGGCCAGAGTGTTACCATTCATCTATCCCCCGGCTCCCAAATAAATTATTCTGGTGCAAATTTCTAATGCGGGAACTGATCATTGACTTCATTTGAGCTCTATTAATGCTAAACAGTAACTTATTTAAATGACCATGAAGCTTAAGGAATTGCACTATTTGTAACGCAACGCGAAGAGAGAAAACGTAAGAAACCAGAGAAAAGTGGAAAACACTTGACGGACATAGAAACACAGCACAATTCAACAGCTAGATGTAGACTGCAGTTAAAATCCCCCAAACTTCGAGAATTGCAACCTGCAGGTAGAAATATAGCTTCGCACAAATCATAAAAATGACAGATACCAAAAAGTTTGATATGTGGCGACCGTCGCCTGGGACATAACTTCGAGGATTGGGGTCGCCTTCAGTCCAATTCTACGTTCGGAGCCAATCACGTCATTATCCTTCCACGTCAAGCTCTCCATAGCCTCCCCCCTCTGTCAAGACCAGCACCTATTCGCTCCGCCCCCGTCCTCATTTATAACCGAGAGTTCCCCAGGGCTGATACACTGTCTAGAAAACATTTTATCATTAGAATGCTCTACTCAGGAATTTGAACATTAATTGGATCTAAATTAATTGTTTCTTTTATTTTATTTTAGGTTGCTTATGCCTGTTCTTGATATGTTCAGTTTCTTGTACTTGTATAAACCCGTTTGTTAGCCGCAGCAATTATTTATACTGTGGCCGCAGTGCGTTTGCAGGCGGAGCATTAAAGTCCATACTTACTTACTTACTTACTTCCGTATACTCCGTTGCCTAGCAACTAGAAAACCAAAACAGCCGGCGAAAGAAGGATCTTGAGTTTAGTTTAGTACGAGCGTTTATCGCCGTGTGACTGACTAATATATACGCTTAAAAGTAAGGCTCAGATTCTGACTGAATTAAAAGGAAAACTGACTAGTCTTTGGCGGACACTGATACGGCATTGGATGATGGCGACGGAGACTCTACCGCCGAACTCGATAACTGAGCGAAATACATTCGAAAGAAATCCAACTCACGGTTTCATAAAGACAGAAATTCCAGTTGTCCGTCGCATAATCACGGAAGATGTTGGCCCCTGTAAAAAGACAGCTGTGCAGCCTCTATGTTTGGTTAAAGTCGTGAAATTGTTAACGGATCCACATTCAGCCAGATTGTGTGAAAGACATTTTCATGCACTGAAGAAGGTTGTAAAACATTACAAGAATGGATTTATTATGAAAGATTTGGTTCTGGTGTTCAAGATATTGAATTTTTGTGCAGACAAAGTGTCTGACATTCCATCATATGCTGAGCCAATGTCGGAATTGTTACATCTGTGCAGCTTTCCATATCTGAAAGAAAAGACATCCGATGAAATTTCCTATGAACAGATTGCAATTGAAAGCACGGACCAACTTGGCTATTTGATGAGAGTTCCTGACCGAAATCTAAGGCTGCAGATTTGTGACACATTAAAAAAGTTCTACTGCACGAAGCAGAACCAACAGATGCTTGAAAACTACCGATCAAACTCAGTGACATTCAATCAGAGGCTGGTTGAAAAAAGTGATGTTGCAGAAACTCTGATTAAGTCGCTGGCATTAGTCGCTGATGACCTGGAGGTCAGACATTCAGTTCTTGATTTGCTGCTGAAGCTCTCAAGAAAATCAGAGTTGAATTGCAAAAAGATCCTGAATGGTGATGGCGCATTCAGACTGTGCAGTCATCTGTTGGACTATGATCCGAGCCAGAAGACTCTCTTTCTTTCTGTTGAGATCCTGTGGAATTTACTAGAGAACAGTTTGCCTGAATTGCTGATTAAACAGCTCAACAGTGTCAAATGCATCAGCCAACTTCGTGATGCATTCATTCAGCAGATGATGCAGGGTATCGGTCATGCTGATTGCCAGCTGCGCAATGATCTCCTGGTTGTGGCTTCACTCATTGCTTCCGTTTGTCCAGATGCTCCTTTTGTTGAGACGGGTTTTGCAAAACAACTTGTGCTCTTTGCTTCACACGAAGAAGTGAGAAGTCACAATGTGCTTGTGAAGCATCTGAAACTGGCACCAAATCAAGAAAACTTTGAGCTAAAAAAGCTGCTGTTCAACATTATGGTACAGCTGAGCAAAAACCCAGCTGCGATTCCAATTCTATCAGAGGGCCATGTTATTGTGGCATTGTTTTCGTACGTGAAATCAAATGAGATCGTGAGGTCTGCATGGGAATGGAACCCTGCTCAGTATGAAGAGATCCAGCTTCAGGCAATGGCAACTCTGTCAACGCTAGCTCCTCTTATGATTGAAGATTACCTCTCTTGCCAGGGCAGCACTCGGCTCCTCTTGCTCTTGGAATGGTGCATCAGCTCAGATAGTTATGCTGGCTTTGGCAATGGCTATCATGCGGTAGGTGGTTGTGGTAGCAAGCGAGCCCAGCTACGTCACTGTCTTCATCTAATCCGGAGCATTGTCTCAACGTACAACGAAGCAGTTTTGATCGACCTGACAGAACAGGGAGCAATCAGCCAACTTGTCTCTGTGTTAGAGGGTTGTATCACAAAGCATTCACAAGAGAAGGATTTGCAACCAGAGGACGCTGTTTACATTGAAATGCAGACAGACATTCTTGTCATCATCGCTGTACTCTGTCAGCATGACATCAGCAGAAAGGAACTGTTTGGAACAGAAGGGGTCAGCATCCTGGTTGAGTTTCTCAAGATGGATATTGGATTCCTGGCTTCTGGTCTTGGTCACTTTGGTCTGGTTGTGTCTGTGATCAACTGCATATGGTGTGCTGTGGTTGGTTGTTACCTGACAGAAGATTATTTCCTTGAGAAGGAGGGTACATTTCTGCTCTTGGATTTACTTCAATTGGCACCGAGAAGTCTCCACAGTCAGATTCTTGGCTGTTTCCTGGATCTGTCAGAGAATCAGAAGACCCTGTCGCACATCGGAGTTTGGCGTGGAAAGAAGAACATTTCGACTGCACATCTGCTCTGTGAGATTTGGCGCCAAGAGGAAGAGCACATTGGAGTCAAGAGAGATACAGCCGGAGCCATATCAGACACCCAGAAGCCACTGTTGGGTCAGTTACAGGACAACCAGGCTGTGATTTCTCTGCCAGCTTCTTGTCCAAGTCAAGCCATTGTTGATGTTTCGGAAAACCTCAGGGCCAAGATTTATGCTATTTTCAACAAAATAGGGTTTGTTGATTTGCCTGGGTTGACTGCTCAGGATCACATTACTCTGACCATCATTGAACATTACCTTAACCTCAAGGTGGGTGAAGTGTGGACTGAAGTTATTTCTGAGCTAGCAGAGGAGTGCATCCGGCCAATTACTCCAGATCGTGAGGCGATGGAAGCCATTTCCTCTGCCATTCGCATTCGCACAGAACAGATTGTCCAGGTCCAGAAAGATCTTTTGGAAGTCCAGGCACAGCAGGATCTAATCAATGAACAGGAATACTATGCAGAGGTGAGAGAAAGACATCGACAGAAAGAAAAGGTGACAAGAAACTTTGCTGAGTATGTGTCGAGAACTTCAAATTACATGATGCTAAAGGTGGCAAAAGAGAGACAAGAACTATCAATTGATACTTCCCGAGTACACAACTATAAGACTTCAGCAAATTTCCACAGCATCAATTTACCAAACACAAACATTACTGTATTCAGTGGACGATCAGTCGCAGTACACACCACACCAGCTGCTGTGACTGGTGGAATTCTAGCATACTATGATCCTCTCAGTGGAACTGAGGCAAAGGCACAGAAGTTATATGACCAAAATCAAAATGCAACAGACGATGAGACATTGCAGCCTGATAGTCTTATAGTGACTTAATGCAAACAGAATTTTACAGACTCGCCTATCGAAATTGCTTTGGTTTGTTGCAAATTTCATTTATAATGTTATTTCCTGGTTAACATAAAATGACGTACATTTTAAATTATTGGTAATAAATCGCACTAATCTAGATTATCATTTAAGAGCTAGTGGATGTATCAACATTTCTTTAGTCGATTTTTAACACGCATGCTATTGTGTTTGTGAATTTGATATATGTCCATTAAGCGTCTGTGCATATTAAGGGGGCCCGTAGAGTAATGGATAACACACTGGCGCGAAGAGCTGAAGGTACCAAGATCGAACCCCGTAGACACCTGTAAGGAAAAATTCTGCCTTCCACTCGCTAGGTGGCGGCGGTGGTTAAATGAATAGTAGGCCGTGATTTGGCGCCATATGTTGGCTGCTGCATAAGCAGTTATATTCGACTCCTGTAAAACTGTTATCATGTGCTTCTACTCTATAGATGTATGTAAGGCGCCGCCGCGCCCTGTGTGGTTGCCGTTTCTACTATGCGAGCTGATTTCAAGTGGCCCACCCGTGCTGAATACCAACCGCAAATAAAAAAATTGCAAACACAATTCAAAGCCAAATATCTCACTAAAAACGTGCTTGAACGTTTATTGATATACTTTTTGGCACTGAACTATTATAAAGCATGCCATACATACATGCTATTATTCACTGGTTATTACATAATCAGTCATTCATAATAAATGTTAATACAGTTAGAAATTTTCAATAAATTTTAGTCGTTGCATTTGAGTATTCTGGTGCAGCCCTTGGCTTCACTAATACTTGTTTCAGTGGCCCGCGGTGTCAAAAAGGTTGGACAGCACTGCTTTATACTATATGTAAGTCTATGTACTCTTTCTTGACCGCCTGTCCTGCATTCATCCAACTTGGGTGAATGCAGGACAAGCATTCAATTTTTTTATAAACCGCCTATCCTGCTTTTACCCAAGTTCAACTCTTCACCCAATAAACGTTTATTGATATACTTTTTGGCACTGAACTATTATAAAGCATGCCATACATACATGCTATTATTCACTGGTTATTACATAATCAGTCATTCATAATAAATGTTAATACAGTTAGAAATTTTCAATAAATTTTAGTCGTTGCATTTGAGTATTCTGGTGCAGCCCTTGGCTTCACTAATACTTGTTTCAGTGGCCCGCGGTGTCAAAAAGGTTGGACAGCACTGCTTTATACTATATGTAAGTCTATGTACTCTTTCTTGACCGCCTGTCCTGCATTCATCCAACTTGGGTGAATGCAGGACAAGCATTCAATTTTTTTATAAACCGCCTATCCTGCTTTTACCCAAGTTCAACTCTTCACCCAATAAATCTTCTGCATTCAATATACCCAAAACCATCTCTATTCTGCCATTGCCAACTAAATCTTACACCACTCAAAGGAAATTCTGCTTATTCATAAAACTCTTTGCTCAGCATCAGTATTCAAAGGAATGATTCTGATAAGAACAATATTTTGGCTGAAGCAAAAACATGACAACCACACAATCCAAATCCAGAGTTATTAGTTATACAATGAATTGACAGTCAATTCTCGCCCTAAACGACACCCGACTCAACAGCTGTTCTGCCTCCTCTCTTGATCTGGACCCCCTGGAAACCAGACTCATCCCTCCCTCAGACTTGACACAGTGCTTGTGAATAAGCTGGTGCCCTGCGCTTGGCTTTCGAGTGGCACTTTAGAAGTTTGGAGATACTGATTACGATACGAAACATTATGCATGGAAACTGTGGCACAATCTCTGAGGGGTTTTAACCTCATGCACACCGCAAGAGGTACTGGAGAAGCCTATTTACACGTTGTAAAATTTGCTTATTTAAATTATGCTAGACTTCCATTGCAGATAGACTTCTGGTAACTGACTGCATAAGGAATTGTTAATATGGGGACAGACCACACATCTTTACTACAGAAGCCAATTTATTCAATTACATGAATAGCAGTTACAGTGAGCCTCAGTAGCCTTTTACAAAATAACCCAGAAATTTATTCAGTTATCAGTAACATGCTCTGTCTTTTTCTAACCAACTCAGAAGTGTCAATTAAATCATGAATCGTTTTAAAGAACAAGAATGTCATATTGTAAAATATTTCCTAAAAAGCTGATTATTTCGTTACAGTTAATACTTTTTAATCAAAACATACTTTTTATTTTAAACATAAACAAACCCAAAAGAAAACAAAAAAATAAGCCACACCACCAGAAGTCCATATCTTCTATTAAGCCACGAATTCATAGTATATGCTTTTTAAGAACCTCCAAAGAACACAAAATACCAGGGACACAGAAGTTACTTATAAAATTCACAGTGCTCAGCAATTATTGTGAAATTCCAATATCTTCAGAATAATAAATCACATTCACCCTGAGGCAACTGAATATATTCAGTATGACATTCCCTGAACAATATCAGGTAGAAAGTAACTTAAACGTAAAAGGCTTCAACATGGTTTTGAGAGAGGAGGGACCACCGATGGATAGGTGCACAAGGGAAGTGGGTTTTATGGGCATAACCTCAAGTCTTAACCTTCTTTTCACTTTCTGTAAGTCAAGTGTGCAGGAGCTGTACATATTAAACGAGTAAAAGCTGTACATATTAAACGAATAAAAGCTGTACATATTAAATGAGTAAAGGGTAGCACTTGAATTCACCATTATATTACCGACCACCATCACATTGAAATTATTCAGTAATAATTACTTGCAAGGGTACTTTGCACATTTTCAAAGGTTTCTGTCTTCATCTGCTAATTAATTACCAATTACTGGCGGCTTTCTGCATTACAAACCCAAAAACTGAATATACGAACAAAGATGGAAGCCAATGACAAAGTAACCAAATAAATACGGAAGTCAATGCCATTTGCCTAATTATTATCTACACAATTCATTCTGCATACATTTAATTGATCCAATACATACACAATTTATGAGATTATATAATTATATCAACGTTTCTATAAATATTTACAGTCAGGCACATTGATCGCTTTATGCGCAGCATACCCTGGCAGCTCACGGTCTGCAAGGACCACGCCTTTATGACGTGGTGAGAGCCACAACCTTATCCAGAATACTCTATGCCTCACCTGCATGGTGGGGATTTATAACCCAAGGGGATCATGATAGACTGGATGGGGTACTACGGCGTCTCATCAGGGGACGCTACCTCCCAGAAGACACAGACTTCCATAGAACAGCACTGCCGCTTGGCTGATTCTCGACTCTTCGCCGCAGTACGGAATATTCAGGGACATGTCCTGCATGATCTGCTGCCACCTATCAAACGCACAGGCCACTTCCTGCGCCCACTAGCTCACAAAACCGACCTCTGGTAGCTTGTCCAGAAAAACGTTTATCATCAGGATGCTTTACGAAGCTGCTTAGTTTACGCTATGGGTAAAAAACAATATAAATTGGGGATAATTGACACAAATATTAGTAGCTAATATTAACATATTATTAGTATATTATCTGTATAAACATGTTTACGTTGCTGTACACCAAAATGCGGTTTGCAATTGGTTCCAATAAAGAATATTCTATTCTATTCTATACTTTAACAACTATCACTAATAGGCCTATATTATTAGCACTATATTTCCTATCAAACATATATTATAATATGTTATATTATAACATATTTCGGTTTATATAGTGACAAACACAAGCTCTGTCACATTTACACTGCATACTACAAGCACAACAGCATTGAAAATTATATAAAACTTACAACAATGGGAGACATTCAGTCCAAGAATTAGGTTTCTTGTTTGCAACGATGCGATAAGCCAGAGCACAGTTAACAACAGCACTGAACCCTCAGCACACAAACTGAGGGCCAAGAAAAAGGGATTCAATTTAATCAGCAGCTAATATGAAGGAACTGCCTGTAAAATGTATCTAAAGCTCTGTTCCATTTCAGATCAGCTGCAAAGCTATGGCAAGTAAACAAAAGTATCCCATACCAATAAACAAGACTAAGGAGAGACAATCCTTGCTTAGGCTCTTGAACATTGATCCAGTGCATTGTAAGGCTTACCATGGACATCCCAGCTGATTGTGGTACCAAATGTATTTATTTGCACCCAAGGAGAAATGTCATATCAATCCCAAGGAGAGGAATTTAATGTATCTGTAACAGTAAGAAGTCATCAATATTTGGCAAAAGAAAACTGTAGAAGGTTACAGCTTCTATATGTTGCACTGGACTGGAAAAGATTGCTTTTTCTAAAGTTACATGAAATGTCTTAGATAGGTGTTAATCAAATAGCTCTAAGCAACATTACATCTCATTACATCTCCAGCGCCTAATCTAATTGACAAATGATTCTCACAACAACTATAAGATATTGTTTACCCTAGTATATCTTAATCAGCATTTACGACTTGCAAGCCCCGGCTCCATGACGATGAATGGCTTTATTATCAAGTATCTCCACAGGCTTGTCACCAGATGTCAACGTTTTGTTGACCATAGCCTCAGCAACTGTTGTTGTAGGAACAGAAATAAAGGTGGGAAATGCCCAAGTGATCGGCTTTAGGAGGATCTTTGAAGCCTTTTCCGCAAATCGCATCTCTGCACGGTCACTAAGAAGCAATCTGAAATCAATTGACGAGTTAAAGACTCATGTTCAAGAAACCAGAGATAGTCTATTACAAAATTTTCACCTTATTATCTTACACAATATTAATTATCAAAATAAATAAAACAATTAGCTTTTAAGAGATTCTTGAAACTGTACTCAATGAAAGTTGAAATGTCATTTCCAAGAATCTCGTGCTTCATGAGAAATCAACTACTGAGAAGACTGAAATCTTCAAACAACATATCAATCATACACCTGACCATATGACATAGTATGGTACCAAATGGCGATACGCTTATATACACAAGAACATAAAACGAGACCATTCTGAGTAATCAGATGCAAGCTAATATATATTTTTACATACCATTTATATAGCACTTCCTTTTGCAAGTTAAAATGAAGGATGAAATCTTTAAAAAATCTTTAAAAAAATAGTAATACTAAAACACTACATTTCTTTTTTGGCTCTGCTACCTTCAGCAGCCAGAAGCACATGAGTCAGGCAAGACAAGCCACAGTAGCATTTGGACAGCCTGCACAGCTTCTCAGAGTGCTGGATGTAATAGTAAATGTAACCACAAATTTATATACTGCTTCACATTCTTCTGATTATCACTAGGCATGTAAGAATTTCTAAACATGGTCACTAACTCTAACACGCCAAATGATTAGCAGCAAACAAACATTCAAGTATCAAAAATTATTACAAACACTCATTATTGTTTTCTTAAGGAATGGTGTAAGTTATTACTTACCCTGGTCTGTAGATGAAAACATTTTCAAATTCCATATTTGAAATTTCATCCTCAACTTCACCCTGTCAGAAAAATAAAGTAAAACTCTGTCAGAAAAGTTATTTACATTTAAAAAAAATTAATTTACCTGCATATAAAATTAAACCAGCTTACTAAATTTACCTACTTAGACACTGCCATCAAGAGCCCAGTGTTTGGGTGAATTATTCGCGAATGTTTCGACCTTTTTCGTTCAGTTATAAACAGGCTTAAGCTATCTCATTAAACGAATGCAGACCTTCATCAAAGACCAACGATCAACAGTTGGCGTATACGAAGTGCGAAGACGAAACCTTACCCCAACCTGTGCGGCTGTTGCGTTTTCGCAATAACTGATGTTTTCATCTTAAGCGAATATTTTAAATTTACAATGCATTGACATGGGAATGGACCAAACTTCCATTTCATAATAAACAATATTTCGTCCTGTTCATTTTTGTCTGAAGTGTTTTGCACTGCAGTATTCATAAATACAGATCAGTGAATGTAGCACAACTGGCCTGGAATAAGGAGATAATAAAAATAATACTCAGGCAAAAGATACAGCTTACAAACCTTAGTTTTTGGATACAGAAATGAACTTTTCTTGTCAGCTCCTGCAGCACTGACCAGATGAAACTGTTTGCATCCTCCATCCTTTGCCAATTTTGCAGTATTGACCACATAATCATGGTCAACTTTGTAAAATCCATCCTACAGAAACACATCACTGAATGAAGCATCTCTCAGGAATTTCTCTTGTAAAGGCTCTACACAAATTTGCAATAATAATTACAATTGAACATTCTGTAGTCAAAGTATTTTACCAATTAAAATTGACTCCAAACCAATTTTACCACAAAATAAACTTCAGTTCAACCAAATGTCACTGGCTAGTCATCACATTCACAAAATGCTGCCAAAAAGCTAATTCTCTACACATAATTTTCTTCAGTCTTAATCTTTGTTTTAAAATAAACTTCACCACACAATATTGAACATCAAAAAAAGGGGAAAGCAGTCTCACGGGCATTTCAAGAAAAGATGTCATGAAATTTTTGCTAACACATGATCATTTTTAGCATGTTGAAAACCCATATTATGTTTATTACGGAAAAAATTATTACACTCTCAGCGCTGTACATTGGTGCAGGGGGGATTAAAGGCAGGAATAGAATTTAAAGCTCAAGGATGAATTAAATTATTAAGTCACATTTAAACAGGATGTGACCAATGGAATGCATCTTCTTTTCGGCAGCAAGTCGAAGCTTTGAGTCCAAACTCGACAGAAAATACGTGATTCTATCTGATACTCACCGCACCAAATTTTTCCCTTGTTGTGCCAAGACAGCTGTAGCCAACATCAAAACCCTTAAACGTGTCCACAAAATCCTCGAGTTTATCAAAATCAATTACTTTCTGCTCCTGTTCAGAAACACATATAGTCATACACACAGCAACACATTTACAGTCAGAACTGCTCGATAATTGACAAATATTAGTACTATTTAAAGGATATTGGTAACATAGAGTAGTTTTTACAGTGGGAGTACTTGGTAATTTTAATTAATCCTATTAAAGGTACTGATATTTACACTCCGGTGAACAGTGGATAAATTTCTGTTGGTTGTGACCTCTCGTCATGCATGTACTCATGTACTCATCACATACCTTCTCTAGCACTGTTCTCATCATTTAATTATGAACAAACATCACATATATTATCTAAACTCTACTGTAATACTGTTAATCAAGCTGTAGGTGTAAAAGTGCTCCAGTATTGTGTTACATTCTAATGTATATGTCAAGTTATATCGCACCTCTACAGGAACAAACAATGTCAGTGCTGTTAACAGCAACATAGGCCATTTCTGCTATTTATGCTTTATATTGTAAAATACTGCTGGTCACTGCACGAGAAAGAGGTGTATAAGAAAACTCAAACTGTTTAAAACTTATTACTCTTTACTATGCTGTTGATTTAAGAGTAATGAACAGCTGTTGGATCAAAAATTCTGATACTCGACCAATAAACTGTGCCCCTTAAGTATTTTAAATTTCCTGCTCTTGTGCAATACATACAGTTGCATTCCCAAGTGTACTATTGGCTGCAAAAGGTGCGTTAATTAATAGTTCTTCAGACACTGGCATGGTGGCCGATTGGTTAAAGCTCTCGGCCTGTAATGCGGAGAGTGCGAGTTAAAGCTTCGCCCAATGCAGTAACTATGCATATACCTTGAGCCTGTCCTTCAAACACAATTGCTCTTTGCCAACAATGTTCTGTCGCAGGGGTGGACAAACTACCACTGCAGGCCAGATCCGGCCCGCACAATTCTTCCGGAAATTCACAAAATTCAGACCGCGAGAAGTTTTCCTCGTTTTACTCACATGCATTGCTTTTTACTTACATTCCGGCCTAGTCTTTCATAATAACTCTAGTCTCTAGCCATTAACCCTACAGATCTGCCCCACTTCGACGCCATGTCCAATTTATACAAAATCCAAGTACAGATCTCAGGTCTAACTGGTCTAAACTTGAACTCAATACTGCGTATTTCAACCAGTGCAATCACTCGAGATTATGGAAAACTTGTTAATGCATGGTCACAGTTGCATACATCTCACTAGAAACAGCCAAAGTATATTTAATTTTAAATAAGTATTCTTTTTTCATGTTAGTCGTTATAAAAAGTTTAAAATTTCTTACCCGGCGTTCCGAAATTTTTTGGCCTTTAATGTGGCCCAATGTGCAAAAACTTTGTCCATCGCTGTTCTATCATATGGTTGTGTGCACCTCTGAGCTTTGGAAGGAGGGCAATATCAAATACCTTTGTATTGTATTACAAACATTTTTATTTGAAGTTCACATCAACTAGTGTATCTTTTGACAAAATCCCCTCTCACTCTGCAGTTCATTTAATCTCTTGTTTCGACTCTTTTAGTCTTCTATTTAAGCATTTCTTGTACCTTAACCATCCCTTTATTCGCTCCAGAACCTTCTCTCTCAAGCCCTGCTCACAATGTTCACACATTAATGTGTAACTTGGAGACACTTGTTTCTGACAAAGTGAAATCTATGCCTCCCTTGGTTTATAGATCATCTGTGATGTACCCCTCTTTCATTGAATCTACTGAAACATAGTTTCCACAGACAAGAAAATAACTAACAAGTTTTTGGAATGTCTCGTCATCATACTCGACTTTACGCCTCCCAATGAGAACAACGTGTGAAAAAATCTGATGGCGGACCAGGGCATTGACAAGCTCCTTGCCCACCGCTCCTGTGTAACCCAACACGAAAGCCGTTTTGTTCTTTTCACGAAACGTCTTTTCAGAATTCAAACTGCCGTCCTCAGCCATTCTAAAAAAACAGTTATTTAAGACTATAATCTTGCTTTCTATTATTATTTTTGTTATTAGTACACCTGTTCTCAATGTGTGTTATGGTCCAGTGGCTTGTAATTGTCAACCAAGAGGTTGGGAGTTCAAAGAGACTCAAGGAAAGAAAGATATTTGCAAATTTCTACATCATTCTTAAACTCATTCAGTAGGAAGACTAGACCAAGACAGAAGTGACGAGCTACCTTATTTCTGCAATAAACTGGTCTATTCAGTTTGTGGACTGGGTCCGCAATCAAAGCAGGTTCAGTTCTGCTGAGTGGATTCTGTGTAATGACCCTGGATGCACAGTTGCACACATGCCTATAGCTGTCACCACACAGGATAATTTGGTACATGGTTGGAAGACAGCAAATCATGCGATGCACTGGCCCCGTGTCCTGGACCTCAGGATTTACACATTGCCGGCTCAAGCCCGGATGAGCGGGAAATGAGCGTCCCCCTCGACGTTTCTCATAAGGTCGCTAATAAAGTCCCTAACCCTTCATACGCACTCACTATCTATCATCTATCTATCTATCTATCTATCTATCTATCTATCATCTATCTATCAGATTTATATAACGCCCCTCAAAGATGTTGGCATTCTGCGTATCCTCCTCCTCTTTTTCTCAAATTGTCAGATTAATTTCTACATAATCGTTGAAAGCCATAAATGAATTCAAATTTCAATTAAACATGACAACACGTCCCTTTCGGTTCAGCTTCATGTCTGTGGTGGCATAATTTCTTTAAATATCGCCTACACACGAGAAATGCTGACTCACTATGATAAATAGCATTGCGTTAAATCTATCTATCTATCAGATTTATATAACGCCCCTCAAAGATGTTGGCAATTTATCATAGTGCTGACTCACTATGATAAATAGCATTGCGTTAAATCTATCTATCAGATTTATATAACGCCCCTCAAAGATGTTGGCATTCTGCGTATCCTCCTCCTCTTTTTCCCAAATTGTCAGATTAATTTCTACATAATCGTTGAAAGCCATAAATGAATTCAAATTTCAATTAAACATGACAACACGTCCCTTTCGGTTCAGCTTCATGTCTGTGGTGGCGTAATTTCTTTAAATATCGCCTACACACGAGAAATGCTGACTCACTATGATAAATAGCATTGCGTTAAAGTTTAAATTAAATCTCGAACCTGTATTCAACGTCTGCAAAATACCACTCGTTACAGACAAACGTACAGAAAACGCAAACTCCAACAACAGCGATTGAAATTTTCCACCACATTAAACCGTGAACAAGAAATCAAATTAATATTGCGTCGATAATTTTTTACCTGAACCGCCAACCCAAGACTTTGAAAAACCAACGCGGTTAGACACGAACCAGGCACACCGATCGCTCACCGAATAATTCTTGGCCAAGGACCTTCTTGGCCAATCACAGACACACAATAATGAATAATGGTGCACCAAAGTTGCCAAACAAGTTCTGGCTAACCATCCAAAGAATAGCATATATCCGTAGGGCCATCTAGCGAAATGTTAATAAATTATTCTGGTGTAAATTTCTAATAATTATATAAATGCAGGAACCGACTAGAGCTCGATTAATGATAAATTTATTTAAATGGTCATGAAGCTGGACATTTGTAACGCAAGAAAAGACAGAAAAGAGAAAACGCCAAAAACAGTCGACGGATCATCATCACCATGACCATCCTCATTGCTGCGGATCGGAGACCAGAGCCAACGACGTCAGTTTTCTCCAACCCTCTCTGTCCCTTGCTCTCCTTATGCAATCCGCAAACTGCAGCCCCGTCCACTCCTCTACATCGTCCATCCAGCGTCTTCTCGGTCTTCCTCGGGCCCTTTTTCCATTCACATAGCCTTGACATATAGATGCCGATAGATTGTTCGCTCTTGTCATGTGTCCGAAGTAATTCAGCTTCCTTCTCTTCACCACCTCCAGCAGTCGCTGCTCCGGTCGCTGTTCCTCCAGTATGGATTCATTTGTTCTGAACTCCCTCCAGCTGACTCTCAACATCTTTCTATACAGTGTCATCTCAAATGCTGATATTCTTCTTTTATCTTCAGCCTTCAGAGTCCAAGTTTCACAGCCGTACAGCGCCACCGGCCATACTAGCGACCTCACAAATCTCAACCTCAACTCAATTCCAATGGCTCTGTCCTTCCAGATCACTTCGAGCGATCCCATTGCCAATCTCGCCATCCCTAATCTAGCTCTTATTTCTCCGCTCCCGTCACCAGTTTCCTCCATTATAGCTCCCAAGTATCGGAACGACTTCACCTGCTCCAGAATCGTGCCGTTACACGTTATTGAGATCCTCTCGTGTGCTGTCCACTACCAACACCTTTGTTTTCTTGGTATTTATCTCTAAACCGTACTTCCTTGATGTTTCATTTACTTTGTCCAGCCAAAAACAGTCGACGGATATAGATGCAAATTCGCTGAACACGGCACAATTCAACAGAAGGTTCAAATGATGCAGTTAAAATTCCACAAAACTTCGAGAATTGCAATGCAACAGGTAGTCCTATACACTTTGCAGGTAGATATACAGCTTTGCTGAAATCACAAAAATAGCACAGATTCCAAATAGTTCCATATGTGGCGATCTTCGGTTGGACATAGCTACCCTTCTACTCCCGTATACTCAGAGGTAAATGGCCATAGTAACTGTAGGCCTAATTGTAATTAGTAACTTCTATTGCGCCGGTGTCTAATGGCAATGCACAAGGCATCAATCGATGGCACACCAAAACCAAGCAGTAATCAGGTCAATATCCAGAAGATCAGTCCGTAAGACAGAGAGGCAGCTTATGGTGGATAAGCAGTTAGAAAGAGGAAAGTTTTAAGTTCAGAACGAAATGACACAAGCGTTCGACTTAGCAGAGTGTACAGACACAGGAGAGAGTTCCAAAAAGTAGGTCCAGCAACCTAGAAAGCTCACCAAGAACAGTTCTTGATTTAGGTATGACAAAGATAATCAAATGACCTTGTTGAATAATGATAAGTCTGGGGAGTAAGAACTGATTTTAAGTATTGTGGCTCGCCAGAATTAATTATAAACTATGAGCCCTAATTTGAACTAATTCTTTGCTAATAGGAAGCCAATGCAAGGATTTAAGCACAGAGGTTAATGTTCATATTTTGATGCATTAGTTACAGAGGCGCATTTACGTATAGGCGCACTGAGCGCGTACCTCGGGCCCCCAAATCTCGGAAGGCCCTAAACGAATGAAAATATTTTTTTCAATAATAAATAAAATTTTTGAATTTTGAATTTTTTTAAGTATAACCTATTTTCTATTTTTTAGTTTAGCATTCACGTAAAAGTATATTATTGTAATTTAGAAATGTTTTGTTCATTTGGCCTAATACAAATTCAGAAGGGCCCCAAAAAATTTTGCGGCTAGGGCCCCTTTTTCTGTAAACGCCCCTCTGATTAGTTCTGCCTCTCTGCAGCTTCAGGATGTTTGCCTTAGTGACCGTTTCCTCAAAGGAATGTTAAGGATTGTCTGCTTCCTTAAGAGATGCGACACCAGAAAGCTGTCTCGGGATCTGAATCTGAAACTACCGTGGTTGCCGAGTGGGCAACACCCGAGGATAGCTTTTTTCCGAGCAGGTTTTCCCACCAGCAACCGTCACTCCCTTTTTACTACACGTAGGCCTATGTACTCATTCTTGACTACTGTTCTACATCTCATAACCCCAAATACCGCGATTCGCATGCAACACCAAACCTTGTTCGAGTTCCTTGGACAAGGCCGTAGCTACGGGGGGTGTTTACGCACCACCCAAAATGAAATAATGCAAAAATGAAATAATGGATTTAGTAATAAACAGTGCAAGACAAACCCGTTAGTCGGCTGACTTGGTTCAGTTGTTTGTCGGCTTGCTCAAGGACTAGTAAACAAAATTCTGGCTACGGCCTTAAAGGAGGACTTATGACAAATCTCTAGGTCATGCTGCCCTATACAAATGTAGGCTATATTGGGCTGTGCATCATCCGACCATCAAACATTATCTTACTCTATTTCCGTGGAGAGGAGTGGGTTCTCTTACCGGGCTCTATGTTTGCAGTTCTTGGTAACCGATCATTTGACATCGGGTGGAGAACTCCATTATTTAATTAATTAATAAAATAAAATGTTATAAATAAACTACAGTAAACTAAACAACTTTAATATTAAAATACATGTATTATGGTTTCTGTATTATTTAAGAAAATTAATGACACCTGCATTCGAATATGCTGAAGCTACAAGGTGCACATATTGCTTAACAAAGAACGACATTCGAGTCTAATCTGATAATACCATTATGAGGTATCAAAGAAGTGATAATAATAAATGTTTTATTACATTACATTACAAATGAGTGTGCCCATCTGCAGCAAGCATAAAACTGCTCCAAATACCATGCTTTCCTACACAGGCAATACAACAACAATAGAGCCAAAGAGCTGTGCATTAATAGTGCATATAATTTTTACGAATCCCAATAATACTAAAAAATTTAAATCTTTTATAAACTGCCTGTACTGTATTCACCCAAGTACAACTCTTAACTCAAAAAATCTTCTGCGTTCAATATACCCAAAACCATCTCTATTCTGCCTTTGCCAACTAAATCTTACACTACTAAAGGAAATTCTGCTTATTTATAAAACTTCGCTCAGCATAAGTATTCAAAGAAATGATCCTGGTAATAAACAATATTTTGGCTGAAGTCTAAACATGACAACCACACAATCCAAATCCAGTTATTAGTTATACAACGAATTGCCGGTCAATTCTTCTTGCCCTAAGCGACACCAGACTCAACAGCTGCTCTGCCTCCTCTCTTGATCTGGACCTCTGGAAACCAGACTGAGACCTCCTTTGGACTACTCTTTGGAAAAGCCTCTGACTTGACGCAGAGCTTGTTAATAAGCTGGTGCCCTGACCCTGGCTTTCGAGTGGCACTTTAGAAGTTTGGATATACCGATTACGATATGAAACATTATGCATCAGGATTCAAACTTCAGACTTAGGTTGTGAAATGTTGACTCAGACACCATGCCATTCTTTAACGATGAGCTGCATTGGTTTCCCAGTTGCAATTAAAGTGTTAAATAATGAAAATCATGCAAAAATCTGATTAATGCAGATAAAAGATCTTTGTTGTTAAGTGTAAAATGAACAGCCATGTTGAACGTAAAAATTCGTCACAAAGCGCAACAGTCAAGGTCATCTTAAGGACATTTCTTTTCCACACAACTCTTTCCGCCTTCTTCGTATTCCTGCTTTGAAATCCACATCTGCTGGAAGGATCCCTGTACAGGTAAACATTAAAACCAGCATCAGCCTCAAAGACAAAAATGATTAAAACAGCAATTACAATGCAGATTACATGAGCTAGCTGCTGGAATTGCTTCTAAATAATTGTAGAAGGAAGTACAAGAATGGTGCATATCTATTGGGTAAACTTTACAAATTATTAGTTTTCAAAATATGTAATATGTTAACGAATTAATCATGCTAAACAATCAACTGTAATTATGAGAAAACGCGACTTCTATAGCATTCTCTGATTATTATTTTTATTATTATTCGTTTATTATCTCCACATGTCACACCACAACATGGTAGCTACTGATGAAGCTATCTAGTCCAGTGCTCAGTGAATACTAACAAGTACGTGCAGAGCTCTACAATGCTTCACAGATCAGTACTAAGGCAAGGATAAAGTTTGAAAGCTGCTAAAAAAATTACCACATCTATATAAAAACGATACAAATGTAAAAGCATCACAAAGACATTAACAAATGCTCAGATTTAGCAGTTACTGAAAAAGAAATTACCAGTGAGGCTAAGATTGATCCTCCAATCCAACTGCTGAAGCGTCTTTCAGATGGAACAGGTGACGAGATAAGCTTCAGCTTCATACTCTGATAAGCAAGAAAGCAATGAAATGGAGATACTTCATTTTCTTATTCATGTACTAGGCTTCTTTACACCAAATCCAAGGTAAATTTGTTATGCATTTGGTTCCATGCAAACCCATAATACAAGACACTGGTCCAGGTAGACAGCATCAGAAAGCAAGGCCAACAAAATCAACCTGGTTAGACATCCACCCCAGTCTCAACTGCTAATTCATTCATTCAGGGCATTTGTATAGCACCCCTTCAAGAAATCTTTGCAGAGCTGCTTATACTGACACCTTTCTGGTTTGTTAACGACTATAATGACTACTTAACTGTTTAACTGTTATGAACAAAACAACAGAAGAAAATGCATTTAAACAGTTTCTTAAACATTCTTACATCTAAAAATAGCAAACCTTCAAGAAATAAAATACTACTGACAAAAGGAACACCCCACAGCATTGCTGGTATAATTTAACACTTTAACGATGAGAGTGTACTAAAAGCAACTGGGAAACCAATGCAGCTGGTCGTTAAAGTGGTAAAGCATTCTGGAAAAGATGTGTCAATGACGATTAGGCAATGTGAAGTTGGAGTGACATACTGGAGGAGTTTTGGCACTTAGGTCTCGGTTGAGTCTTTCTGTGAAACCGGTGAGCAGAGAGTTACCTCCCACGACTATTACACTGTTGTAGAGACTCTGCAACAAATCACCATCAAGAATGAACGGTTCAACTTCACAACCAGAATCTTTACCACAGCCACTTATGAGTAGACTTTACGGCAGTACAAATAGGATACAATAGTATGCTATCAATATTGATGCAGCATCAGCAATTAAGTTGCTACTACAGCCCTGGTTAACTAGCAACAAAATGAACAGACTAATGACCACAATTCAGTATCATCTGTGAACCTTACCTAAATAAGCCAGAAGCACCTGCTGCTAAATAGCAAACAAGGTAAGGTTTTCTAACTGGACTAACCAATACAGAATAACATGACTAATAAATCCTTCAGTCCTAACTCAAATCAATCATACAGAATTCCACATTTAGTCCTGGCAAATCACCTCCCAGTGGTTGTTCAAAATAATGTCAGTGCTCATTACAATAAAAATCACAGCAGGATTTACTCTTAATCTGCCTGGATATAAAATTCCAAGCTTGCATAATCAAATCACTAAATACATAAAAACTCGGCTAAATTAAAGTTCAGCCAGTATTTAATCAAAACAATGAATACATAAATAACGACTATAGGTAGAATTCTGCAGAAGCAAACAACGAAATCAACAGAGATGGAACTCACAGGTCGAGTATCAATGTCACACATTCCAACGCTCGTAGTTGCAACATGTCCAATACTTAGCATCGAATTACCACCCTGAATATCCTGCAACGAATAACAATGTACACTGAAAAAGTTTTACCCCAAAAAGATAAACTGTTACTGTCTCAAAGCAGAGTTATAATAACAGAGGCGATGCATGTGGTGTCCGAAGCTACAATGGTTGCTAGGCTTCTCTATGCTGACCCAGCTTGGTGGGGTTTCACAACTGCAGAAGACCGGCAGAGACTTGAGTGACTCCTAGCAAGAAGCCGGCACCTGGGGTTTCTCCAGGATGGCGCACCAACGGTGGCTGAGTGGGTGGAACTGGCGGAGGATCGCCTGCTCAATGCCGTTGTGTGGAGCGAAGCTCACGTTCTAGGAGCCCTCTTCCCGTCAACAAAATGTCGCCGTCGGGGCTTACGAAGTTACGACCACGAACTTCCGGATAGAAACAATAAAAATTATATCTCCCGCATCCTCTATAAAAAAATTTGAGTACATTCCAAAACAACCCATAACCAACATAACTTTAATTTATATTAGTTACATTATCTATTCTCTTGTTCATAGTTGCGGTGTGCCAACCAGTTTTGCATAATAAACGAATATAATACTATCTATAAATATCGACATACTAAAGCAAGCAGAAATATGACTTCAGCAATTCAACAAGACATGTCTTTAACCTCCCAAGTTACAATGCACTCATTACGGAGATTTAATTGTCTGTATACTTCTAAAATGTTGGTGATAGATAAAGTGATTTCTTCTAATACAATCTAATACATCGCAAACACAAAACTCATTCGCTTCATAGATTCATTAACTTCTTCAGATGGCAGCGCTGCTTAATGATACAATTGGATTTGCACAAGATATCATCGATACCTTAATAATGGAAGCGTCAAACAGTCCTTCAGGTACTCGAAGTCTCTCCTGGCCAAAGAACTGATTATATCCATTACAGAACTCGTAGCTGTGTGTTGGCATGTTCTCAACGGACTCCTCATCATACGGAGTGTCCGAGACCTGAAGAACTGTAGCCGCAAAGTCCTTGAGTGTGTCCTTGATCATATAGTTCATGTACGACTTGGTCAGTTCTGGAATGTTGTCCTTCTTCTTCCACCTCGGTGGTTGGCCTTCTACCACAGCCTCCTGCAAATTTAATTCATCGTCATCACATCTGCTACGAAGCATTTACAATCTACAGTCTTTGTTGCTGTCTGGCTCAACAGAGGGGCTTTGTAGGCTTTAAAATGGCTGTAAGACCTTCCCCTACAGCTTACTGAAAATTTAACACACCATTGTCATCATCCTCATTGTCTTCTGTTACACCCGAAGAAACATAATTTGCAAAAGGTAAGACAACTAGTTAAAGCGTATATTCAATCTGCAGTGGCTTGTCTATAGTCTCCACTATTGTTTGCTCAACAGATGGGTCATAAAGAAGCAGCTGCATTATTAACTCAGTTTCAAATTCATTGCTGCCTATTAATCAACCTCAAGTTAATTTGGTAATTAACAAATGCTGACAGAAACGAATCTGGTACTAGTATATACATGAGCAACTTCAAGTGTTGCCTGCATACATGCAACCAAATTCAAAATACACTATAAGCTAGATTTTTAAATGTTACTTAGCAGACCCAGATAAAGTAAGCACCAAGTGCATACAAGAACACTCCAAACTAGAGAGTGACACGGTAATGGGGAAAGCGGTATTACCGCGGTGATCATGTCAGAACCGGCGGTAATACCGTGGGATGGTATAAAGGCTTACGGTAATACCGTGGGGATGGAAATAATATCAAGGTAATTACCGCGATAACGGTTTTAACATTGTCCACTGCATGAAATAATTAGTATTTACTCTAAATGGGTCCGCTTTTTCAATGTCTTGCATTGCTCTATATCACTGAATATTTGATTTCTTTCCACCTTCCAGACCGTCTTGACTATTTAAGAGTGAGCACGTATATCATAATTTGAATTTGAAGTATGCTCTGTTTTAAAAGCTGTTACTGTTTCAGTTGTGAGCATCATCTGTTTTCGAATGGGGACAGACCATATGGGGATGGGATAGACGGTAGACTAGATGGGGATGGGGACAGACCTGATGGGGATGGGGTGGGGATGGGGACAGAACCACGGGATTGGGGTGGGGATGGAGAGAAATTCTGTCCCCTTGTCACTCTCTACTCCAAACTAAGGAACACAAAGAAACTAATTAGAAAAAAACATTGCTAAACCGACTGCCATTACTGCATTCAAAACAATTTTAGAATTAAGCTCACTCACCTTACTGGCAACCATAAACGGAGGAACAACTTCAATGTTTAACTCTTCCATCAGCTTTTTACATTCGAGAACAACGAAGTCTCCAGCAAGAGGTGACTTAACAATTGCTAAAACACAATTGCAAAGGTATAAAGAATAATTATTACTCACTGAATATGTACAGGAATATATACGGCAATAAGTAAATCTTGGTTAGTAATAAAATTTAGCAAGCTGTGCAGAAACTTACTTGCACCCAGGCCCGGATTTAGGCATGTGCACTATGTGCCAGTGCACAGGGGCCCCCACCACATAGGGGCCTCCACCACAAAGGTGCAAGAAATTTATTGACATGTGTTTAATAACTGATTATAAAATATTTCAGTAATGTGCATTGTGCACATACACAATTTAACACAAATATCTAAAAGAAAGAAAGAGTTAAAAGGTCAGAAGATGGTTTGTCTCGTACATGAAGTAATGTCAAATTAGCGAAACTTTGCGTGTTTTCTTCTTCGCAAATTCGGTCACCAGATCCTCAAAGTTGATCTCACGCAGAATGTCAGCTTCTATGCTCGTGAGAGCCAGGTGGGACAACCGCTCATTCCCCATCAATGTGCGAAGTCTGTTCTTTATTAGTTTCATTTTGAGAATGAACGTTCCGCACTGCAGTTAGGCCTACTGACCATAAGCACCAGATACGTGCGGAGTGCTATCTCCGCATTAGGAAATGATCCCTGAACTTGTTTCTGGAGCCGATACATGAAATTCTAAATTCTGTTCTTTAATTCTGGCATACTACTATATAGTTCTAGATCCAATTAATGGCATGGCTGCCAAAACGTGTGTTTAATCTTGATAACTACTGTCATGCTTCAATGTAATCTTACTGCATATTTGTATTGGGCAGGAATTTTTCCAGAGGGGCAAACATTTCTAGGGGGGCAAAATTTATGGGGGGGAAGAGGCAAAATTTTTGTAGGTGGATAAAATGACGTTTTTTGCATAGAATTACTTCAATAATTGTTTTTTAGCATTGAAAATCGTGTTGGGACTGTTGGAATAATCATAAAAAGATTTTTTTTTTAATATTTTCATAATCCAGGGGGAAATTCCCCCTTACCCCCCTCCGGACGTCCATGGTCCTATGGGCCTCCACCACGGTGGTGCACTGGGGCCTCCACCCAGGTTAATACGGCCCTGCTTGCACCATAACTTATCACTGAACAAGGCTCACAACTCACCCACAGTAGAAATCGGCTGTCTAAAAATGTGTTCTGTGGCATCCACCGATAATAGTAATAAAACATGGATTAGTAATCGACAGTGCAGGACAGGGCATAAACTGTTTAACAGTATTTCTCGAATTACTTTGACCTTCTGCTAAGAGTTGTGTATTTATATCAAAGATGAAGGCTTCCAAGGTCTTGCACAGTTCAACAATTTCACATGACAACTTCGAACCCAGCTCATTAAGTTGAAAAGCCGACACTTAAGCCAATAAACAAGTGTCACCTCTTCTGGTAATGGTTTTCCTGAGGTTTTGCACAGTTCAACAATTTCAAATGATGGGCCTAGGATTCAAACCCAGCTCACTAAGTTGAAAGCCAACACCATAGCCAATCAACAAGAAAGTGCTACATCTCCTGATAATGGTTTTCCGGAGGTTTTGCACAACTCAACAATTAAAAACGATGGATCTAGGATTCAAACCCAACTCACTAAGTTGAAAAGCCTATACCATCGCCAATTGGCAAAAGTGTCACCTCTTCTGTTAATGGTTTTCCTGATAACAATATAAACTTTACTCACGATGCTACCAGCGCAGGGTAATTAAAGATATTTGTACATGATTAACTTTATCCTTAACTGCAAAAATTCTCCAAATAACAACCAATTCTGCAGCTCTTGTTTCTCACCTTGCTGCAAAACATAACCATCATAGACTGGTATAGCAGATGTGTGCGTTGCCCCACTATCAATGACAAGGCCAGTTGCCCGACCATTCGCAAATCTAAGTTTGAATTAAGGTAAGTAATCATCTTCATGGAAAAACATATAATTCTGGTTACTAAGTATACAAATCATTCTCAATTCAAGAGTTACCTTTCATGCATCATATCACATGTGGGAAGTGAACTTAGGTCCTATTGAGCGAACATGTAGTCATGCTGAATTGAATTCATTTTTACTTTGCAATCAAGTCTGATCTCAAGTTAGTTTAATTTTAGTTAAATGTAAAAAGCATATCCGCTATGGACTACCGGTCTCTGAACGACGACATCCTTCCAAATAGAAACTGACAACAATTTACAGTGCCAGACTTTATTAATTTACTTCTATTGCACCAACATCTAATGCACAAGGCATCAACCGATGCAGGAATCTAGAAAATTTTAGTTCACATAATCCACCCTCCAAAACATTCAAATAATACGAGAATTAAATCTGAGGGCAACCGCAAGCTGTCTGTAAATCAACACAAAGTCAAGCAATAAAAACTACACTTCTACTCCTTCTATGGTTTTAAGCATACTAAACTTACATTTATCTGGAGATATATGTAAAAAGCAGTTTCAGGTATACTAAAGTTGTACTAAAATGACATTTATCTGGAGGTATCTGTTGCCATAAAATAGAAAAAGCTTTAAAATACATCCTTGATAATGCAATGGAGATCAAACACGAAGTAGCAGATCTATCTTCCACAACTGAATAAGGATACGCTGAGAGGACAGCATTTTTCACAAGGAAAAACGCAGGAATGTTGTATTTTTCAAACATTATTTCGGTCAACCGTTCCCTTTTGGCACGCACATTCCACTACAAAAACCAGATCAGCAGATAATAATTATTGTCTTCATTAAAACAATTATACATCGCAAATTAAAAACAGAAACTGCAATTATTATAAATCATTTGCTTTTGATAATTGACTGGTGTTTCTCAAATTTATTGTATCAGTATTCGCTGAAGTAAAATATTTAAGTCAAGCAACACAAGTGATTGGCAACATAAAACTATCAGTATTTACATCAGTTTGAACAAAATGTTAGAGGCTGCTGGAGTGGAAAGGAGTTTGCTCGGGTTGATCAATGGCTTTCATATTTCGGGCATGTACTGCGGAAGTGTAGATTCCCTAAAGAAAGAGATAATCCACGGCACAGTTCCAGGATCAAAAGCTCAAGGAAGATCTAAAATAACATGAACTGATCACATAAAATCATGGACTGATTAATCATTGTATCAGTTGTTGAAGGAGAGAGACAAAAGCAGATGGAACAAAATTGTCATGTGGTGCACCCAATCCTCGGAACGAGGACAGCTGACGACAGGACAGCACAAGGACAAAATTTTCTGTTTCCAATACTCTAGATATGAAAAAAAATAAACTGGTAGCTAGCTTATCTACTTAAATTTTGAGCAAAAGAACAGAACTAGTTAACATTAAAAAGAAGAGAGGAGTGATTCTTACAGCTGGCTCTGACATAAGAACTGGATGTAGGTCAGGTGATGACTTGACCTGTTTGTCATAAACATAGTCCATCAGTCGTTCAAACAGATCCCAGTCTTCAACTGAAATAAATCATTTTACCCAACATAAACATATGTCTGTAGAGCAATATTTCACAACTTCTGAAGCTTGAAATCATGTAAAGCCACACAACAGAGATGAGATTAAGTGATTTTAAAAACCCAAATATTCAAACACATGATAGATTCTGCCACCAATCACGGACAGTTAACGACTCATAATGAAAGCAATTATATTTTTCTGTGCACAAATAGCAAAGTTTCACTGTAGTTGCAAGTTAACATTCCACAAAGTACTGTTTGTTTTTATGGAGCGCATTCCTACCCATTCCGTCTCTAAGACAGGTTGTCATCTCCACGTTTTTACGAGGTACTTTGATATTCACGGTGTCAAAGTAGTACTTCTTCTCTGCCTTGGTATCACAACTGTTTGAATGGTCAT
This sequence comes from Allolobophora icterica, assembly GCA_963556255.1. Classification (NCBI taxonomy): domain Eukaryota; kingdom Metazoa; phylum Annelida; class Clitellata; order Crassiclitellata; family Lumbricidae; genus Allolobophora; species Allolobophora icterica. The sequence continues at coordinate 15,914,853 of OY744607.1, read as the reverse complement.
CCACTTCAACCATTTCATCTCCACCAGAAATGACACCAACTGCTGTTGGAAAGTCAGCCTGAAAGTACATTGAGCAAATAATAATAATAATAATAATAATAATAAATACTTACAATTACGCAACATCAAATGTATAATTCTGAGGCAGGAACTTAAATGGAAATCAAAGGGAAGCAAGCAAGCGATGAGGTGCAATGAAGGATACTATGGACAGCTGAATCTCTCATCAGAGGAAGTAACACAACTTGATAAAGATAGCAAGATGCATTGCAGAACAGCTTACTGCATCTATTACACATTTTCGCCTTCCAAGAGTTTATTCAATGAGCAACACAGAAAGCTGTGAAAAACAGGGATGCATTAAGAGTGCAGAAACATAGTCTACATGGTTTTAATGGACTTTTTACTAAATTTCCATTGAAGCAACCTAGTGCATTATTGCCATCGCGGTGCTAAAAGTCGTTAGCCTGCATTAGATAAGTAGATGACAAGATTAGACCAACATGGAAAACAATTGGACAGATAAGGGCTTAGAATGATCCAGATAAATCTGGCAACACGTTTCCATAAATTTGTATTAATTTTTCAAAGGCTTGTAAAACTGTTCAGTACAGTGGTTTCATTATAGTTTAATAAGCCACAAATTAATGTCCAATTACTATACATCAGACAACATGAATTGCACACACGATCCAAATAAGGATTCTGAAGTGTAAGGAGTGAAACAGGACTAGATGACAAAAAACTGTATAT
>OY744607.1:15295570-15313900 GCA_963556255.1 Allolobophora icterica | reverse complement strand
GCAGTCGTTGCCTCGTTGGTGAAACATTTGTCGTTTTTGAAGTCAGACAGTTGTTTTGAAGAACAGTCGTTTTAACATTCTGTCGTTGTATGGTAGTTTTATTGAAAGAGTAGGTCTACGGTTTTTGTCAAGAAAGAACCAGAGGCATACTGAGTTGTACACTCTCATTCGTTGTCTTCGTGCTGTCCGGTTTTCTGTTCCTTCCTCCGCTTTCTCATCCATGGTGCATGCCTTTATCTGCTCACGCTTTGATTACTGTACTTCATTACTTATTGGTCTGCCGAAATCCCATCTGTCTCCACTTCAATCGGTGTTAAACGCAGCTGCTCCTCTGATTGCCCGCCTTCCACGCTACTCTCGTATCTCGACTGTTATGCCCGAGCACTTATATTGGCTTCCGCTCATTGCGCGTATCCAGTTTTAAAATCCTGTTCCTTACCTCTCGAGCGTTCCAAGGTCAAGCTCCGCGTTATCTCTTTGATCTTATCTGTCGACCTCTTTCGGCTGCCTCTGGCCGTCCTCTCCGTTCTTTAGACCGACATGACCTCTTGGTCCCTCGGACCCGAAATTCTATGGCTCAACACAGTGTCTACGCATCTGTTGGCCCGTCCCTCTGGAATGATCTTCCTTGCATGACTCGTTCTCAGATCCCAACTGCATGGGAGCATTGCTGCTACTTCTCGCTGTCTTAAGACTTTCCTAGTTTCACGGGGGCTCCGCGTACTGGGGAGAGCCTCTGAATAGGTTGTACTGCGAGAGGCGCTTTATAAATTCGTAAATACAATACAATATAATACACCATGAGACGCGAGCCAACACAGTATGCAACAATATAAATATATATATATATATATATATATATATGTGTGTGTGTGTGTGTGTGTGTGTGTGTGGTGTGTGTGTGTGTGTGTGTGTGTGTGTGTGGGTGTGTGTGTGTGTGTGTGTGTGTGTGTGTGTGTGTGTGTGTGTGTGTGTGTGTGTGTGTGCGTGTGCGTGCGGTGCGTGTGTGTGTGTGTGGTGTGGTGTGTGTGTGTGTGCGTGCGTGCGCGCGAGTGCTTCGTCGTGCGATGGTTATTTTTCTGTGCATAAGAGGAGAGTATACTTGTGAACTCGTCTATAATAAACCCGATCATTATTCCTTTTCGCAGAAATATATCTTGAATCGCTGTTAAGATGAAGCAATAAGAGATTGTCGGCTTCACAACGACCTAGGATCCTCATTATCCTCCTCCCTCATTCGCTTCCTCCAACTCATTATCCTCCTGCTGATCCGCCTCCTCCTTAGTATGCTTCCTCTTTTCATCCGCATCATTCTACTCGTTATTCCCCTCTTTTCTTTCCTCCTCCTCCTCATTACCCTCCCTATTCTCATATAAATTATATCCTATACCTCTCGTTATTCTCCTTCTTTTCTTTCGCCTCCTCCTCTCATTATTTTTCTCTCTCTTCTCATCCGCCTCCTGTTCATTATTCTCCTTCTCTTCCTCTCCGCCTCCTCATTATTCTCCTGCTTCTCATCCGCCTACTGTTCATCATTCTCCTTCTCATCCGCCTACTATACCCCGTGATCGATCGAGTCGAACTGCTACGATCGACTTGGCTCGGCCGACGATCGATTCGATCGACTTTGTCGACTAGTCGACTTCTCGTCGACTCGATCGACTTGGCAAATAAACGATCGACTTGGTCGACTTTGTCGACTTGGACTGCATCTCTGGGCCAGGGCCCGGGGAGCCATGGCGCCAACGGTGCCAATTCTCATACAAGTTCTGACTCTGTAGCGCCGAGGCACAAGCATGCTCACACAACGTTTGGCTGGCGCTTTGTATTTGATGCTTGCTAAAGTGTTATTGACTTATTGTGCTATAGACGCGTTTCATTTCATGAATATGTAGGCCTAGTATAATAAACTTTTCCACTGATTGTAAAAAATGACCAAATATTCTTATTGGTTTTATCGGATAAATGTATAATTCTATCAATCTTAGGTCTGTACTTTGCCTGAGGTTAGCTCACGCAACTATTAAACAGTTTCCGAGCCACTGCTCTTGGCCAAAGTCGAAGCATTCAGTCCCGTCCTAACGTATACAGACATTCGAACGTTTTGAGATCGTCGCTACTGACTACCATGATGTAAAAATAACGACTATTTTTTACATCATGCTGACTACAGAGCTGAAATTTCCTGAAACTAGCGCATTTTTAACGCATCTTAATCTTTCCATTTTCACCGTGAAACTGTGAAAAAAGTATCTGCAGCTTACACTATACGAAATCACCAAGAGGCTCAGAAGTTGCACTGAACTTCAAATCAGGTTAACACGGTAGTTGTGCGTTTACAAAGCATTACGTCATCACATCATGTGAGTCATTTGTGAAGTAGCAGCAAAAAATGGTAAGAAAATATTTCATAGTCGAGTCAAGTCGAGGAAACAACGATCGACTCGACTTGTCAAAACCTATGATCGACTCGACTTGCAAGTCGATCGAGTCGAAGATATTTCGACCGACTCTACTTGGCCGAGTTTCGATCGACTTGATCGACTGACTCGACCGAGCACGGGGTATACCGCCTACTGTTCATCATTATCCTTCTTCTCATCCGCCTACTGTTCATCATTATCCTTCTTCTCATCCGCCTACTGTTCATTATTCTCCTTCTCCTCATCCGCCTACTGTTCATCATTCTCCTTCTTCTCATCCGCCTACTGTTCATCATTCTCCTTCTTCTCATCCGCCTACTGTTCATCATTCTCCTTCTTCTCATCCGCCTACTGTTCATCATTCTCCTTCTCATCCGCCTACTGTTCATTATTCTCCTTCTCCTCATCCGCCTACTGTTCATCATTCTCCTTCTTCTCATCCGCCTACTGTTCATCATTCTCATTCTTCTCATCCGCCTACTGTTCATTATTCTCCTTCTCCTCATCCGCCTACTGTTCATCATTCTCCTTCTTCTCATCCGCCTACTGTTCATCATTCTCCTTCTTCTCATCCGCCTACTGTTCATCATTCTCCTTCTCATCCGCCTACTGTTCATTATTCTCCTTCTTCTCATCCGCCTACTGTTCATCATTCTCCTTCTCATCCGCCTACTGTTCATTATTCTCCTTCTTCTCATCCGCCTACTGTTCATTATTCTCCTTCTCATCCGCCTACTGTTCATCATTCTCCTTCTCATCCGCCTACTGTTCATTATTCTCCTTCTCATCCGCCTACTGTTCATCATTCTCCTTCTCATCCGCCTACTGTTCATCATTCTCCTTCTTCTCATCCACCTACTGTTCATCATTCTCCTTCTCATCCGCCTACTGTTCATTATTCTCCTTCTTCTCATCCGCCTACTGTTCATTATTCTCCTTCTCATCCGCCTACTGTTCATTATTCTCCTTCTCATCCGCCTACTGTTCATTAATCTCGTTCTCTTCTGCCTCCGCCTCCTCGTTATTCTCCTTCTTATCTTCTTCTTCCTCCTCCTCCTGGATATCCTCCACAGACAAAAATCAGATGCCAACGGGCATATTATGCTGAACACTGCATCACGCAGAGGCCGAATGAAATAAGATGGAGCTTGTTGGAGTGACCCTATCTCGGTTTTCATGTAGATTTTGATGGTGGAAGATGACCCAAGGTTATGCGTGAACAGTCTACAATGAGGTATTTATAGTCCTCCCATTCAAGCCACACATTCTGGCCGTCCTTCTGTTTGAAGCTTAAACCTGACACGTGCTAAGGACTTTCAAGGTGAGCTGAATACCTTTCAACATCCGTCCGTCCATTCATCCATCCGTCCGTCCATCCATCCATCCATCCATCCATCCATCCATCCATCCATCCGTCCGTCCGTCCGTCCGTCCGTCCGTCCGTCCGTCCGTCCGTCCATCCATCCATCCATCCATCCGACCATCCATCCATCCGTCCACCCATCCGTTCGTCCGTCCATCCATCCATCCATCCATCCATCCATCCATCCATCCATCCATCCATCCATCCATCCATCCATCCATCCATCCATCCATCCATCCATCCATCCATCCATCCATCCATCCATCCATCCATCCATCCATCCATCCATCCATCCATCCATCCATCCATCCATCCATCCATCCATCCATCCATCCATCCATCCATCCATCCATCCATCCATCCATCCATCCATCCATCCATCCATCCATCCATCCATCCATCCATCCATCCATCACGAAGATGGAGGTATAGCAACGCATGATTCACATTCCAGCGTCCGAGAAGATCCAAAAAAGAAGGCAAATGAATACAAACGAAGGAGTTGGACGAGCGCCTTTTGAATGTCTGGCATCTGACGCTGCCCACGTATTCATGGGCAGTAGGGGGTGGGGACCCATATGTGCTCAAACGGGTCTGAATCTGACGAGTCTGTCGAAGTGGCGCTATATAATTCAGCCATTACCATTATAATACTGGCAGAGGAATTATTTACATCGCCACATAATATTGTAATGATGGGTAAATGTAATGTAAGTGTAAATTACCGAAATTTCTCAACGCCACACAAAAGCCGAGTCAGGGAGACCAGCTTATTCCCTGACCCTATATGAAATCAAATCCGCAATAGCCTTGTCTCCTTGTCCATTCCGGTGCCAGGTCACAATCCGAGGAGACAGCAGGGTACTACGGTGGTAGTCGGTGATGATGGTGGTTGTGTGATGGCGCAGAATTGGAATCACGATAGGATAGCTTGAAGAGTTCGGTTTTCAGTCGTGAGTGGAAAGCAACGGAGGAAAATGCAAGAGGAGGAAGAGGCGAAATTAACAGGCGAGATAGAAGGATGGTGATGACAGCGCCGCTAAATGTTGCAATCTAACGATGGCAGTAGAGGGTGACGGACTCGCTTCAGGTCCTATTCGCTCGAAAACTCTATGACATATTGCAACACTTAGCGGAGCTGTCATCAACATCATTATATCCGCTCTGGATGTGACCAACACTCTGCTAATCGCTCACTCGTGAGATACAGCATACAATATGGCATTTCTAAAGAGCCAACACAGATCCTCCCATACTGTTAATAATTTCAGGGTACCTAGTCGCCGGCGTCGCTAGTCACACCCATGCGTGCGCACACAAACACACAGTTAGGCAGACAAGCAGGCAGGCAAACTACAAAACTACACGCACGCACACACACACACACACACACACACACACACACACACACACACACACACACCTACACACTCACAGTCTCACACTCACATCTAAACACACTCACACCTACACACATTCACACACACACACCTACACAAATGCACACTTCCACACACTCACACCTACACACACTCACGCCTACACACACTCACACCTACACACTCACACTTCCACACGCTCACACCGACATACACTCACACTCACACCTACACACACACTCACAACTCCACACACACTCACACCTCATACACACACTCACACCTCCACACACTCACACCTACACACACACTCACACTCACGCCAACACACACACACACACCTACACACACACTCACACTTCCAGACACTCACACCTACACACACTCACATCTACACACACTCACACCTACACACACACCTACACACACACCCTCACACTTCTACACACTCACACCTACACACACTCACACCTACGCACACTCACACCTACACACACACTCACACCTCATACACACACTCACACCTATAAACACTCACACCTACACACACTCACACCTACACATACGCATTCGCACACATATACTCGCACCTACACACACACACTCTCACCTACACACACACACCTACACACACTCACACCTACACACGCTCACACCTGCACACACCTACACATACACTGTGATATTATTTCAGACGGATTCATGCTGTAGCGCCGTTATTAAACTTCCTGAGGCATCATCGAGCTACGAACAATTCATAGCTTCACACACGCAATCAGTCGAGAATCAAGAGACCACAAAGACCACAGTCTCCACAGAGACCACAGAAACCACAGAGACCACGTCCTTTATCTACACAAGTGTCTCTGCAGTTCCCGTCGTATACTGTTTGGAGATGTACGTTAGAGGGCTCTGCAGTCCAGACCACATGTCACGTGATGCCTCTCGGCTCTTTGAAGTGGCGACATCTGGCAAGACTCGCAGACACTTCTATTGTTTTCGGGTGCTATTCTGAACGGAGGGTCGTTGCTCTCCGCGGATTCAAAACCCTGTCACCACTCGACCGCATCTTCTCCAACCCAGTCTGACACTGTTAGCACAGTCTATCAGTGTCTAGGTTTTTATCCATGCCTACCTACCTGCCTGTCTGCCTAACTGTCGGCCTGCCTGCCTATCATCCTGTCTGCCTAGCTGCCTGCCTGCCTATCATCCTGTCTTCCTGCCTAACTGTCGGCCTGCCTGCCTGCCTGCCTGCCTGCTGGCCTATCATCCTATCTGCCTGTATACCTGCCTGCCTGCGTATCATCCTGTCTGCCTACCTGCCTGTCTGCCTATCATCCTGTCTGCCTGCCTATCATCCTGTCTGCCTGCCTGCCTATCATCCTGTCTGCCTACCTGCTTGTCTGCCTATCATCCTGTCTGCCTGCCTGTCTGCCTGCCTATCATCCTGTCTGCCTGTATACCTGCCTGCCTGCGTATCATCCTGTCTGCCTACCTGCCTGTCTGCCTATCATCCTGTCTGCCTGCCTATCATCCTGTCTGCCTGCCTGCCTATCATCCTGTCTGCCTACCTGCTTGTCTGCCTATCATCCTGTCTGCCTACCTGCCTGTCTGCCTATCATCCTGTCTGCCTGCCTGCCTATCATCCTGTCTGCTTACCTGCTTGTCTGCCTATCATCCTGTCTGCCTGCCTGCCTATCATCCTGTCTGCCTACCTGCCTGTCTGCCTATCATCCTGTCTGCCTGCCTATCATCCTGTCTGCCTGCCTGCCTATCATCCTGTCTGCCTACCTGCTTGTCTGCCTATCATCCTGTCTGCCTACCTGCCTGTCTGCCTATCATCCTGTCTGCCTGCCTGCCTATCATCCTGTCTGCCTACCTGCTTGTCTGCCTATCATCCTGTCTGCCTGCCTGCCTATCATCCTGTCTGCCTACCTGCTTGTCTGCCTATCATCCTGTCTGCCTACCTGCTTGTCTGCCTATCATCCTGTCTGCCTACCAGCCTGCCTGCCAATCATTCTGCCTGCCTGCCAATCATCCTGTCTGCCTGCCTATTATCCTGTCTGCCTACCTGCCTATCATCCTGTCTAACTGTCTGCCTGTCTGCCTATCATCCTGTCTGCCTGCCAATCATCCTGTCTGCCTGCCAATCATCCTGTCTGCCTGCCTATCACCCTGTCTAATTGTCTGCCTGTCTGCCTATCATCCTCTCTGCCTACCTGCCTCATTGCATGTATGTCTTCCGGTCGTTGTGTTTGTGTCTGTTGAGATAATCCGTCGTATCCGTTCATTTGTCATACCGTCTAGCAGGGCACGTATATTTACTCAACGGATTTAACGGTGGAGTTGTTGTCGCGTCGGTCCAAGGAACAGCCAGTCATGCATCATTAAGTGCTAAGTTGTTGCGACGACTTCGACAATAACATATCGAACATCCGGTCCAGTCAGCTTCGACGCCTCCGATTTTTATCCCTCACAGAGTCCTCGGAATGCAATTAAGAAGTAGAAGAAGAAACATGTGAAAAAGAACAAGAATAAGAAAAATAATAAGAAAAGAAAAAAGGAAAAGAAGCGTAATTTGGCTCTTTGCAACGTCATCATAAACAAATTTCGGTTGTATTACATACTAACAAGATGACTTAACAGAGCGGTGAATAAATTGAAATTTATTTTCCCTTATTTTTCGCTTTGTCTCGAAAAGTTCTCATTCATTTTCAAGAGTGATGTCAGGCGCCTTACCTCTATCGAAGAAGGTTGTAACCAGCGTCAACAAGACCAGCGTCCTCTGGACTGTCCAACTTTCCAAGGCATCTCGAAGCACGATCATGGTTCACTGGAGATCCTCTTCGAAACCACTCGTTATTCCTGTCTTTCCACAGTTCATTGAATCAAACGCCGGTGACACTTCCCAAAAAACGCAGTCTCACCTGCGCAGGAATCGTAATCGTAATCTTAGCAATTTCAAAGCGCTTCTTCAAAAGCTACGCGCAGGGCACCTGCTTGTATACCAGCGCTTCGTCTTGTCCGAGGGGTTTTCCAGAATTAACAAGTGGAGTCTAAGAGGAAGAATTTTCTAGAATAGAATCCACGCTAGCTCGAGTGATTTCCAGTCATCTGATCAGGATTTGCTCAGCCAGTCTGAATTTAAAGACAGAACAGGTTGCTCTACGCCGGATTGCCTTCATATGCTGTCTCCGTCAAAGAGACGTCGATGGCATTCAATGTTGCACTCACGCGTCCTGCAGCGGGCGCTCTATGGCAAGCGCAACGTTCAGTTATTACTGCTGGATATAAATCAGCGCTGACAGCTGGTCATCAGAACCGGTCGAGATGTTATGCTTGCGTCGCTGATGGGCGACCCCATCCTTTCACTTCGTTAAATAGGCGTTCGCAGCAGAGGAGCAACAGCAGAACAGATCGTCATATGCGTATGCACCGGCTGATCAGTTATGTTTCCCGCACCAGCAGAGACGCGAACTGTTGTAGACCGACCGAGCGACCGACCACAGCGAAGCCATCATGTTGTAATTCATAAAAGCTGCAATAAGTGGACTAGATGGGGTCTGTAAATGGATACGATGTCGCTTCTAAACGCCAACGACTGCCTATGACGTCTTGAAATTCGAGGACAAGATATATATATATGTATATATATATATATATATATATATATATATATATATATACGGCAGACGGTCACCGGGTGCTCATAATTATCCGGGTCCAATTTCTATAAAGGAAATCCTTTACATAGCAAATTCAGTTTCCCTAGGCTCGGCTTACGAGGCGGGTGGCCAGTCTACTGTATTTATATTGTAGCTGAATTTTCCACAGAGTATGCAAATCTCAAAACATCTCTCTATTCAGAAATGGATTTGAACCCTCGATCTCTCAGTTGACAGTCCAGCACGCTCACCACTATGCTATCAGCACAGAAATAAATTTAAAAATAAATGCTTCCTAGGGATTGGCAGCCTCTCAGGAATAGCTTAAGGAACTGTATTTCTTCTTATTCTTCTCAGAACTGATTCCCATCTCGGTGTTAATGCTTTTACCGCATAAGTCATTAGAGAACATGTTTCTGCGACAACTGCTATTAAGACGTAGATCTATATATACTCACATAGGCTACTGTGATTTTCGATATGATCTGTTGTAGCCAGTGGCGGCGCCAGACCTTTTTGTAACCAGGGCATAGCCAGGGCAGTTATACAAGTAACCAGTGCAGAGGGCGATTTATGCCTCGAACAAATTCTGGGCAGGGTAAGAATTCAGGGCAACGACCAGGGCATAGGCCCTGGCTCGCCCTTGTGTATTGCCGCCACTGAAAGACGCAGGAAATTGTGGGATTCGATAATTTATGTTTATGGCTGGAACTCGGTAGCCAATTGGTCAGAGCGCTCGCCTTGTAACAAGGGAGATACAGGTTCTAGTCTCCCAGCAGACGGTTACAGTGCAGGGAAATTGAGCAAGTCCTTCACTCACATCTGCTGAACGATATCGATTAATCTTTGGTCAATAATAATAATAATAGTAAAAAAATTATTATAATAATAATAATAACAACTTTCATGCGGCCAGAACTTGTCGAGTGATCCGCCGTTCCAGAGTAACACCATATTATCTCCGGATATAGTTTTGGACAACCTGAGGGATTATAACTACCTCGGGTAAATAATAATAAAAAAAATAATAATAATAATAATAATAATAATAATAATAATAATAATAATAATAATAATAATAATAATAATAATAATAATAATAATGGCAACAGCAAAAACGAAAACAAATAATAAAAATAAAAATAATAATAATAATAATAATAATAATAATAATAATAATAATGATATTGATGATCAATCAATCAATTCTTTATTAAAGCCATTAGAAAAAAGAGCAATATCGACATATCAATTTATCTGCATTAGCAACAAAAGGAGACCAAGAAGAGATTATAATCCCGCTAACTAGGTCCACCTAAGTATTCATTACCATCACAGTAAATGTCAATGTAAAAATCTTAGAATTAATACTCTAATTAGTGATTTCGATCAAGAATAATAATAAACGATGATGATGATGATTATGAATGATGATGATGATAATAATAATAAAATAATAATAATAATAATCCCGCTAACTATAGGTCGTAATAATAATAATAATAATAATAATAATAATAATGATAATAATAATAATAATAAATGATGGCAATGATAATAGGAGTGTCCATAAAGACCGGTCAGATATCTTTACAATGAGCTAGAGTTTGTCGCTAGAGCTTGTCGTTACAGAACCAATGCCAGTGAAGCAGTCTATGTTGTGCCATAAAGACATCATCTGGATAGCTATTTAAATCTGACATTCAAAGGATTTAAAGAGCCGTCTAGAACTCTTGGTTGTGATGCAAAATATGGAGCAAAACTGGAGTTATGATCGCATAGAAAACATGTTGATAATAATAATAATAATAATAATAAAAATAATAAAAATAAAAATAATAGGCCTAATGTAATAATAATGATAACATCGTCCTAGGTGGGACCGCTCTCCAGCCCTACTTGCATATCGCGGCCTCATCTTTGCAGTGACAAGAGGAAACAGGCACTACAATCGCTATCGACTTCCCGATGCACATTCAGTCCAAATGGGACAGGCCGCTCCTTCAACAGTCGCTCCTGGAGCTAAATCGCGCATTAACAGAGACAAAAGCACAGGCCCTACTGAGAGCCGTTTCCGCCCAACACGCCAGCGACTTGCTTCATTGCTTGCCGATTACATCTTGCGGTCTAAGGATGAGCGATGAAGCGATCAGAGTGGCAGTTGGTCTACGATTGGGAGCCAACATCTGCGAACCTCACAAATGCACCTGCGGCGCATTGGTCACTGCTAGAGGCACACAGGCCTATCATGTACGTTTGGCTCCGGACGAGCGTCCCGCCATGCCGCCATCAACGACCTGATCTGCCGGAACCTAACAAAAGCTGGTTTTCCAGCAGTCAAGGAACCACAAGGCCTTTTCCGCACGGATGGCAAAACCAGACGGCATTACCCTCGTCCCATGGAGGCAGGCCCGGTGCGTCCATATGGGCAACTGGGCAGCCGCCCAGGGCCGCCGATTTTTTCCAACGGTTCAATGCTGTGGCTTTTAGCGGCACTTTTATCAAATCTATGCCAGTGATCGAAGAGAAATAATCGCTCCAGATCCATCACACTTGTAATATCTAATACCCTGAGGGACTAAGTACAATAATAATAATAATAATAATAAGTATAAGAAAATAATGAATAAAAATAAGAAAATAACAATTAACGTCGTAACAAACCTCTTTAGCAACCAGCCTCAAGGTCAGCCTCAGCCTCCTTAGCAACCAGCCTTCTTAACAACAACCCTCCTTAGTAACCAGCCTCCTTAGCCTCAGCCTCTTAAACAACCATGCAACCACCTTTGAAACCAGCCTCCTCAGCAACCAGACTCAAGGTCAGCATTTGCCTCCTTAGCAATCAACCTCCTTAGCAACCATTCGTCTTAGCAACCGTACTCCTTAGTAACCAGCCCTCCTTAGAAACCTTTCTGCTGAGCAACTACCCTCCTTAACAACCCTACTCCTTTGCAACGAGATTCCTGAGTAACCAACCTTCTTAGCAACCAGAGTCAAGGTCATCCTCAGTCTCTATAGCAATCAGCCTCCTTTGCAACTAGATTCAAGACTTATTATTAATATTATTAAAATAATAATAAGAAAAGAAGTGGACAAGACAAATCTGAATTAAAACTTAATGAAATGGTATATATGGAGTCCAAACAAAGTTAATGTATCTGCAGCTGACGGTTGTCAAATATCCAGTATCAAGTGAATTAAACACAGCTCGAGTGTCTCTTTCTCGCTATGTTTAAGCAAACGCGAAAACACGAAAAAATACCAGCAAATTAAGGAATCTAATACCAACCTAAGCAAATAAACGAAAGAAAAAGAAAGAGAAGGAGAAAAAGAAACGAAAAGCAATGACAAAACTCAGTTATGAAATTTCTAAAAGCAGACGACAAACTTAACAATCTATGACTCCAGTGGGAGAGCGCGCAGAGATTTTTGGAATAAAAAACACAAGTTAGGCAGACTACGAGTATTAAAAGATAAACTGTTCCATGAAGCAGGTTATGTGCATTTGATCGAGAATAGACGTGAATAAGTCCGAGCAAATCCTACTCGATAATGATGATGATGATGATGATGATGATGATTATGATGATGATGATGATGATGATGATGACGATGATGATGATGGTAATGCTATTATGTACATATAAACAAAGGAATCGTATTGAAAAAGACGATTTCAGAAATCTTCAGGCGCGTCATTTTTGTCATATTCTCCCTTTCTCTCCAGGGACAAACAGCAGTTTCTTCCACGAAGAAATCCTACCTTTTCCCCGCTTTTTCCACCACTCTCATGCATACTTGAGCAACGCGAAACTATCTCCTGAGAATTACCCGATGTATATATATATCTGAGTTAAGAAAGCTTACTCCATTAGCTCTATTGGGATTCTTACACGTCTACGCACAGCCCCTCCCGTTGCTGAATTCGCCCCTCATTCGTCTTCGCAAATTCTAGTTTATGCTACTGAACACGTATGTGACACTCTATGGCGCTAGGTGTTGCGTAAGTAACTGAAGATATTTCCCTTCGGAGGATTTTTATCAGTGAACGCTGGAAAATAGCTTTGCTTATTCTTCGCAGCGGTAACGATGCCGCCCTTTGTCGATGCGTCTGGGTTCTAATCCCGTCGCGACGTGTAAACATTGGGTGCTCGTTTTCCAGTTATGGAGTGATATATCGAAGGGAGAGCATTTCCGACTTCTGTTCATGCGCCTCAGCAGAATTATCGCAACCAGGCACCTCAGCAACAAGCCTCAAGGTCAGCCTCAGCTTCTTTAGCCTTAGCGTCTTTACCAGTCTAATTAACAATAGCACTCCTTAGCAACCGTACTATAGCAACGAGCCTCCTGAGTAACCAGCCATCTCAGCCACCAGCCTCAAGGTCAGCCTCAACATCTCTTTAGCCAGCAGCCGCATTATCAACCATCTTCTTTAGGAACCACATCTCCTTTGATACTGGCATCCTGAGCAAACAGCCTTTTTAGCAACCTGAATCAAGGTAAGTCTCAATCTCTTAAGCAGCCATGGAGCCTGGTTGGTAAGGAGTGCCGGTTGCTAAGGAGGCTGGTTCTATGGGAGGCGATGGCTGACCTTGATGCTAGTTGTTAAGGAGGTTGGTTGCATAGGAGGTTGGCTCTTTAAAAGGCTGAGGATGACTTTAAAGTTGGTTGTAAAGGACTACGGTTGCTAAGGAGGCTGGTTGCTAAAGAGAATGAGGCTGGCCTTGAGTCTAGCTGAAACAGGAAGCTGATTGCTATAGAGACTGATCTTGACGCTGGTTGCTAAGAAGGTGAATTGTTCAGGAAACTCGTTGCAAAGGAGTAGGGTTGTTAAGGAGGCTTGTTGCTCAAGAGTAAGGTTAGCAAGGATGGCTGGTTACTAAGGTGTACGGTTGCTAAGACGAATGGTAGCTAAGGACATTGATTCATAAAGAGACAGATGGTTAAGGAGGCAAAAGCTGACACTGAGTCCGGTTGCTGAGGATCCTGGTTTCTAAAGTGCCCTCTCTATCCTCTCTCCTCTTCAGTTCCGTAGACGCCTGAAAACCTTTCTTTTTGCCGTGATGCGAGTGATGCGAGTATGCAGTGATGCGAGTCGAGAGCGCTGCTGATTTGAGTGGCGCTGTATAAATGTTCGGTTACAATTACAATTACAATTAAGGTGGCTGCATGGTTGTCTAAGAGGCTGAGGCTAAGGAGGCTGGTTGCTAAGGAGGCTGGTTGCTAAGGAGGCTGGTTGCTAAGGAGGCTCGTTACGACTTGACTTGTACAGTGGTACTTACATGTTGATATATTGAATACGGTGGTCGGATCCATGAAATAATCCTGGCGAGTAACCGTGAGACTGTAGGGTCTATTATCTCCCCAACCGTCCCACGTTTGCGTAGATTGATCATGTGAAAATTACAGCCCATTTATTGCTTTAATTCAAGGTGCACTTATTTTTATGGCAAAACCGCTGGTTTCCTAAAGTTATCTGGTTTCTGAGCTGTATATGAGCTGCATATAATGTCGCAAATTTACGCCTCAATTATTGTCGCATCTGAAAAAAAATATACGCCGAACAATCGAGCATTAAAAAATTCAGTTAGGCAGCATGCACGATTGTCGATTAAGCAGATTTGCTGTCATCATCATACTCATTACTACACGGGTCGGGTACGGGTAGCGTACTAATTGTGGGTACGGGTACGGGTACGGGTGCGAGTAGCAAAACTGATCTCTAGATAACATCCACGGCACATAGGTGTGCCATCCAGTTTTCTTCAATAAACGAAATATATATAAAGCACCTCAGAATCAGATGTCTCCCAGGCCCGTAGCCAGAGGCAAAATCAAGACGAGGCAAACCCCTTCCCATCCACGTCCCGTCCCTCCCCTTCCGTCCTCCGCTTCCCTATCCTTACCTCCCCTCTCTTTTTGCCCATTCCCTCACCTTAATAAAGGATATACTTACTTACTTTACCTTCCCATCCCCTGCCTTCCCGTTCCGCCCCGTCCCCACCCTTTTCCCTGCCTCCCCTTCCAAAACCCTTCCCACCCCTCCCCAGCCCCTTCGATTTAAGTGAGAACTGTGAGGGTTCTGGAGTATTACCCAACGAAAAAATGTTTATATTGTAGATGCTCGTACTTGAGTTGTAGAACATTTAAAGCCAACAAAAGCAGCATATTTTTCATGCCTAAATATGTTTTGGAATGGCGTGTAAAAAAGTCTGTCTGCAATTATAATCATACCTGAAGCCGAAGCAAATTTTTGAAGTGAACATTACATTTTTGTGGTTTTTTGTAGGAATCTAATTGTGTTGTTCAACTTGTTCTAACTTGTATAAGATGATATTATATAACTCTTGTTATAGAGTCAACTGAAATGTGTTAATACATTGTATTAACACATTTCAGTTTACTCTATAACAAACACTATAAGGCCTACAAGTTATGTTACACAAGAGGATGTAATGTAATAGAATGAAAAGTTAGTTCTGAATAGGCTATTCGACAACAACAAAACAGAAAAGTAGTCGTTTTACAGGTTCTCGACTCATCATGATCTTGTTCTGTAGCCGACTAAGTCTTCTAATCCAAGTTTATTTGAAGTTATTTCTTAAACTTAACTCGTAATAATTATGATAAAAAAAACAAATAGGTAATTTTTAAAGGGCCGCTGCTCTGAGTGACGCTACAAAAGTGTTCGGTTATAATTACAATTACTTACGATTACTGGAACTTACGAAAGATGGCAAAATCACGATTTGAAATTGTATAGACGGGTCCATACGTGTAGTTGCCTAGATTGCTTTCGGCCCTTCGTACACATAAAGGTCAGCAGGGATAGCTAAATAATATTATTTAGGCCAGACGCGGTCGTAAACAATTTTAACCATTGTATACGTACATCAAGGCTGTTCAATTATCTCTACTTTTAAACTATTAAATTCCAAATTGCTAATATTCTGTCTAATGTATAATATGAAGATAATTAAGATTTTACGGCACACTTTATAGGATGGTCAGTGCCAGTGGTCATTTTATTGGCAATACTAAACTTCGGTACCATTCGTAAATAATTAGGCCTGCGTACAGGGAGACAAATATTGTAGAGCTAAACTGATCATTTGTTACGAACGCGCGCGGTACGCGTACGTTATAGAAGACTATAGTTATATTGAGGTTCTTTGGGAATGATCAAATAAACTTGTGGCATTTATAACGTACGCCTACGGTACCGGTACGTGTACCGTATAGGCCGTATTGGCCCTATGTTATTTTTTTAAACGTAGGCCTACTTACGGTACGCGTACGTTATTCCGGTAAGTAACGTACGGTCGCACTTTGATTCAAGTCACAATGTGGCGCTTTACTCACAATGACATCAAGCGCCACAAACTACAGATATACCGGTAGGCCTACAAGAGTTATTTTTCGATATTGTAAAGAACATTCTTTGAAATCTCAAGCACAATAATAATGTAACAATTGTCGAAGCTAGTGAGGTTGTCAAATAGAAGGAAGTCGCACTGAAATGCAATATATGCAGCAGATCCTCGGGAAATCACGAACTTCGAGGAAGACAAGCGAGTGGGTTTTGAAGACCACTGGAGTAGAAATAAGTCTCCTTAGACTAATCCTGCAGAAGAAGCTTCATATTTCGGGCATGTGTTGGAGAAGAGTGGAGATTGTCTGGAGGAGATAATCTAAGCCTTCTAAGGCACAATCCCTGGATTAAGAGCTCATATCAGGGAAGATCTAAAATGGGATGGATTGATAACATAAAGTCTAGGACTGGATCATCATTCGCCCAATTATCGAAACAGACAGGAAACAAAAGTGGGTGGAATAAAATTGTTCATGCTGTGGCCAATCGTCGGATTGAGGACGATTAAAGACAAGAAACAGAAGCACTGACCCTACAAATCCGACTTCATTCCGATCCAACCTTCTCCCACCCTCCATTCCCTCTCTTCCTCCAACCCTCCATTTCCTCTCTTCCTCCAACCCTCCATTTCCTCTCTTCCTCCAACCCTCCGTTCCCTCTCTTCCTCCAACCCTCCGTTCCCTCTCTTCCTCCAACCCTCCATTTCCTCTCTTCCTCCAACCCTCCATTTCCTCTCTTCCTCCAACCCTCCATTTCCTCTCTTCCTCCAACTCTCCATTCCCTCTCTTCCTCCAACCATCCATTTCCTCTCTTCCTCCAACCCTCATTTCCCTCTCTTCCTCCAACCCTCCATTTCCTCTCTTCCTCCAACCCTCCATTTCCTCTCTTCCTCCAACCCTCCATTTCCTCTCTTTCTCCAACCCTCCATTCCCTCTCCTCCTCCGACCCTCCATTCGCTCTCTTCCTCCGACCCTCCAATCCCTCTCTTCCTCCGACCCTCCATTCCCTCTCTTCCTCAAACCCTCCATTCCCTCTCTTCCTCCAACCATCCATTCCCTCTATTCCTCCAACCCTCCATTCCCTCTCTTCCTCCTACCCTCCATTTCCTCTCTTCCTCCAACCCTCCATTTCCTCTCTTCCTCCTACCCTCCATTTCCTCTCTTCCTCCCACCCTCCATTCCCTCTCTTCCTCCTACCCACCGTTTCCTCTCTTCCTCCAACCCTCCATTTCCTCTCTTCCTCCAACCCTCCATTTCCTCTCTGCCTCCAACCCTCCATTTCCTCTCTTCCTCCAACCCTCCATTTCCTCTCTTCCTCCAACCCTCCATTCGCTATCTTCCTCCTACCCTCCATTCCTCTCTTCCTCCTACCCTCCATTCCCTCTCTTCCTCCTACCCTGCATTCGCTATCTTCCTCCTACCCTCCATTCGTTCTCTTCCTCCTACCCTCCATATCCTCTCTTCCTCCAACCCTCCATTTCCTCTCTTCCTCTACCCTCCATTCCCTCTCTTCCTCCTACCCTCCATTCGCTCTCTTCTTCCTACCCCCATTCCTCTCTTCCTCTTACCCTCCATTCCCTCTCTTCCTCCTACCCTCCATTCGCTCTCTTTTTCCTACCCTGTATAATATGAAGAATTAAGATTTTACGGCACACTTTATAGTATGGTCAGTGCCAGTGGTCATTTTATTGGCAATACTAAACTTTGGTACCGTTCGTAAATAATTAGGCCTGCGTAGGGGAAGACTAATATTGTAGAGCTAAACTGATCATTTTTTACGTACGCGTACGGTACGCGGACATTACAAGACTTTAGTTATATTGAGGTTCTTTGAGAATGATCAAATAAACTTGTGACATTTTTAAGTACGCGTAGGCCTACGTTATTTTTTCGATAACGTACGTACGGTACGCGTACGTTATTCTGGTTAGTAACGTATGGTCGCATTTTTATTAGGAGCAGGGATGATACAAGGGGTGAGTCAGTGCTGGAGGAGGCAAATGTGTCTGTAGAAGAGATTACAATACTCTATTATTCTTCACACGATATCTTAATTATCGTGTTGAAGTAAGACGAGGCAGAGAGGGAGAGGTTGCCTCATCTTGCCTCGTCTTCAGAATTACGACGAG